>JASPKZ010003846.1:957500-1396780 GCA_030220185.1 Diploptera punctata | reverse complement strand
GATATAAATCTCGGACTAGCCCTCTATATTGTTTTTGCAAGTTTTCGATATTTTTGAAATTATGTAATTTTTGAGAAAATCGTAGGTTATAGCCGGGAAAAAAAAATTACTGATTTTTTAAATTTTGTTTTTTAGCGGCTTTTGCATATAAATCTCTACAGGACTCTAAATTGTATTTTGCAGATTCGATATTTTGACATTATGTAATTTTTGAGGAAAAAAATTGTTTTGGAAAAAAAATTTCGATTTTCAAAATTTTGATTTTAACCGGATTTTTGCATTATAAATCTCTGACTAGCCTCTAGATTGATTTTTGCAGTTTTCGATATTTTTTAAATTATTAATTTTGAGAAAAAATCAAGTTATAGCCTGGAAAAAAACTCGATTTTCAAAATTTTGATTTTAACCGGATTTTTTGTATTATAAATCTCTGACTAGCCCTCTAGATTGTATTTTTGCAGTTTTCGATATTCTTGAAATTATGTAATTTTTGAGAAAAAATTCGAGGTTATAGCCTTGGAAAAAAATAAGTCGATTTTCGAAATTTTGTTTTTAACCGGATTTTTTGCATTATAAATTTCTGTCTAGCCCTCTACATTGTATTTTTGCAGTTTTCGACATTTCTGAAATTATGTAATTTTTGAGAAAAAATCCAAGATTTTTTCAAAATTTTGATTTCAACCGGATTTTTTGCATTATAAATCTCTGACTAGCCCTCTAGATTGTATTTTTGCAGTTTTCGATATTTTTGAAATTATGCAATTTTTAGAAAAAATCCAAGTCTTGGAAAAAAATAACTCGATTTTCAAAATTTTGATTTTAACCGGATTTTTTGCATTATAAATCTCTGACTAGCCCTCTAGATTGTATTTTTGCAGTTTTCGATATTTTTTTGAAATCTATGTAATTTTTTTTAGAAAAATCCAAGGTTTTAGAAAAAAATCCAGTCTTGGAAAAAAATAACTCGATTTTCAAAATTTTGATTTAAACCGGATTTTTTGCATTATAAATCTCTGACTAGCCCTCTAGATTGTATTTTTGCAGTTTTCGATATTTTTGAAATTATGTAATTTTTGAGAAAAAATCCAAGGTTATAGCCTTGGAAAAAAATAACTCGATTTTCAAAATTATGATTTTAACCGGATTTTTTGCATTATAAATCTCTTACTAGCCTTCTAGACTGTATTTTTGAAGTTTTCGATATTTTTGAAAATATGTAATTTTTTTAGAAAAATTCTAGGAAAAAAATAACTCCATTTTCAAATTTTTTATTTCAACCAGATTTTTTGCAATATAAATCCCTGACTAGCCCTCTAGATTGTATTTTTGCAGTTTTCGATATTTTTGAAATGATGTAATTTTTTAGAAAAAAACCAAGGTTATAGCCTTGGAAAAAATAACTGGATTTTCAAATTTTCGACTTTAACCGGATTCTTTGCATTATAAATCCCTGACAAGCGCTCTAGATTCTATTTTTGCAGTTTTCGATACTTTTGAAATTATGTAAATTTTTAGAAAAAATCAAAGGTAATAAATAGCCTTGGAAAAAAATAACTGGATTTTCAAATTTTTTTAATTTAACCGGATTCTTTGCATTATAAATCCCTGACTAGCCCTCTAGATTGTATTTTAGCAGTTTTCGATATTTTTGAAATTACGTAATTATTTAGAAAATATGCAAGGTTATAGCCTTGGAAAAAAATTACTTGATTTTCAAAATTTTGATTTTAACCGGATTTTTTTGCATTAAAATTCTCTGACTAGCCCTCTAGATTGTATTTTTGCAGTTTTCGATATTTTTGAAATCATGTAATTTTTGAGAAATAATCCAAGGTTGTAGCCTTGGAAAATAATAACTCGATTTTGAAAATTTTGATTTTAACCGGATTTTTTGCATTAAAAATCTCTGACTAGCCCTCTAGATTGTATTTTTGCAGTTTTCGATATTTTTGAAATCATGTAATTTTTGAGAAAAAATCCTAGGTTGTAGCCTTGGAAAAAAATTACTCGATTTTAATTTTTTTTATTTTGACCGAATTTTTTGCATTAAAAATCTCTCACTAGCCCTCTAGACTCTATTTTTGCAGTTTTCGATACTTTTGAAATTATGTACCAAGGTTATAGCCTAGGAAAAAAATTACTTGAATTTCAAAACTATGATTTTAACCGGATTTTTTGCATTACAGATCTCTGACTAGCCCTCTAGATTGTATTTTTGCAGTTTTCGTTATTTTTGAAATTATGTACTTTTTTTGAAAAATCCAAGGAGAAATTGGTTATAGCCTTGGAAAAAAATAACTCGATTTTGAAATTTTTTTGATTTTAACCGGATTTTTTGCATTAAAAATCTCTGACTAGCCCTCTAGATTGTATATTTGCAGTTTTCGATACTTTTGTAATTATGTAATTCTCTAAAAAAAACAAGGTTATAGCCTAGGAAAAAATTAACTCGATTTTCAAAACTATGATTTTAACCGGATTTATTGCATTACAAATCTCTTACTAGCCCTCTAGATTGTATTTTTGCAGTTTTCGATACTTTTGAAATTATGTAATTTTTTTAAAAAATCCAAGGTTATAGCCTTGGAAAAAAATAACTCGAATTTCAAATGTTTGATTTTAACCGGATTTTTTGCATTATAAATCTCTGACTAGCCCTCTAGATTGTAGTTTTCAGTTTTCGATAGTGAAGTTATGTAATTTTTTTTTAAAAATCCAAGGTTATAGCCTAGGAAAAAAAAAACTCGATTTTCAAAATTATGATTTTAACCGGATTTTTTGCATTATAAATCTCTGACTAGCCCTCTAGATTGTGTTTTTGCAGTTTCCGATACTTTTGAAATTATGTAATTTTTTAAAAGTAATCCAAGGTTATAGCCTATGATAAAAATAACTCGATTTTCCAAATTATGATTTTAACCGGATTTTTTGCATTATAAATCTCTGACTAGCCTTCTAGATTGTATTTTTGAAGTTTTCGATATTTCTGAAAAGATGTAATTTTTTAGAAAAATCCAAGGTTATAGCCTAGGAAAAAAATAACTCCATTTTCAATTTTTTTTATTTTAACCGGATTCTTTGCATTATATATCTCTGACTAGCCCTCTAGATAGTATTTTTGCAGTTTTCGATATTTTTGAATATATGTAATTTTTGAAAAAAAAATCCGAGGTTATAGCCTTGGAAAAAAAATTCTCGATATACAATTTTTTTATTTTGACCGGATTTTTTGCATTACAAATCTCTGACTAGCCCTCTAGATTGTATTTTTGCAGTTTTCGTTATTTTTGAAATTATGTAATTTTTGAGAAAAAATCCTAGGTTATAGCCTTGGAATAAAATAACTCGATTTTCAAGTTTTTGACTTTAACCGGATTCTTTGCATTATAAATCTCTGACTAGCCCTCTAGATTGTAGTTTTGCAGTTTTCGATACTTTTGAAATTATGTATTTTTTTAAAAAAATCCAAGGAAAAAAATAACTCGATTTTCAAAATTATGATTTTAACCGGATTTTTTGCATTATAAATCTCTGACTAGCCCTCTAGATTGTATTTTAGCATTTTCCGATATTTTTGAAATTACGTAATTTTTAGGGAAAAAAACTCTATTTTCAAAATTTTGATTTTTACCGGATTTTTTGCATTATAAATCTCTGACTAGCCCTCTAGATTGTATTTTTGCAGTTTTCGATACTTTTGAAATTATGTAATTTTTTTTTAAAATTTTGAAAATATGTAAGGGACAATCCATATCAAATCGGACAGCAAAAAATTTTGCAATTTATTTTTTTAATTTTATGTATCCCTAAATATAGTGAATGCATTTATAAACGTATTAATAGAGAATTTTAATTTTTATCATTTATAGGTTCGTAGTTATGATCTAAAATTATCGTAAATATGGTAAACTAAAACGTTTACTAACTAATATTTCTGAAACAGTAAACAGCAAACATTTGTTTCAAACATATTCATATAGGTGATATCATGTAGTTTAAGGGTGTTATTTTTATAATTAGGATATTTTTATTTTCGATGTCAAATTTCTGTTTTATGGCGGTTCACTGCAGTACATATCAAAAAAATGAAAACGGAAAAAATACAGGATACTATTCACGTAATAAGGGTTAATTTCTAGCAATTACCCTTTTGGAGAGTTGAATAGTTCAGACAATATAAATGTTTTTTATTCTATTTTCGTAAAAAAACTCGCGGGTCCAAGGCGCAGCAGATTCATTTCACGACCAAGGTCGCGCGCGTACTTTATTGAAAGAGCTTCATCAGTGACTTTTTCAACTGCCATTAAACCGAATAGATTATTATATGTTCTGCTTAATGGAACAGTACCGTAAATTTGTAAAAGTGGCGATATTTTAATTCTTACGCAGTAGATATTTATCAAATTTTATTACTGAAGTGAGAAGTAAAGAGCTCTGTTACTTAGGTTTTTTGTGAATTATTAAACTAATTGTTTATAACTAGAGCGCGGAATTTTATGAAATTTCATGTTTTAAACTATTTGTCCGAGAGCGCTGAGACTAAGTATCTGTACATTTCATGATGTGTAGAATCAAATAAGACCAACAAAAAACTTCATATTTCATAATATTTTAGCAAAAATTTCATACTCCTTCATATTTTTCAACTTTCAAATTCCCATATTTTTTTTTTCAATAAAAGTTCTAGGAATTCATTAAAATATTTCTTGAAATAAATATATTTATGTAATTTTTGACAGTTAAAGTGGTAGACAAGTGAAAATTCTCAGTATCCCTTCTGAACAATATAGATAGATTTTATAAAAGCAAATAATTAGATGAAGAGTCACAGAGTGACGTGTTAGATGGAGGTTTTTTGTCCTAAACTTGATCATGAGCCTAGATGAATAAGTAGAATAACAATGTTGGAATATTCTATAGTCAGGTATAACAACTGTCAACTCGTTATTGCTACCTGAGAGCAGTCCTTACTTTGTGAACAGATTACAGCATTTAAATATAGGAGAGACTGCGGGTAACTTGAAGCAGTAAAGTAAAGTAATCCCACTACAGGCCTCAAGAGGCCCTTGGGGTAGTAGGAGGATAAGGCTACCACTTTTTCTGGACAATCGGCACTTGTCAGCCCTGCGTGACGGCCACCTTTACCCTCCAGAACAAGCATCTGGTACTCATTTCCGTTTAAGTGCTTTGTGAAATTAGTAAAGTTCATGTAGGTAAGGGCATCAAACTATCGAATATAACATGATACAAGTATGCTGCCATAACATTTTGTGATGTTGAGCATAATTTTTCATCGTGTAAAACAAAAAAAACTTCTGTGTATTACAAACAGAATAGACAATTGGATTGTTCAAAACACAATTAGACCAAGATTATGGACACAATGTTAGACCCATTTCATTAAAAAAAAGTTTAAATTATTCTTAACTACATTTCACCAAGTTTGAAGTTCAACATTAAATGTAACTTTAATTGCAAAGAGAGCTCTGAAACAATCCCTGGAATCAATTATGGACTAATAACTTTTAACATCTTCTTTCTCCAAATATGACATCTGGAATGGTTTACTTGTATTTTAAATCGTCCAATTTAATGTTATTGTTACACTTGCATCTCCAGGAAATTAATATTTTTATGCAAAGTAAAAATAGCAATAATTCAAACTATATCTGTTCTAAACTTTGTTAGTGCTATATTTCATGGAAACCTGTTTGTTTTGATTACAATGTTTTGTTTCTTGTATATGTTTGGATTTCATAATTAAATATCATTGAATATATAAATTAATTGTATTATATATAACCCCTCAGTTTTTATTTATGAAGGTAAAGTGATTCCACTACAGTCTTGGGGGGCCTTTGGGGTAGTGGTATGTTGAAGCTTGACACTTGATGTCTGCCGGGTTGTCAGATCTGCCTGATGGCCGCATTTGTGCCCAGAACATGCATCTAGTACTCACTTCCATCTGAGACCCCAGGTCCACAATGCCACCAGAAGGTCTGGTCCAGCTAAAAATCTTGACAATATCGAGACTCGAACCCACGACTTTCCTGTTTGCACCACGTTCCCTTATGCAACTGCACTATGGCGTGATCCATTAAAATTGTTTCAGATCATGAATGACATTTTATATTGGGTCAGAATTAATGAAAAACTAATTAAAATTGAAATACAGTGAATATCTTGATTTCTTGAGCTATAAATAAGTTCGGTTTGTCTCATTTATGTGTTGGTATGTACACTTATAAGTTATAGTGGGCCTATGTCTATAAATATATGTAAAAAGTATAGAAAATAGTAGCTTCATAATATTTTTGCGTCATAATTTACATATTTTTCATATTTTGTCTTCACGATTTCATATTTTCGTATAATTTTCTTCATATAATTCCTCGCTCTATTTATAACTAACTCACTCACTGGCTCTGTGGAACCTGTAGGTTCATGGCAGCGCGGACATAAGCTCTCCATACATCCCATCCCGAGCTAACGTTTTCCAATTATTCCCTGTATAATCTACTTCCCTCAAATCATGTATTATGTTATTCTCCCGCCTCACTCTTAGTCTTCCAACTGGGCGTTTTCCCTCCGGTTTTCCTACCAGAAATTTTCAAGCACCTCTTTCATCCTCCATACGTGCCACGTTTCCTGCCCATCACAGCCTACGAGACTTAACTGTTTCTATTATATCTGGCTTCCTATACAGATCATGTAGCTCACTATTATGTTTGTTTTCTCCATTCACCTGTCTGTTCATCTCTTTTTGATCCAAACATTTTCTTAAGAACCTTATTCTCAAATACTCGTAATCTTCTGTCCTTTTTTAAAACAAATTATTTATTGTTACAAATTTTTCATTACAGTTTAAATGTAATATTATATAATGAAAACTATTTCTTCATTAATTGAATAAACTGGTATAAATTTTTATTATGTTATAATTACTAATTTCAGTCTTAAAATAACTTTTTATTCTGTGTATTGTACCCTGAAAACTTTGACGAAATAGTATTGTTATATCACTTCCAAATAAAACCGAATGTTTTAATACTCGTACCACTTCCTACCAAACAATAATAACGCAGCATCAGCAAAGTCTTCCTAAAACATCTGTTTTACGAGTACATCAACAATTCTCAAGTTCAGACAGTTGATTTACATCAGTATGTTTAGTGCATCTCGTCATTTTAAGTGTCACAGTCAAATTTATAATATCTTATTGTTTTTAACTCACAAGTTTGCAGATCTACAAAGACTGAATGGTGAGTTAGAAGTTAAATATAATTTTAATTATGCATATATTAGTATACTTCAGTTTTTAACAATATTATGTGTTAATATATAATTTTACAATTTCTTAAATGTTTCTGGAATGAGAGAATAATCGTAGAGGTATACATTTTGTGTTATAATAGGAGAATAATGGGAAGTTTAGACATTAAATTAAACACTATAACAATAATTTAGCTTATAATAAAAGCTAATATTATCGTGCATTTTAATATCATCTTAGATATGTCATGAGTAGGGGATGCAAGATCAGTAAGTGATACCAAGCCAACGAAATATATTTATACCTCTTAAATATTACTTGTAACAGCATGAAAATTGTTATAAATTATTATCGATAGCTTAATTTACTTACAATATTCAACTTCAGACATTGGCGTAGGGTACAAGTACAAAATATTACAACACATTACAAAACTACTCTAGAAAATATTTTTAATAGGCCTACCGGCTTGAATTTGTAGGTGTTTAGTAATTTGAATTAAACTACACATTAGCCAAGTCAGCACAAAATTAACCGCCTACTGAATATATCAATAAAGATTGTTATATTTAATGACGTTTATTATGTAGCAATTTATTTCAAGCGCGAGGTTCTCCTACGTACCATAAATTTACGACACGGGACTCACGGATTTCCTTCCTTCTGGAGAAAGCTACATTCAGAATTGTTACGCCTTTAAAATGTCATTGATTCCTATCGAGTTTGAACCCGCGAACCTCGGAATCGGAGGCGTGCAGAGTAACCACTTGTCCACGACGATGATGATGATGTATAATGATATAATAATAATAATGATAATAAAAATAATGTAATGATGATAATAACAATAAAAAATATTTGTAAGTGCGCAAAGGATTATTACCAAGTAGCTCCGTCAATGTTTGTACGAGCGAGCGATCTCCACTAACGCGAAAGGTATTGCGGGCAGTCTACACATAGGAGATTTTAGGAAAAATAATTGTTTTTGGTAGTTTCCTTTCAAGACTCCACTTTAATACTAATTACAAAAAATTAACTGGTGTTCAGGTAATAATGTGGCATTTTTTTTGATTTTATAAAATTTTTGGTGAGGAAGGTCAATTGCGTATTAATTGCATTTACGCCCTTCAGAAAAACGTACATATTAACATACTAATTTTCAAGCGATAGAGCATAAAATCATCTATAATGTGATTATCTTTTCAAGTTGAGGGAATAGCCATACTTCGAGAAATGTATTTTATAAAAGAGACTATTTAAAACAATACGATAAATTGACAGCTCTATTACTCTTTAATTACACCAAGCGAAGACTTGAAATTCGGTTCAGATATTCAGTATATCAAAGTTTCACTGTAAAAAAAATTGTAAACTTTTAAAGATGTGAGTTCAATTTTCACAATTTTTTTTGCCGATTTCATATGGAATGTCCCCTAGAGTAAATCATAGGCCATTATGAATGTATATATGTAGAGTTTCAGCGATGTAGTTTGGTTATATGGTTTAGTAATTAATTATGTCCTAATAGAATCGGATTCTGGGCTACTGTTCAATGGTGAAAAAACCACCCGTTTTCTCGTTTGTTTAAATCTAATGAAGTTAGCAAAATCTATGACTCACTGAAGCAGTGTAGATATCTGTGGCCAGTATGTTTCCTTCACAAAAAAGTCCTCCAGCACTTGCCCATCATCATTTGCTTCCACTGGTATCCACATTCCAATGAAGACAATTATCTATTTGGTTGGTATAACTTATTAACAGAAGATATTGATGACAAAATAAATAAATTTAATATAATATGTGGCACTATTAAAAGAACCCTTAAAAACACAAGAAAAGAAACAAAAATGAAATTTTATAAAGTAATGGCTGTTCCTGTATTGATGTACGGATCAGAATGTTGGACTATCACTAAAAGACAAAAACGAAGTTTGGAAGCATCTGAGATGCGATTTTTAAGAAATATAGCAGGATATACTCTGCTGGATAAGAAAAGAAATGAAGATATAAGAAAGGAACTAAATATTTTCAAACTTACAGACCGAATAATTAAATATAGGAACGACGGGAAAGAACATATTGATAGAATGCCAGAAGGAAGATTTCCAAAATTATTGCTAAATTATAAACAGCACGGAAGGAAAAATGTTGGACGCCCACACAGAAGATGGTCTGAACAATTTTAACAATTCTAGATTTCATGAAACCGGAATGAGCCAACAGGCTTAATCCCAGGATGATTATGATGAACTTATTAAGAGTTTCTGAAACATTACAAGTCAAAACAATGAAAATTCACTTTTATCTGTACTGATCTAAGACTTGCCTTACAGTTACAGAAATATACTCACCCCCGCTGCATGCTTAAAACATTGATATAATTTTCAATTTCTCCGCCATGTTCACTGTCGTATGGTACAACTACACAAATGACATCTTAATCCTTTGCACCATCCACATTTTTTTATTTAACATACCCGTCACTTCTGTGAGAACCATCTGATGCTCACTAAGTATTTTCACAACTCTTCCTAATACTGTTTATAAAACAGCAGGTTTTATTTTAAAAGCAACATTGTAACATAGTTTGAATTTTTTTACCCAGTGGTATGAACAATCAAACAATGCATTTCAACATGATTATTAATAAATAACTTTGGGTAAGAAGTTTCTTATCAATTTCTGGGGAAGGGGCAAAATTTACACGCCCTATTTCTGCATCGGACGCACATAAGGTTCAGATTGTGCTTGACTTTGGTATCATCGGTTATTCCGTATCCAGTGTAGAGTTAGTTGGCGTGGTATCCACCTATCAATTGCACTCCAACAGGTGCCGGGATACCAAACCTACCAGAGCACCTGATGAAGTACAATGAACAAGGGAAACCTACGACTGTCCAGACATTCTGGTCCGCACAAAGCTAAAAGAATACGCGTAAAACAGTGTAACACACTCGCCGATACATGTAATCTCTTGAGATACGTATCCGAAAATGTTACGACATTCATACCACACAATCTGTTTACACTTTATTATAACATTTCAAAGAAATTACGCTCTTTTTTTAAAGTAAGGAATGTTTCTTTAGTAAATATAAACCGTTAAGGAAATAATAAATTTCAATGAAAACTTCGTACACATGTTTTCTACTATAAATACCAGCACTGCAAGCTTATTTGCAATCGTTTCATCATCATCAATAGCAGCAGCAGCAGAACAACCTTGGTGGGCCAAGTCTTCCCTCAGTATTTTTCTCCAGGCTTCTCTGGCAAACGTCCACCAATAAATTCTTGAGTTAAAATATTTAACATCCCTTAATACTCCATCCATCCATCCATTTCTCCGTCTTCCGTCTGCCTTACCATCTATAATTCTACGAACTACAATTTTGGTCATCTTCTCGGTATAAACCTGCTCATTTTAGTCTGTTTAATACCCGTAATATAATTTCCTATTATATCTAATTCACCACTCTCGGTTTTCCTTAATAGGTCCCACGTATCATTCTTTCGAAAACAGCCAATCGAGATGTTGTGTTCAATCAGAATTCAGATTTCACTCCCTTAAGTTAGCACTGGTTTAATTAGTGTTTCATACATTTTTTTTTTTTTTGGTTTCACGTGCCAGATATTATTTCGAATACGCTGTTATTGCAAAATAACGTTGATTAACATATTGCATTATTTTGTTTCTTCCTGAATATCATTTCGTTTATTTATCCAAACTCCAAGGTAAGTGAAATGATTTACTTTCTCAAATGTATTATTCTGTATCAATGTGTTTTTCACAATGCGTTTTTTCAGGATCATACAATAAGTTAGGCCTACATGTAACCAATATTTATCTTATTCTGTGTGCAGTTCAATTCCAGGATCAGGCTCGCAATTTGAAGCCTGTAGTATACTTAAAATTAGCAAAAGAAACTGGATTTACGATTCATATTCTTAACACAAGATACATATCAGCTCAATCATTGATTAGGATCATTGTTAACACTCGAAACGAATCGCTTGTTATGTAATATGCATTTTATGCTATGCAGAATATACTGAAATATAGAGATATACTGCAGAAGTGATAAAGGTTTGCATGCGTGACAAGAAATGGAAGAGTTGGCAGATTTATATCATTGCTTGGATTTAGTCTTCTAAAATTGTGGTTTAAGATGGCAGACATTTTTTGGAATGAAAGACATCTTCATTTTTCCATTATAGGTTTAAGCCTGTTCTTTCTTCAATTCTTGTTGTTTGATCTTAGGTCGTCATACCATCGCTTTATGAGACGTCCATGTTGTCTTCTGCCTCAAGGTAGATCACCCCTTGCAGTCTTGACAATTCTATTGCTGTCCACCCTGCTTATATGCGCATCCCATTCTCGTTTTCTCCTATATGAGTACTCATTCTTTTAATCTTACGACTGCACATGTTTCTCTGATACTTTCAATTTTTCCCACAATTTTACTAAGTATTTTCATTTCTGTAATTTCCAATAATCTTTTGTTTTTATGGTATCTGGTCTTGTTAAAATATATCTTACTGTTTTAGAAATTCTGGCCTTAATTTGTTTTTTAAAGATGTTTTTTAAAAAAAAAATCAAGAATAAAAACGAGGGGAGAAAGCTTGAGATGAAAACCAGAAAATTTACTGTAGTATTGCGAGGTATACTTAATGGCACCATGCCATGAGATTGTATAGTTTACAAACGATGAATACAAAGCAAACTTCCGAGCATCAGCGTATGACGATCATAAACGGTCTGTGAATATTGTTTCTTAAGGTTTATTTTGGCCCCACTGATAATCTTATTTATACACATTGAAATGACATTGATTAAACGTATTGAAGTATGGAACAGCCAACCATAACACTCCACCACTGATTTGTATTATCACATGATAAATCGACATACATTTTACAGAATTTTATTAAAATATGCAAGTTCAAAACCTGTTAAAAAGTTTCAAATAGTGAGGTACATTTCTAATTAAGGTAAAGGACTCAATATAAGTACTGTTTTCAGAGCAAGTACATTGGAGAGGATTAAGTAGTTTTCAGAGCAAGTACATAGTACTTGATGAGTAAGGGAGGCGGTTTGAAAGATGGAACAATTAACTGAAAAATAAAACACCTCGAACTAAATTCCAGTTGTAATGTAAACAAACCAGATGTATGACTACATTGGCCGAGTAATGGTTAAGCGTATATGGACATGTAGTTCGGTCTCTTTAACACTCCAAATACAAAAAAATTAAAACGTGCATTATCTAACTTAACTCACTGGCACTATTGAACCCGTAGACTCATGGACGCGCGGACATAAGCTCTCCATAAATCCCTATCCTGAGCCAATGTTCTCCAATGATCCCCTGTATAATCTACTTCCCTCAAATGTTATTCTCCCACCTCATTCTTGGTCTAACTGGGCGTTTTCCTTCTGGTTTTCCTACAAGCTTCCATGCACGTCTTTCATTCCCCATTCATGCCACATGCCCTGCCCATCGCAGTCTACGAGACTTAATTGTTCTCATATCTGGCTTCCTATAAAGACCATGTAGTTCATTGTTATGTAGTCTTCTCCATTTACCTGTCTTCATCTCTCTTTGGTCCAAAAATTTCCCTAAGAACTTATTATTCTTAAATACTCATAATCTCCTTTCCTCCATTAAAGTACGAGTCCATGTTTCGCTCCATATAATATAACTGGTATTATCTAGCACATGTAGTTATATGGGAGAATCTTAAAATATATAATTACAATTTTAACAGATTAAATAAACAGTTGTATTCCTACGCACGCAGAATACGTTTATATTTTTATTGTAACAAAATGACGAAAAGTTCAGTAGAATTTCTTAAACATTGGAAGATAACCGGAGTGAAAAATTATTTTGAATGTTTTCTAACAATTTAGTGAAAAAAAATCTCACATTAGCCAGTGAGGGTGAGAATATATTCTGCTCGTAATAAATTGAAAATAAAGGTTATCTTATTGGCATCGTGCAAGAAACGCAAACGTCTGATTAGGTAGGTTCCTATATATTGCCATAAATAAATCAAAAATGGAACTTCCTATTATTGATACCATCTTACCTTGTATTCAGACCTATTCCCCGTAAAATAACAATTCTATCGATAGTTCCTTACACAATTCAGTCATATGGCGGGTAAAAGTAACACCTCGGTTCTCCCAATAGACGAAGCAATATCTTATGCAGCTTTGTTTACAGTACAACTGGAACTCTGCCCCGAATTAATATAGTATTAATATACGTGAATCTACTAAATTTAGAGCTAAAACAAACTACTCTCGATTCAAATATTTCACCTAAAATATTATTCTAACCTGTTTCACATTATGCAGACAAATGTCTCTCGTCTCATTTTTGGACTGAAATATACGTGTAGTGCATTTTCTATTGGTTGCAAAAGTTCAAATTCTAAAAAATATATGAAATACTAGGGCATTCGATAAATAATGGCAACAATGTTGTAAATCAGTGATACTATTGGTTACCATTTATAATATTTTAGTACGTTGTTGAGCCGTCTTTGTTGTATATATAAGTAATATGAAATATTCAGAAAAAATAAAATAAAATAAAGTAATAAAAACGGAAAATGATAGTGTGGTGAACAAGGGAAGAACAAAAAAGGTGCAGGGAGAGAGAGGTCGAGATGGCAAAAGTGTGTGAATACATTCACTGTTTCTCATATTTAGTACGTAATACTGCCCTAAAAAGATGTTCTGTAGAATTTGTTTAGAAGGTGGATTTGGGAAGTACTGTTAACATCCACCAAGTTCACCAGACATGAGCATTCACAATGAGTCAATGAACAAAGAGATATGTCCAGAAATGGTGCTATTTCAAGGTTCTGACAGCGTATAGTTGACTTGGCAAGAGACTATAAATGAAGTTCTTATAGCAGTGCTGCCGTTACTTATCTAATGCCCTTAGTAGAATTCTTGTTATAATGAAGGTAAAAGAAGCTAGCTGGCTGGCATGAGTCCACTGAATCAACAATTGCAGGCCTTGATGTTGAAAAGTTGGTATCTTGTAGGCATGTTGCAAGGCCCGAACCTCTCCGCGCGCTACTTCAGGTACCTGACTGACCATCAATGCACAGTCACTAGCACCTGATGCAGCACGTGCGAGCGGCCAGGATATTCACAATTTTCTCTTCTTCGTCTTCAATATCATATAGTTCTTTTACCATGCTAAACATTGTCAATACACTGGAACAGAGAAGATTATGACAATCATTTTTTTAATTCCCTACCTTGGTCACATGGGTTCACAAAATCATATTCCTGGAATAAAGTTCAGGTGCAGAAACTATCAGTGTATCGGGTAGACAAATATCGTTAAAAACTAAGCAAGCATTCCGTTCATGCAACATTGGTCACGCGTTTTTAAAATTTGAGTAATCGAGATTTTAGTTGAACAGCAAATTTAAAGATTGTCATCTTTTCATTGTTCCGATCAATCATGAAGCTTCCGCCCCTGCAAACCCATGAAGTTTCCACTACACCGGAACTTAGTTTGTCCCGTATAATATTCCAATTAGATCATATCTATTCAAATGACCCATCTCACATAAGTTTTTTTTTGTTCTTCACAACGAATGATCGGTTTTCTGTGTATTTTAATGAAGATGCATAAAGTGGGCCGTTTCCGATGTGTGACAACAGTTTCAAGCAATAAAAAACGGAGATTTGGAATTGTCTTATACTAAATAAATATCCTCAACGTGTCCCAATTAAGGGTCAGGTCGAGGGATGAGATGAGATGAAGTTCCTACATTTATAGAACTACAATGGTACCGGCCGACCACTCCTGACGCATCATCACAGGGGCGGATGAACGAAATGGATGAGTATGGAGAAATGGTGGAATGAAATTTGTAGCAGGGGGGAAAGGAGGAACCCTGAAAAAAACCTGCTCAAACTCCGCTTCGTCCAGCAGGAAACCCACGTGGAGTTACCGAGACTCCATCTCGGAACCCCAGCGGTGAGAGGCGAGCGTCAAACCGCTTGCGCCAGGGAGTCATCTTATACTATGTGATTAAATTCAATTAGACAAAAGGATTCATTACTTAGTTGTGGGGGGGGCATTGTCCGGAAGTGTACCCTTTCGATGTATTGATGACAGGCTAGATTCAAATCTCTCGTTTCACGGTAAGAAACCAAATTCGCGAATGGCGAAATCTTCAATCGAAAACACTGAGCAACAAAAAGAAACTTTTTTTTCTCCTGAATTCAAATATATCGGTTTTCTCTATCACGCAAGGTTTCAGAGAGACAGGCATTTATTATAATTTCAAACGCTAATATTTTCTATATTTCTAACTACATAATATTCGAACATTCTGATTCACCTAGAAGTAAGAAATGACGATTATCTGCTATATTTCGCTTGTGGAGCATCCCTCTTGATGGTCCAACAATAATCGGCCAGCTTATTAGGATTCCATTTGCCTTCATATATGTTTTCCATAGCTGAAAACCATGAATTAGCTCATTTGGTTTTTTTTTCCAAGGGACAAATGGACGAAAACACGTTTATTAAATAATTATTATATAAATCCATTAATTGAAATTGAAATACAAAAAACTGTGGGTGATGGAGAAATTCCGAATACATATTTGAAAACACGATAAAAAAACTGCATTAAGAACAGCAATTGGTACTCATGAGACAAAACTCATGTTGACCAGTGTTATCTGAATGCACTTTTGACGAGAATATCGAAATGGCCATTTATGATTAAATCTAACGTAGTCCAAAACTTAGAGCTCTCGATGTACGTATCGACGCGTTGTCATTTTTGCGTAGACAGAACAGAGTTACTTTTGTTTGAGTAATGCATTCCTCAACCCTACTTTCAGTTTCCTTAACCGAGCTTACCTATTAGTTGAAATATTTATAGCTCAACCTGGAATATAATCCCAAACCGGTAAGTTATAAGCTCTCCGAACAACCATATCCTAAGCTAATGTTTTCTAGTCATTTATGTAAAGTTTACATCCCTCAAACCGTGGTTAATATTAATCTCATTACTGTACTACCTTAGAGAAACAATTAATGTTAAACATAATATTATAGGAGTAAGAGAAGAACGATTAAAATAGTTGGCCATCCGAAGAGGATGGAGAATAGAATCCCAAGAATGATGCTGGATTAGAATTCTGAAGGCAGAAGGAGGGGAAACCCCAGAGAACAGTTGATGGATGAAGTGAGAAGAAACATGATCAGCGGGGACCTCAAAGATGATGGAGATAGAAATCTGTGGCGGAGCAAAATACATTTGGGCTGAAGGATAACTACTGTAGTGTAGAGAAAATCCTTAATAAAAAATTGCCTCTCTCACAAAGTTTCCATTCCTCTCTAATTCTGAATTAGTGTTACATGTTCTCCCCACCGCAGTCTATGAAACTATATAGTGTAAGTGTTTTTTTTTCATAAAAATCTACCCAACAAAAACTTGAATTATTTCAAATTAAAATAACCGCCCTCGGTTTCAGAGAAAGAAGCACAACCGAGTAACCATTGAGACCAAACTAACTCAATGGCACTGTCAAACCCGTAGGTTAATGGCCGCGCGGATATAAGCTCTCCACACAACCCTATTCTGTTAATGTTTGGCAAAGATTCGGAAAATTTTACCCCAGTGAAACCCACGTCCGCGTTTCTCGATGGCTGTAATTTCAAGGTGAAAGATCGTCAATCTTTCAACAAAGTGCTTATTTCATCTGGCTTATCGCCTTCGACCTGACCGGCAGTAACGCAACTACCGGCATAGCTTTGAAAGTTTTTATGCCGAGAAAATTATACGCAAGTCATCTGGATTACATTATCCTCTGAAAGAATTCAAACTTGATGCTCCCATATATATTATGGCCTACTGGAAAACTTTAACAAGTATACCCATACTTTTATTATAAATTATTTCAAGAAGCTATTATATCTGCGAAAGTAATGTATTAATAGTAGAATTTAAATTACTAATATATTAAATTATTTAAATTTATAGACTCTTCTAGAATCTAAGGATCACATTTCATCTAGAATCTTCGGTTGTAGCCATCAGATTGTAGTTCTGTTTGTTTTTAATTTTGACAATATAGCGATTAAGAAAGAAAAATGATCCGGCACCAGTGTTAGAAGCCGGCACTTCATTCGGATCTCAAACGGTTGGTCTGAACCAACCCGTTCCGTAAATCAATATTCTTTTTAATATATTGCACAAAGTTATTAATTTTCATTTAATGGCCATAAATCATGGTCTCGAAATTCCGATTGAGGGTCTTTCCACTTTTCAGCGGTTGCCCTTTTACCAGCCGACTGCTGGCCCTTCACATCCACATGTGTCAATCACAGAGGTAGATGATCAACAGCCAGTGTAGGGGTGGCATGTCGAGTCCCCCAGCCGTTATAGCTGGTTCCTCAACCTGGAGCCGCTACTTATTGTAGCTACCCAATTGCCTCACGATGCTGGGTGGGCACCGGTCCCATACTGGCCGAATGTCTTCCCCCATGGAGACTCGAACCAGCGCAAGTCCCGTAGCTCTGCGCCAAGGCTTCCTACCTTAACCGCTCGGCTACGGCGCGGGACGTCTCGAAATTAAGAAAATAAAATAGCTAACAAAATCTACATAAAAATATACTTTTAGTTATAGAAGATCGGCCGCGGTGGACTAGTGGTTATGCTCCTTGCCTATGGTCCCGAAGGTCGCGGGTTCAAACCCGGCCGGGGTCGATGGATTTTTTAGGATGGAAATATCCAAGGAGCGAGTCCTCCGGGAGGGACTTTAAGCCGTGGATCCCGAGTCTGAAGAATGAAAAGGCCTCTAAGCAAAGTTTGCCGAATTTTCCCGTCCTATTACTACCTTTCTTTCCTAGATGTCAGTATGAGGCGGAACGCTGATCACGGACCACTCAAATGGCCTCTATACGAAAACAAGTGTAACTAAATTAGTATGGTTCGAATTCTTTCCTGTAGGGGAGAGCGCCTAAATCTCTGTTAAGGGAAACATGGGCTTGCAAGTAAAAGTTGTAGATGACCGACTTATTTTATGCTCCGGTATAAAACCTCGATATACAGCTGAGGTAAATGTCTCCCAATAAAATAATTTCCTATTTAACAATAAACTGCGTATTGAATGTTTCTGCAGTATAATTACAGAATTAATTTATTTGGCTACACTTTTTTTTAAGATAGTTCAAAAGTAAATTACTATACGCTGTGAAAAATCGTGTACAATAATCTTGGAGTTTTAAGAAATTAGCGAGCGCATTTTAAACTACAGTAGTGTAAGAGTATTTTATATGAAACTGGCACTAGATCTGCCTGATACCTTTGCCATTCCTTAAAATTTTAACTTGGTCTGAGTCTCCTATATGACTCATCAAAACTGCTGTGAATCACCAAGGAACAATCACAACGGTGACGTCATCCAATGTCTAAGAAATGTTTTCAATATCAGGTAATAGGATGTAACTTACAAGCTACCTACTTACTGGCACTATCGAACCTCTAGATTAATTTTTATACGCCATTAGAATGGCACACTGAATGTCTCTCCTAAAAATCTTCAGAATCTGATTCTAGTTGTACGAAGTTTTGAAATGTAATAAAATAACCTTTAAGTTTAAGGAGAAAAGGCTGTATAAGACTTGTTTAATATCTTCACCAGTTTAATAATGGAATTAATTAGGGGGAAAAATAAAGACGGGCGGTACGCTTGTTTACTTGTAAAATTGTTCATAAGATTATAAAGGTTTATTTACGTTTATCAAAGATTGCGGCCAGTTACGATAATACTATACATAGTACTGTTACGTTACGTTTTATAAAACCAAGACGTATTGTAGTGAAGCTAACATGGCCGCGCGGACATAAGCTTTCTACTCATCCCTATCCTGAATGTTTTCCAATCATCCCAGTATAATCTACTTCTCTCAAATTATGGTTAATGTTATTCTCCTATCTTATTCCTGGTCTACCAACTGGGCGTTTTCCCTCTGGTTTTCCTACAAAGAGCCTCCATACCCTTTCATTTGCATTTGTGCCAGATGCCCTACCCAACAGTCTACGAGACTTAACTTGTCTTTTTATATATGGTGTCCTATAAAGATCACATAGTTCACATTCGCCTGTGTGTTCTCTCTTTGGTCAAAAATGTTACTAAAAACTTTGTTCTCTAATCTAATATTTTCTCCTCCCTTAAAGAGACCCTGTTTCGCATCCATATAATATAACTGGCAGAATAACAAGTTCATATATTTTTAGTTTTTTTTTAGAAAAGTTGAGACGAGAGTCCATGTAATGCAAAATAACATGCATTTCCAGAATTTAGCCCAAGTTTAATTTCATTGTGCATTCCAGTCATGTTTTGTAATTATTGTTCCTAGGTATTTGAATTCAACCACATTCCTCAAAATTTCAATAATTTTGTCATTAACTATCCATTCTGTTATATAACATAGATGTAGTTTGATTGATGTTTACTTCCGGTGAACTGAGACACTGCATAAAATAGTTACAGTTTCATTATGAATTTCGATACGTAAATCCTGTTTTTGACTGATCATTTTAGACACTTTCTGTTTAACTTGGCACTAGACCATGACTGCAAACACCAAATTTCTCCCAGAAACTAAACAAACGTTTAATCTATCTCTAATCTAAGCGAAGTTAAATACAACAATCATTCCAGTGCATTGCACAATATTTTGCAATCGGCGAGTTCATTGACACCGTGTAACACGCTATTTAAACACTCAAAACATCGTAAATGAAACTTAATCGTGCAAACTATTGGACAAAATAAGATTAGCTACGCTTTCTTATGTTTATACAATTTTCAAACTGATTGTTTAAAAACAATCGCTTCAACCAAATTTATTTTTGTAAGATAATATCACTTGGCTAACATAATAATAATAACAATAATAATAATAATTTCATTTCGCCAGGTAGAATTAAGGCTTTAAAGCCTTGTCTACTACTCAACCAGGTTTTAATTTTTTTAAAGTCTTGCATCCAAATTACAATAAATAAAATATTACATCGTATATCTACAATCGGCCGCGTGGACTAGTGGTTATGCTCCTTGCCTCTGGTCCCGAGGGTCGCGGGTTCAAACCCCGGCCGGGGTCGATGGATTTTTTAGGACGGAAAATTCCAAGGAGCAAGTCCTCCGGGAGGGACTTTAAGCCGTGGGTCCCGAGTCTGATTTTCAGGCTCGTAAAAAAATCCTTAAGCCTGAATGAAAAGGTATTTAAGCAAAATTTACCTAACTTTCCCGTCCTAGTACTACCTTGGTTTCCTAGATGATGTCAGTATGAGGCGGAACGCTGACCACGTACCACTCAAAATGACATCTATACGAAAACAAGTGTAACTAAATTAGTATGGTTGAAATTCTTTCCTGTAGGGGGAGAACCCTAAATCTCTGTAAAGGGAAAACATAGGCTTACAATACAATACAAATATCTACAATATAATTATGTACAAAAGTTCTGGTTTATTCTAGATTTAACGAATGAAATATACAATGTAAAAAAATAAATGCTATTAATGGCGTGGAATAAATTTAGTTCTAGACAAAAATTAATTATTTAACAGCAAGTAATCGTATAAGTGTGACTTAAAAGTGTCAAGTGTGAGGCAATTCCTGAGATCTTCAGGGAGGGAATTCCCGGAACGGGCAGAGACTACTGTGAAGGAAATAAAATAAGAGGAAATGCTGCAGAGAGGGATTGTTATCAAACTTATCTTGTGACCTAGAAGAAGATAACTTACCAAATCTGGATGCCAGATAATAGGAGAGTGGGAATTCAGAAGCTTGAAATAAAATGAAATTTACGCCTGTCACTAAGGCGGAGCTAATAGATTTTTCCAAGTGTTCCGAAAACATTACGGCGGATATTGAAAATGAATCGAACGCAAATATTATCGACATGCTGGAGTCTCTGCGACAAGTCATGGAATCAGTCATCTATTTAAAAAAAATGCAACACAAACTGTGGACAACTAATTATTTTAAATATGCCTATTCATCACATGAAAAAGTTCACTGTCAAACGGAAACATTACAAAATGATATTGGATATTTGTTGGGGAAAGAGCTATTTTTAAACTTCCATTACTTAATTGTACGGTTATTTTCGTCATAATAAAAATGTTCCTTTTATAAAGCTAATGTAGACAGGAATATTACATATTCTTGCCATTGGTATTTATCAACTAGACCTTTATCGAAAATAGAATCTTCAAGTAAGTACAGTGATCTGATATTGTTTGGAACAAGATCCCAACATAAATTAATATAAATATACTATCTAATAATGTTGAGTGATTCCGGGTTATGTGGCCGTGGTCCATAGTTGGTGTTGATACCAGACGTTTCGCCCTCAACTGCGGAGGGCATCTTCAGTGGCGAGTGCTTCTAGGCGTGTTTCCTGGTCGGAAGATCTGGTATCAACACCAACTATGGACCACGGCCACATAACCCGGAATCACTCAACATTATGATTACCGGCCGTGAAAGCCTGCATTCAATTATACTATCTAATGTCCGACGTGCATTCCATCCATAGTAATTCTACCCGAAGGCAGGTTCTTCACTGCAATCATAGCATTTTCATGTTATGCTTGCAGCTTTACTAGGGAATTGTGTAGGTGTGGTAGCTTCCCGTTGCTTTCCACACCAGTGAATGATGATGATGATGGCCATGATTTCGGGGACCGTTTGGGCCTTAAAGTTTTCCTGGCATTTGTCTTACAGGTGAGGAAAAACCCCGATAAAAACCTCACCCAGAAAAACTGCCCCGACCGGGCATCGAACCCGGGCCCGCTGCGTGACAAGGCAGCACGCTACCTCGAGACCACAGCGGTGGACCGACGTGCATTGCTAAGTCTAGATAAACGAAATACTAAATTGTGTCAAATACGCTGAGGCTGCGGTACCTAAGCCAGTTTTTAATTTCGAATTTCAGTTAAACCTAGCATTCTAATTGTTGGATTTAGCTCATTTTTTGATAATACCCGTCTCGGCTTATTTTAATATGATATACTGAGTTTCGTTGTGACCTCTAGAGCGACTTTTAAATATTCACTTTAGGCAATACCCTACACCTAATGGTTTTAGGTGTCCAATTGTAAGTAATAAACCATCCGGGGACCCACTCAACAGATACAAAACATTTCATTCCGATTGAGGGTCTTTCCACTTTTCAGCGGTTGCCCTTTTACCAGCCGGCTGCTGGCCCTTCACATCCACATGTGTCAATCACACAGGTAGATGATCAACAGCCAGTGTAGGGGTGACATGTGGTTAGCATGTCGAGTCCCCCAGCCGTTATAGCTGGTTCCTCAACCTGGAGCCGCTACTTATTGTAGCTACCCAATTGCCTCACGATGCTGGGTGGGCACCGGTCCCATACTGGCCGAAATACCATGAGAAAATTTCTTCCCCCATGGAGACTCGAACCAGCGCAAGTCCCGTAGCTCTGCGCCAAGGCTTCCTACCTTAACCGCTCGGCTACGGCGCGGGACCCACTCAAACAGATACAAAACATTTCATCAGATTACAATTAACATGATTAGTCTTAGCTTCACGTATCAGTTAAGTGATGATGAAATCGTTGGGAAGTACAAATATCTGAGGATTTCAATTAGTCACTCATTTCACACAAGTGATATGACTAGATCCAGGTGAAAGAAGCATCATTCTCCGTCAAGGGCACACAATCATTTCAGACAAGGCAGTCGCCTCGAGTCATTAACCCAACAAGTATGACGAAGCAAGAACACGGCACAATGGCGACGATGGGGAAAACCAAACCCATAAAAATGAAAAGAATGTTAGTTTCTTGTCACTAGGCACTGGATCCGAGTTTAAATTGCGGCCGACATTCCTTGCGTTCCTCATTCCCCCACCAACGCTACCCACACCCACGAAGTGCTGACAGTGACTGAGGTCAGGAGGGGACATCCGTTTCAAACAAATTCAACGACGCATTCAGACAAATCACTATTCTCACTTCTTGTCTATCTTTATTGCCATTTCCACCAAAATTGTAAACATTCCCCATATTTCAATGTCAACATTTGAATCGCGAAAATGTAAAATTTTATACTTCGATTCGCTCGCTGTACTAACTTAATTCTATATTATGTATTTATTGGGTTTAAATGTATATCTTCATGTGCCCAACATGAAGTTTTGATTCTCTTCTTCCGTTCATCTCTCTTTCAGTAACCATCCTGCAGTTCCCTGCCCTATCAAATTCATTACTCTATCCATGTATTGTTAGGCATTCCTCTTCTTTTCCTCCGGAATCCACTCCAAATTCCTGACTTGCAATCTATCTTCATTTATACACTTAACGTGTTCAATTCATTGCAATTGATTATTTCCCACGAATTGTATAAATATTTCATTTTTCTCGGGTAAAACTGTTTTTGGTCCTGTTCAATTTAGAGCAACGTGCAGATCTTAAAAAATAAATGTGTAGATTGCAATTTTGACCTAATTTGGCATTCATAGTCCACGCTTCTGCTCTGTGGGTCGTTGAACTTATTATTGATTTATAAATATACCCACAAAATTCCATTCAGCATAATTCGTTAATATATTGTTTCTTCGAGCTTTATTATACTTTATTATACGAAAGATGTCCTGAAATGTCAGGAAGACATTCACTGTGATTACAAAAAGACCTAAAATAAGTTTGGGGAAACGTTTTTTTGCCGGGAAGATATCTAAATTCGAATCGTGATAGATTGACATGCTAAAAGTAATGGTAAACCCAGAAATTTGGATAAACGTGGGTACATTAATGGATAAGGCACGGAAAATAAGATTACCCATTCGTGAATAAATATGTAAAAAATGTAATATATTTAATAACTATACCCAGCTTTAATTAGTGTGTAATGTAGCATTATCTATGTTTTTCTTTATTATTACTAGAGAATTTATTGATATAGACTGTCAACAGCACGTACGGTTTGCTGCCAGAGCGATCCAAATTCGTAAATAACATGGTATATAATTATAAAATTATAAAATTGGCTCATAAAAGCGCTACCATTGTTTCCTTTTCCTAGCCAACAACAATAGATGAGTATTCTCGTGCATGATGAGTTATTGTGCATATTGCATCATATGTCGCAAACACAGTGAGTGCGTTAGTTTCTATTTTATTCGTCATAAAACGACAGGTAATTTAAATTAAATTCACGCTATTCACGTTAACCGAGATCTTACGAAGATACACATTTTCAACGAAGTTAGCTGTATTCAATTAAGTTATCTCTCTGAAAGAAGATTGCCGTGTCGAATCATATTGTAAAATTATAGTTTTGTAATAATTCTATGGGTATTTATTTCTGTTCTTAAAATAAACTATGTGTTAGCAAGTTCTTTAATGATGAGGTAACAAATCTAATGAATGTTGAAATATTCCGGTTATTTTGATTACCACTTGCCTAGTTCGTCTGTTGGTATAGATTTTCATTAATAGTATAAAGTTTGGAAGAACTGTTTGCCTTAAAAATTATTTTTAAATCTAACACTAATATGTAACTTCCGTTAGGAAGGTTTTGTTACTTTTTTTAATTCAATTAATGCTTACTGTTTATATTTAACTGAACAGAGGCTTTTAGATAAGTTAATAATCTTTGAGGGGTCGCTTTTAAATGACTAAAATCTGGGCAAAACGTAAAAATATCTACTAATCGGCTTCAAACTAGTAATCACTTCACATAAATGTGCACCGTCACGAAGAACCTAGTGGATTTTCACCAATCAGAATTATAAAAGTATGTCCTATTTTCCTACCTGCAGTATGATTTCCCACACTTAGATACTTTAAGAACAATAAAAAAACTACTTACTCTTTCAGCTTTAGTAGTGCATCTGATATGATCACAAATCACTATCTTCTGAGTAACAATGTCGCACAGAAAAAAAAAAGTACACTTGAGATGGTTACCACAATCATGGAACTAATCACCACACCAAAATTAATTTGCTAAAGTTTCCTAAAAATCAATTTTAAACAAATGTAATGTATTAGATCTCAACATCACCATATAGTTTATCACACTGAGTTACGTTTTGTATTTAAGAAAATCAATTGGAAAATAAGTAATGGCGTAGTAATACAGAACAATAAAATTTCAGTTGTAACATTTGCGATTCACTGTTACTAAAAATATCAAAGATGCTGTGTAACTATCGATTAGCCACTTGTAAAGACGAAGTAACACTAACTCCTTGCTCATGCGACATCTCTGAATCAACTGTAGCTCCGAACTGAACGCGGCCAACACCTGTACTGGCTCGCTGTCTCACTCAGTCTGAGAACTCTTAGCACTTGCTGGTTAATGAAACCATCACGCAATAGTTCGTTCGCCTCCGCACTGCCACTTATCACAACCGTCATAGCAACTGCGACGTGTCGTTCTGATAATACTTCGAATCACAGCGTCATTCACAAACTTTGCACATCCTCTTCGCCCCCCTCCTCACCCGCGTCTTATATCATCCTACTTTTATCCTCGTTCCTATACCATCTTGATAACACTTCTGTGTTCGCTGAGACGTGGGATTACCAACATTTCTAGAATGTAACTAATTCACTGGCATTCTCGAACCTGTAGGTTCATAGCCGCGAGGAAATAAGCTCTCCACACATCAATATCCTCAGTTCCTGTTTTCCAATCTTGCTTATATAATCTGCTTCCCTCAAATCATGGTTAATTTTATTCTCCCACCTAATTCTTGGGGCGTTTTCCTACAAGAAACTCCCATCCCTTTATTTCATTCCTCATTCGTGCCACATGTTCTTTCTAGAATGTACATTGCAATAATTCACGTGTATCCATAGTTAAATGATTTGCTTCTAACGCCTATGAAGTTACGTAGTATACCGCAAAGCTATGCGAGTTGGCTCGTCAGACTACAGCGATTAACAATCGTATTCAAAAGTCTTCAGTTCTATTCCAACCAATCTCGCTGTTTTTTTTAATATTCCCTACAAATACCAAGATAACCTAGCATTTCAAAATAAAATGAAATATAAAGTACGATTACATGGTGTGTGTTTTTTTAGAGAGAGATAGAGAGAGAGAGAGAGAGAGATGATCTATATATATATATATATATAGATATATATAGATATATATATATAGAGAGAGAGAGAGAGAGAGAGAGAGAGAGAGAGAGAGAGAGAGAGAGAGAGGAAATGTAGGACTAGGATTTTTATCGTACTTTTTTGTTAGATTGACTGTCTATTTAAAATATGTAAAAGCTTGTAATGAAAAAACTAATTGAATTAAAAGTACTTTGTTATATAGACAAGTTTGGTCATTTCTATGTGATCGAGCATATTTTAGTAAGTTAACGATCATATGTTTCCGTCATATTTTGAAGAATTAAAAAACTTTTCTCGTGCGATTTCTTTCTTCCATGTTCATTAAAGTTGTTACATTTTTCAGAATTATTGCACACCGCACTTTTTAACATAAGACCTACCTTCTATCCCTATTTAGTCGGAATTCACAATAGACCTTATCCATATGCATCAGCGCGCAAATATGTAGGCCTATTATTTCGCAACAATCAGTTAATAAATATTGTTGAAGTTTGAGATGTGGGAAAGGAAAAATATTGGAGTAAAACAAAATGTTTAAGTAAAATTGAAACAGTTTGTGTCCCAATATAACGAAAGTACAAGGTCGTGAGAAGGGAAAAAAAGCCTTAACTGCTAGGTACAGAAATTAAGCCAGAATCCAGCAATATCAACCCATTGAACGGAGCAAATGGACTACATACATGAGTAAAAGCATGTTGAATTGAGGCGGGATGGTAGGCAGTGAGGGTTATCCAATCTACCAATTCAGGTGTTGTGCTAGTTTTACTTCCCTAAGATTAAATGAGAGATTTGGCGTTGGATTGTAGTGCCCTGCAATCAAACGACAGGTATTTTTTGTACACAGGCAATGTACATTAGAACGCTTTTCTGGAAGACATTTCAAAGGTAGGTTTCGGCATGAAATGGATAATAGTTCCCTTGTAAGCAAAAATCCAGTATTTGCTTTTTCTTAACTTTATATTTGTTGTATGTCAATCAAATTTTAGTCGATATTTATACATAGAATGAAGTAATTTATAGTGTTTGATGTTAAGTGTACATTATAAGTAAACATTTTCTCGCGGATCGTAAATTATCATGAGAAAGTAATATATTCTTAGAATTCATAAAATAAATAAAACAACATGTATCCGTAGCGACAAAGTTATCAATCATTGTTTGCAGATCGTAGAGAATTATGTACATTTTCTGCAAGTCACTAACTTTTTCCTCTGCAACTCGGCCTTGGAAGTTTATCGCACGCCCGTATTTCGTCAATAGTTTATATAGTTACATTCCTAATAATCCCCCTTTTTTTACTTTTTTTTCCCTTAGAGTGCATTTCACCATATCTAAAAAAAATGGTATGAAGTTATTTTTTTCCGCATTAGATAAATGTAAAAATCGTACAGTTAAGGAAATTGTATTCTTGACAAATGAGGGAAGTTTTGAAGAAGTATCTGAATTCAAACATGTAGGACTAATTACGAACAGGAATAAGATGCACAAAGAAATTTAACATAAGAACTAGTGACTCAGAAAATTTCCAATAACCATCCTTTCTATGAATCTACACCAACACCTTGATTATTAAAGGAAATAAATCGCACATAATACCCACACGTTTGGCGTCATTTGAGATAGATTTATATAATCTAATCGGAATGTAGACCTACAGGCCTAACATATTTTAAGTTGTAAAAAATTAAAAATGTATTGAAATTTAAATAAAAAATAAAGCGAAAGTCCTAGGAGATCAATAACATGCCATTTCCACTGTTCAGTCATTTCTTTCCTTCATGCAGCTTAAAACACCATTGGTCCACATTATTTTCGCCCCTCCTACTAAATGGCACCCATTCTAGTTTTCTTCTTGGGAGTCTGTATTCTGCCCTTACATGATCATAGAATTATAGTAAAAAGTAAAGTGATCCCACAACAGGCCCGGAGGCCCTTGGGGTAGTAGGAGGTTAAGGCTCCCACTTTTTCTAGACAATCGGCACTTTATGTCAGCCGGGTTGCCAGCCCTGCGTGACGGCCGCCTTTACCCCCAGAACAAGCGTCTGGTACTCATTTCCATTAGAGGCTGAGTCGACCTCAGGGCCATAGTCCCGCCAGAGGGTTTGAGTCAGTTTAAAAATCCTGACCACAACGGGACTTGAACCCTCGACCCTCCGGCTTGTAGCTCAGTGCATTAACCACTACGCTACGGCGTGCCCCAAACATTTTTTTTATGAAATCAACAATTTAAGTTTGAACATTCGTATTTTAATTAATTACACTTTCTTATTCTGTCTCTTCTACAAATTCCAGCTGAACGTCATTTCTGCAGAATGTAGTTTACTTATAGTTCTATATTTTAATTCTCACGTTTTTGGTCCGTTTTTATTAAAAGCGGAGGTTGTTTTAGAACCAATAATGAACCCATTCTAGAGTTCTGCCCTAGGATAGGTCTTTCACTGCAATCACAGCATGCTTGCAGCTTTGAAATGATAATGGCCGATGATTTTCGGGGACCCAGATGCTTCCTGACTTGTCTTACAGGTGAGGAAAACTCAGGAAAAAACCTCACCCAAGAGCCTGTCCCGACCGGGAATCGAACCAGGGCCTGCAACGTGACAAGGCAGCACGTTTCTTAGACACCACAACGGGAGTTTTTTCAAAGCAACATTCAATTTTAATACTATAGATTTGCCCTTATTTATCCTCTAATTTTAGCATCGTGACTTCCAATTGCACTAATTTTTGTCCCAAAACATACATATTCGTCACTTGCTTTTATTTTTCCATGTGATTGTTCTAAAAGTGTATAGATTCATCTTATATTAGCATTTTATACTTAGTTTTCCCCAAATTTATCTTTAATCACCATTTTTCATAATTAGAATTTTATTTGCTACACAGTAAAGCAGAAAAAGATATTAAGACCTGAATAAATTATCAATATCATAGTTATCAGCAGCGTTGGCATTTTAATTTGCATTAGTACTATTCATACACGATAATCTGAACGTAACTTTTCATTGATAAACTTACGTAATAATGTTGCGTGTGTCCAGAAGAAATGATGGAACGAATAGCATTACAATAATTGGTAAGTTTGTATAAATAATTTTTAAATAAACATATTTTAATGAAGGAATTAATAAAACTTTGATCCCAAGTCTAAAGAGTTTCAATTTATGGTGCTAATATGTTTCTTCTGCCGTATGAAATACGTATTTCATGTAATACATAATAAAAGAAAAAATTAACTAAAATAACTTATTTTAAAACAAAGTCTGTTTTATGTGAATGCGTTTTACCAACGTTATACCCAATTAGAATACATTTTTTCTTGAATTTCAAAACATGTTTCGGAAATGTATACGCAATAGTGGTTTTACGTCATCCTAAAAAAAATTGCCTTGTACAGTTGTTGCGGACTTGAACATCCTCATCTGTAAATCCCAGTTCACTCGTATTTCTCACACCGTCCATCCAGCTCTTACCTTTCTTCTTTTCCTATCTACTTACCACTCCAAAATCTTCTCGTATATTCTATTAGATCCCATATTTTTGTTATTTTACGTTCCCTACTTTTGCACGACTTTTACCCGCCCATTAGATTTGCAAATTAACGCCTTGCTTAAACCAATCGCCTGTAGGCGAATTCAACTAAACAATACAATTATATACAGTGACGGGCATCCCTGGAACTTAATTCAAGTAAGCCAGAATAGAAGGCAACAGATGACAGAGGTCACAAAATATCAAAATTCAGTATATTTAAAACACGCTACCCCAACAGGAATCGAATGCGATCGCCAGAGTGAAGGTACGGACTCTCACTAACTACACCCAAGGCCAGCGCGTGTCTAGCCAAGAGGATGCCTTAGACCGCAAGGCCACGGCGAGGGGGAAAAAACTACTCATCACGTGTCATTAATACGACACGTAAAAAAATCTGATAAAAAAGTACGAGTAAAATGTGGCACTTCTTCACGTCCGGGACCCTATTTCATAAAAAAATATCAGTATGTTCATAAGCAATGTACATTAATAAGTTGGCGAAAAGTTTAAAAAAAAAGCAGTATAAAATAGCAATTAGCAGTGTAGAACTCGTATTTCATCCATAGCAATTCTGCCCGAGGGCAGGTTCTTCACTGCAATCATAGCATTTTCGTGCTATGCTTTGCAGCTTTACTAGGGAATTATAGGTGTGGTAGCTTCCCGTTGCTTTTCCACACCGGTGAAGGATGATAAGGGTGATGATGGCCGAATGATTTTCGGGGACCGTTGAGCCCTAAGCTTCCTGGCATGTCTTTCAGGTGAGGGGAAAACTCCTGTCTCGACCGGGAATCGAACCCAGGCCCGCTGCGTGACAAGGCAGCACGCTACCTCGAGACCACAGCGGTGGCGTAATTCATATTTAGGACTATTGATAGCTGTGCAACTACAATGCTGTTTCACGAGTACTACTAATTTGCACTGCTAAAAATCAGTATATTTTATAAGTTAAAAGGTTCTTATAAAAGTAATTAGCTGAGTATACAATTTAAAATACAACAAACTTAACTTTAAAATAACTTTTTCTTAATAAGTTTACTTGCTTCATCGAGTATCTAATATATAAAAATGTTTGTTCGTTCATACTTTATGTGCAGCCATACCGTTGATCAGATTGTAAAATGTTCAGGAGATTCCCGGGATGACCATAGGCTATAAGAGAGTTGTGATACTCCTACACCATTAAAAATCGCCCTTTGTAGTGGAAAACGTGAAAAAAATGTAGCTTTTTGGCGCTTAAATGGCTAACGCTGCCTAAACCATAACAAATACACAAAATTATTGTACACAGAATTGAATATAAATAAATATAGAAAAGTCCGCGACAGCATGTTTATCTTTTAAGGATAACTCACAATAACCATTTGTCTTACATTGATGTCAAGAAGATCGAGACAAGTGCGTAGATTCCTGTGCGAGCATAACAGCGCACGGCGGGTATTCTTTTATGGATAAATCAAAATATTTTCAGCTCATTTATGCCAAGTACATGCGTAGATTCCCGCGTAACGCCGGGTAATTAGCACGGGGTATCTAAAAATAATAACGATATAAATTTATCTTTTACATATTGAGTAATTAATTTGTATTTAACTAACTGCAAAAACACGTCATCTATGTATGTGTACCAACGCACGCCATGTATTTGCTAGTTATTTATAAAATGATTGACTTTTTTTTATAACTTTGCTAAAGAATATCATAGAACAATACAACAGAGCTACCTTATATTGGAATTATGTGCAAATGAAAATTCATAGAGAAGGCCTTGAAATCCAGCAAGAGAGAATAATATTACTGTCATCTCCATTCTCCTGAAGTTACACTACTATTATAGTGTGGCAAATTTGGCAGTGTAGATGTGTTTAAACAATTTACCAGACTGCTAACTAGTAAATTTTTCACTGCTAATAAGAAACTACTAAAAGTAGAACTTGTATGAAACAGGACCCAGCATCGCAACATTAATCATCTGATATGACAAAGATCGTCATTAAATCAACATCAATGAATATTCAAATTCTATGGAATTCAGATAAGATAAAGTCTTGTTAATTTTTGAATAACATGTGATTGAGTTTACATAATGACTAACATTGATGATATGCCGGAAATAAAAAGTTAATCAAACAATAATGGGGGGGGGAAAGTACCAACTTATTTGTGTGTAATGGCATTCAATATATGAACAAAAAATCCGATCAATAGGGACAAGGGCAATCTCCCTAATCCACCCATTCACGTCGTAATTAGATGAGGCATTTGGTTACTTTAAGAGAGCAATATCACCTTAAATAATTCAATTAGACATTTACCAACTATATTCAGCTTATGTATAACTGTAGGCTTTCACGGCCGGCGTCTTGATCCCTATTAGGTTCGTCTTCCGGGCATATAGGCCGTGGTCCAGTCGTTCTTCTACTCGACGTTTCGTCTACTGCTGCGGTAGACATCTTCAGGAGATACTGCGTGCTCTCTGTGAACTCCTCAACCGTCGGCTGCAGAATTGGGGGAGGAAAAATCTACATTTCTTTCAGATAATTATTCACACATTCCAAAAATAAATGGTGTGTTTCCCCTTGTTTTATTTGAATATATGTAGGTGGTATGGCATAGAATCCACTAAACCCTCGAGGAAAAATAATAGAAAATGTATATCTGGATGAAGGTGGTCCCACGCTTGTAACGAAAATAAAAATATAATCTCGGAGCAAAAACAGCTACGATAAATCCACATGAAATGAACGTGCGGAAGTAAGTTTTTTATAGAATATTGTACCTCCCATTGTGAAAATAAAAATAGGAAACGAAATAGTAGAGTGTAAATAAATATGGGGAAAATGGAAAAAAAAAATAAAATAAATATAGATACATGTGCAACTCTCGTCCGTTTTAATTTTAAAAGGACTATGTGCTCCTATTACATCTGAAGATTTTTTTTACTCTTCACCTATGAATAATGGTAACTGATGGGTATCGTTTGATGCCTGTGCGCCAGGCTAACAGAGTAACCATTTATATTTCTATATAAATATTCAGCCGATCTACATGGATATATATTTATGTACGATTTTAAAATATATTTATGTTTTCATGTAAGCCGAGTAGCGTCTATGTATTATGCTCTAAAACCATTAAATGTAGGAGTTCACCTGAAACTAAAAATAAATCGCTCTAGCGGTCGCAATGTTCTATGTTTGACAACGAAACTCAGTATGTGCTATTAAAATAACTAACCAAAACTCAGCGAAATCCAACCATTAGAAGTGGGGATTTACCTGAAATCCGAAAATAAAAACTGACTCTAGCAAATCGCCATGTTTGTATCGTCGACATGTATAACATTGTGTACACATTTTCAGGTACGACAAGAGTTCAGCTGCTATTATGCTTTAAAAATTAGGAGAATGAGTTTATCTGAAACGAAAATTAATATATATATATATATATATATATATATATATATATATATATATATTTAATTGGCGTAGCAGCACACGCCGGACACTAGCTAGGAGCTCTATGAAAAAGCTAAGACATGTTATCATCGCCTTACTATGATGGTTGTCCAGCGGCTCGCTTTGTTTCCCCGCTGCTTGCTTGCTTACTCACTGGCACTCGAACCCGTAGGTTCATGGCCGCGCGGACATAAGCTCTCCATACATCCCTGACCTGAGCTAATGCTTTCAATCATTTCCTGTATAATCTACTTCCCTCAAATCATAGTTAACGTTATTCTCCAACCTCATTTTTGGTCTACCAACTGGGCGTTTTCCCTCTGGCTTCCTACAAGAAGCTTCCCGCAGCCTTTTTACATAATCATTGCCAAGCATTATCGCGCGGCACCCGCTTTTACATAAACAGATAACTATCATAGTGACGCGATAATACAAAGGTTTCGTTAATTTTTAAGAAACCTGCTGAAAGGAATGGAAAAATACAAAATTATTGTAGAACGGTATTAACATGAAATAAGATCCTGTTTGACAAGCTTATAAAGTTATGAAAATTATTACAAATTATAATACCTTACCATAATAAATGTATAGGAAAATTCTGCAGTTCTGCTTTTAGATTAGAGTAAAGCGTATTTAGTTAAAAGGCAACAGCTATAAACGTCATATCAACCGCAGAGGTGAGGACCATATAAGGTCATAGCACGAGACAACTTTCCTTCCTTTCCTGGAACTTTGGTTACTGAGTGACATGTTACCAACTTAACATAATTCTATGTTGTATAATAAAATTAAACAATTATCTCAGCCACGATCTAAAAATTATAATGCTCGTATTATTCCACATTTTTAACATTAAATTAAATTCATGGCTAGAGGTAAAAATGATTTTAATTTATCATCTTCAACTGTTGGTAGGCCTAAACAGTCATTAAGATTAATTATAAACTCCGTTGGGGTGTTTAGAATTATAATTTAAAATTATATACCTTTTAGGTCCGTCTCAACTGTTTAAACGTGACGTTACTGTAGGCATTTAGGGACTAAACAGGTTAGAATAAACTCTAAAAATATATATTATGTGGTATATCAAGATAGTCCACCGCTGTGGTCTCGAGGTAGCGTGCTGCCTTGTCACGCAGCGGGCCCGGGTTTGATCCCGGTCGGGACAGTTTTTCTGGGTGAGGTTTTCATCGGGGTTTTTCCTCACCTGTAAGACAAATATCAGGAAAACTTGAAGGGCCAAACGGTCCCAGAAATCATATGGCCATCACCATCATCCTTCACCGGTGCGGAAAGCAACGGGAAGCTACCACACCTATTAATTCCCTAGTAAAGCTGCAAAACATAGCATGAAAATGCTATGATTGCAGTGAAGAACCTGCCCTCGGGGAGAATTACTATGGATGGATATCAAGATAACTAATTCATTGGCACTATAGAGCATGTAGGTCCATGGTTGCACGGACAAGCTCTTCACACATCCCTATCCTGAGCTTTTTTTTCGATTACCCATTGTATAATCTACTTCCTCAAATCATGATTAATGATATTCTCCTACCTCATTCTTAGTCTAGGAGGCGTTTTCTTTCTGGTTTTCCTACAAAAGGCTTCCATACCCCTCTTTGATTCCCATTCGTATCTGATGTCCTGTCCATCGCAGTCTAATAGACAATTGTTCTTACTATATCTGCTTTCCTGTAAAGATAGGTCAAAATTACCAGGAATCGTAACACATCTAATACAGAAAATGTTTGTTTGTTTGTACTTTACGCGCGGCCATACCGTTGATCCGATTGTAATGGGGCTTTTTGCAAAACGTTCTGGAGATTTCCGGGATGAACATAGGTTATAAGAGAGTTGTGATACTCAACTCCTACACCCTTAAAAATCGCCCTTTAGTGGAAAACGTGAAAAAGTATCTCTTTGGATGTTTAAATGACTTACGCTGCCTAAATCATAACAAATACACAAAATTAAAGTACACAGAATTGAATATCTCAAAAAAGCTCTACAAAGAGTCCGCGACAGCATATGTTTCTCTCTTACGGATAACTCACAATAATCATTTTTTGTCTTTCGTTGATGCCAAGAAGATCGAGACAAGAAGTAGATTCCTGTGCGAGCAGAGCAGCACATGACGGGTATTCTTTTACGGATAACTCACAATAACGAATTTTGTATTTTAGCTCATTTATGCCAAGAAGATCGAGATAAATAGATCCCCGGGCAACACCGGGTAATCAGCACGGGGAACCGTAAAATAATTACGATATAAATGTTTCCCTTTACTTATTTAACTGAACATAAAACAATTTTCGTATTTCAGCTCATTTATGTTGAGAAGATCGGGATAAGTACATTCTCGGGCAACGCCGGGTAATCAGCACTGGATATCTAAAAAATATAAATTTATATTCTAATTTCATATAACTTATTCAACTAAACATAAAAGCACATTAATTTTCACTTATTTAGGTGTAGCAGCACACGCCGGGCATTAGCTAGGATAATAAAAAAAAGTAATCGTCGTGGCACGACGTGAAAAAGTCTATCTCCTTTAATGGGTGGTGAGAGAGTTCAATCGTTTTTAACTTTCCGGGAAGCGGGCAAAAAAAATAAAAATAAATAAAACTGAAAGTTGAAATCAACTTTCTGCGTGGAAAGTTATTTCAAGGTAATCTGGTGTGTTTTTTTTTAAAGCTTGTGAGCAATAACTTTAAAGGTACAAGGATATCATGTGAAATGTCTTCTGGAGTCGCGGTCTTCATATTAAGTAGGTCTGTTCGGTAGATGTCATTCATATGAACATTGTTTTCTGTATCATGCAAGAAATGTCATCTAGTATTATGTTTTATCTCCTTGAGGAAACATTTGAAGAAGTGGCTGAATTCAAATAACTATAAGCAATAACAAATAGGAATGAGATGCACAAGGATATGCATGCTATTATATATTACAGGGACTCTAGTCGTCACAATTCTTCAAAAAGTCTAACTGAAAATATAGAACTTATTTTCCGAGTTATACTGTATGGATACGAAACATGGACTTTTTGTAGGAAACTTTTTTCACAAAGATAGATGAACAGACAGGCGAATGGAGAAGATTACATAACACTGAGCTGCATGATCTTTATAGAAAACCAGATAAGATTTAAGCCTCTTAAGACTACGATGGGCATGACATATGGCACGAATGGGAAATGTAAGAGGACATGGAAGCTTCTTACAGGAAAACCAGAGAGGAAACACCCAGTTGATAGACCAAAAATGAGTTGGGAGAATAGCATTAACCATTTTGAGGGAAGCTTATTACAGAGGGAATTATTTGCAAAACATCTCGGGATACGGATGAGTGGAGAGCTTATATCCGCGCAGCCATGAACCTACGGGTTCGATAATGCCAGAGTTAGCATATACCAACAGACGTTACTAATAAAAACGAAAATTGCGGGCGGTAAAATTCGTCGGCTCATTTCACACCCTGTATCAGCGTAATTAGATAAAATATGCATAATCTGTAAAGTAGGATAATCATAAAATGTAAGTAAGCAACAATGGAAGTTTGCATCAAATAGCTCAATTTATGAAGCCCATTACTACACGCCAATTAGTTGCGACTGGTTTTGCACGGAAATTTTAAATTACCCTAATTAAGTGTGTCAGTTCCGGCCATGCATCTTTATTATAAATCATGTTCACATCTCAAACAACTTGCACAACATAAGAGAATAAAGATTCAATTTTCCTGTTAATTGGAACACACCTCGAGGCCAAATATCAGTATTTGCTTAATACATTTTGCTTGCTTAATACACTGATTCCATACATTTTGCAATCTTTATTAAAGTTCAAAATTAGTTCATTATGCCCTTAGTGCAGCTAACTATATGCAATGTGGGAAGTTATGTTGCCACTTCAGAAAGCAAACGGGTGGATTTCTCAACCCAAGTCTAAACCACGAACGCGGTTTTCGATTTCTTTATTGTTTCCATAACCATAAAAACGGAACAAAAAAATTATTCCTTCCAAGTATTAGGAGAAGGCCTGTTACGATCCTATAGAAAATTTTCCCTCCAGCGTTTCATAGGACGGTCCAAGGCTGTTAACTAACTCACTGGCATTATCGAACCCGTAAGTTCATGGCCGCGCGGACATAAGCTCTCCATATATCCATATCCTGAGCCGATGTTTTCCAATCATCCCCTGTATAATCCACTTCCCTCAAATCATAGTCATTCTCTCACCTCATTCTAGGTCTACCAACTGGGCGTTTTCCCTCTGGTTTTCCTACAAGAAGCTTCCATGCACGTGTTCCATCCCCATTCGTGCCACATGTCCTGCCCATCGCAGTCTACGAGACTTAAATATTCTCTTTATATCTGCTTCCTATAAAGACCACGTAATTCACTGTTATGTAGTCTTCTCCGTACACCAGTGTGTTCATCACTCTCTGGTCCAAAAAATGTCCCTAAGAATTTTATTCTCAAATACTCGCAATCTCCTTTCCTCCCTTTCCATGTTTCGCATCCTTATAATATAACTGATAGAATAATAGTTTTATATTTTTTCTGTTTAACGTTTTTTTTGAAAGGAGTTGTAATGCATAATAAACATGCATTTGCATGAGTGTATGGCTAATTTCCTTGTGCATTTTATTCCTGTTTGTGATTATTGTGCCTAGGATTTGAATTCAACCACTTCCTCGAAATTTCCCTCATGTCATTAGTTGTCATTTCCATTATATAATTTATTTCTATGTGTGACCATATATTTAGTTTTATTGATATTTACTTCCAGTCCCAATCTCATAGTGTTCCGAACTCTTGCAGGTACTATAACTTCTCCCTCTTAATTGAATCGTATGCCTTTTTAAAGTCTATGTATAGTTGATGTACAGTAGCACTACATTCCCATTTATTTTCTAAAATCAATCTTAAGCTAAAAATCTGATCTGTTGTAGACCTGTTGCTTCTAAATCCACATTGATGACCTCCTAGAATTTCTCAATATAAGGCTATTAATCACAAAAACAAATGTCAATCATTTCTATGGTTTCATAACAATTTCTGTGAATTTTCTGTAATTTTATACATGTTATGGAAACAATATAAAATTGGAAAACCGAGGACGCGGTTTAGACTTCGGTTGAAAAATCAAGTCCATATGTTCAATGTATTTTTATAAAGAATTAGCCAATGCCTGGCATGCGCTCCTACGCCTAAATAAATTAAATACATGATTTTATTTTTACTTGAATAAATTAAAAGAAAATTACAAGTTAATTAAATGGTATGGTATATGTTGCGACGAACCAAACATGGCGGTTGCTAGAGTCAATTTTTAACTTTGTATTTCAGATAAACTTCCACTTCTAATGACCCGATTTCGCTGGTTTATTTTAATAGCATATACTGAGTTTCGTTTAGAAACATCAATGTAAATGTGTGTAGAGACGAGCCCAGACAGAAATTATTGAAGAAAAATAAGATATTGCTCGATTCTTCCTAATTGCTGCTATTTTCTCAATTTTGTATGTATTCCCACAATATTAAGAACATTGTTGTGAAAAGTTTTAGAGGATCCATAATTGTATAAAATACTTTCAACGTTTTATTTGTAAGGAGAGTTGATTTGATATGGAATATATTAGAATTGCATTTTTCTCTATCTTTACTCCAGAATATAACCCGGGTTTTCCAGACCGTAAACAAGACGCGCGAGCTATCTGCCCAACGGTATGAGTAATAGAAAAAGTATTATCCAGAACCTCAGACTATAGTCCATGAGATCTAAATGTAATCAACAGGTGATACATATTTGGCTGCTGAACAATGTTTTTGTTCTGTGACCCCGGGCACTTACGACTTAATATAGACATCCGCCCTGTATATCTTATAGCGAGAATTGCTTTAGATACTGAAAGCAAGAGACAAGCAATAGAAATGCCAATCACGTGCTTAAATCTCACACAAACTATATAAAACGTTTGAAAAATAATTGTATGAGAATCTGATGGGCGAAGTATATATTGTAATAGTTTGGATAACCCTGTAGTTTCAGAGTAAATCTAGCTCCAGTAGGAAATGAGCACCATGTGAAAGTACGCAAAGTAAAGTCGAGTTGGATATGGTTACACGATGCTACATCCTGCCACCTCCCACTTGTTCACGGGATCACAAGAAACCAATTCAAGGTCACTACTTCTGTTCAAGGACTCCACCCAAATTTGTTTCACCTGTTACAAGTTGGTACCATCATGAATGTGATATTTTCACTTTGCCTTAATAAACCATATTTCTGTATGTCAGAATTAGTAAAATTAGAAATTTGAACTCAAAAGACTTCTGGATGGTGTTTCTCTTGAGGCCGAAACAGGTCAACAAATGGCCTAAATTCGTGAATGTAATGATGATGATGAAGAATTTAGCAGCAAATAGGGAAGTCTGGAAGCGCATTGAGAGGAAGGCCAGGGTACAAAATTGCTGTCATGTCGTGCATCATCATGATGATGTATAATGTAAAAAACTAAATCCATGACAATAGATGTAAAGAGGCAACAGGGGCAGAAGTGATTGCCGATAGAAATGCCTAGCAGAAGAAAAGAAGTAAACTGATATGATAAAGTATAATCTTAAGTTTCAATTTCCTTACTGGACTTCGCTACTCATACCAAACTAGCCCCAGAGCTGCCCTCACGAGGCTGAGTGAGCCCCGTCCCAGATTCTACAGAAAAAAATCCATTGTATAGCGGGGAATCAAATTTAGGATACCTAGAATAGCAGTCAACGATGCTAAGCATTACAACATGGCCAAAAAAATGCAATATTCAATTCATATTGAAACTTGTGGTACAAGAAAATCTGTTCTTCGAACGATATATTAAAAATTACATAAAAATAAAACCTGCACCTTTACCAAATGTTAGTTGACATATATTTCTATAACAATTTCGCTTTCTCTTGCTCGAAGAATCATGTGGATAAAGTTAAAACAATATTTATGAAACGTTATTTTCTTCCAAGCACTCCCTTTCCACTAGCTAAATCCAACTCTCACCCTCCCAAGCACGTGGCGAAAAAAAAGTGTTCGGAGAACTGCTGTCTTTCCCAGTATACAAACAGTGATAGAAACTGAGGAAATATGCTTAAAATATAAACACTGACAACTTCGTAAATATCAGTAGCTGGCACTAATGAGGGTTTGTATGTCTTCTTAATTCTCTAAGATGCAATGGCATGTACAAAACTGCATAGTAGAGGAGCTAATGCATGCCCTTGCTTTAACCCACTGCGAATTTCAAAAGTATCTTAAAACAGTTTGCTTTCACGTACCCTACTCCTCGCCCTACCCTTTTTAATTCAACCACTTCTTAGAATTTCCCTCATTTGTCATTAACCAGCCATTTCCATTGTCCTGTGACCATATATTCAATTTTATTGATTTTTACTTCCAGCTCCAGTCCCCTAGCATTATTTAATAGAATGTTGATTATAGCATCACCTCACTATTGTCGAATAATACCAACAGCTTATTAATATTATCGAGTTTATCGAGGAGCCTACAATTTAATTTTCTGGTAGGATGCTTAAAGGGCTGCGTGTTTCCAACCATGACTCAAAATTTTAATATAAAAGTTTTGACTTTTGCTTAATACGATACGAATTAGCTTGAAGTTATGTTAACACCAAGATTTTTTAAGCTCACAACAAATTTGGTTTGTGTAAGTCTAGCCACGTCGAACCATATTAAGATATTTCACTATACAAAGGAAGTGTCATGGGTTCGATTCCCGATAAAGTCAGAGTTCTGCCAAAAACCTTCTGCCAGCATTTTGACTCTGGGGACAACTTACAAGCTTTACCTGCCTCTCGTGACTATTGTTGGGTACACCTACAACCTATTCAATTCTATAGAAATAACTAGAGCTATGAATTTTAGGTGCTGCACCTTAATTTTATTTTGTTACTGCAATAGTCAAATTAGCTTGTCTTGCAAAAACATTAAATAAATGTCCCTAATTTTGTGTTCTAGTTGCACCTTTTTTCAATGCTAGCACTTTTTTGCACATTTTTATCAATGCAAGCACATTTTCACCTTTTTTAAACCTTTTGTCTCTTAGCAGCATTATATTCACAAAATAATGTGTATATATTTTTTACGTTTCTTCAAATACGCTTTGAAGGGTTGGTAAGGATGTGTGGTATCAGTTCACATCACATTACTTCCACTTTAATGCAGTCCCGTTAGGCTGTTCCTTTTAATTAGTTTGCACCTTCTTGCACCACAGTTATGCGAAAGCTATTGTTAGAGCAAGGGAGATTGTTGAGTGCATAAACAAATGTTTCAGTTCAAAATAATATTTGACTTGTGCGGTCTCTATTTTCCTGAGTGACCAGTATACAGTATGCCAAAACCGAATGTGAACTCCTACAAACTGCTTGATTTTGTAAAACAGTATAGTCTTGTATAGTGCAATTTAGAATACAGAGTGACAGATCTGTTATGAGGTGCATTCTTTGTGATACTTCAATACCAATTGATGAAAAACACCAACACAATCGTTACGCAGCATATAGGTAGTGAAAACACGAAAAAAATACTACAAAGCAGTAAATGTGTATTGCGACAACTGTTTATTGGTGAGGCGCTGCCTTCAAGTTTAATAAATATTTTTTTTTAATTAAACAGTAAAGACATTTGTGGCATGTGGTATTCCTCTTTCCAAACTTAACAACGCTATTAAGAAAGCATATTTGTAGAAATATACTAGGAAGTCTGTCCCAGGTGAAAATCATACCTTCAACCTCTGTATGAAGAAAAATTAAAGCAGATCAGTCAAGTAGAATGTGAAAACCAGTATATTTTACAGTAGACGAAACCACTGATAGACAGTTGAGATACTGAACTTTTAGATATGTTCTAAACATTTGAGGTGTTGGATAATATCTGCTTTAACAGTTTTCTGGACTTATGATTTCAATAACATAATGTTCTGGGACTTGTCTTACTCAGACTTTTTAATATATGACAACACGACTGAATTTTGTGTCGTGAGTTACTTGATGTAATTGGTTTTGGTATTCTTTAATGATAACTCGCATGGAATTTGCACCTTCTATGTAAAAAAATTGCACCTTTTTGCGCATTTTTCTGCTAAATTAAAGCAACTTTTTTGCCCCTTTTCACCAGAATTTTGCCCCTAAAATTCCTAGCTCTAGTAATAACACTATTTTACATTCCAGTCATTTTTCACGACCTACCAATGAAATCTATCAATTGTAAAGAAATAATTTAAACAATTAAATAATGTATTTTCAGATGATAGTGAAATGTTGTTAAAATAACGCATGTCGGTAGAGATATGTAAATTATATTCAAACAAGTAATTCATAAAATTACATATATAAAACACTAATATTACTAATCTTTCAGCAATGTGCAGACTAGAATGTAACGCTTTCAAATTATCACTGCCTTGACTGTAGTTAAATAGTAGAAAGAAAAATTGGGGAAGACTAACAGAAATCACTTCCAAACTGGAAATTTAAAACTTGCTTGACTCGTACCCTATTTCAAATTCTATTTATTTATTTTTTAACTAGTTAAAGCAGGTGTTCTGTAAATGATTATAAATTTAAGGACCTTTTAGTTATGATATAGCATGAAAATTCACTTCAGATTCGTGCCCTTTTAAAAGAGTCTGATATAATTTACTTACGTCTTACAGATAAACAGAAGACGAACCAGGAATCTGAAACATAAAAAGATCGCATTAGTATGAGACATGAGCTTCGGTACACAGAGACTGGTAAAGTTGCATAAATAAAAGTAAATTGTTATAGTCGGATCAGTCATTTAGTTTACAGGCGCTTTGCTTTGTGGTATGTAGGTCTATTTTGCATGCTTAAGTATTTAGCATATCAAGTTGCATTGTCACGTTTTATTCAATGGCACGAACTATATTATAATAATGCTGCAAAAAGACAACAGTTGTAACGCTGTTAAGTTAATTATATCCACGTGGAGTAGACATGGAAAAGTCGTTTAAAAATGCGAAGACATTGGCAGAGAACTGTTTTCAGCTTTTGGTGATATAAGCGGCGGCGTCTTAGAAGCCCGTAACAACTCCCCGGCTCTACCTGGCAGTAACAATGTATGTGTGTATATATATTATAAATATATTTGACATTTGGCAATGAAGGCAAATATATATATATATATATATACACACACCGTGATTCAAAATTGACTTTATAACTTTACAAGCTTATAGAAATTTATTTAGAAGACCTACAGAATTGGTTTTAATGTCATATGATAGCACAACTCATCAAGTTTTCACCGACATAGTTTTATAGTACCTAGTTCTCTCACCGCGTGCGCTAACGTAGTTCATATCAAAATGGCTGCTTTCACAGGTGCCGAGCGTGCTCGTTGTGTGTTTTTTGTTCGAAGAAACTAAATCTGCGACAATTGTTCAGCGTAGATTTCGTACCCACTATGGTAAGGATCCTCCTAGCAGGCCAAGAATTTATTCTTGGCACCAAACATTTGTTAGGACTGGCTGTTCTGTTAGTCATTCCAAGCATACTGGCCGTCCACGTACGGCTGAAGCTGTGGTTGAACAAGTGAGGGATAGCTTTGCTCGGAGCCCTAGGAAATCAACGCGGCGTGCGTCAAGTGAGACTGGCATTTCACAACCAACCATTTGGCGCATACTACGGAGACGTTTGCACTTGAAACCATACCGATTTTCTATGGTGCAAATACATTACTGATAATGATAAGATGGTTCGACGTGATTTCTGTGCAGAAATGCTTGGTCGGATTGAGGAAGATGAAACTTATTTGAACCACGTAATCTTCAGCGACGAGTCTACATTCCACGTCAGTGGCAAAGTAAATACCCATAACTGCAGGATCTGGGGCTCTGAACCTCCACATCTCCATCTGCAACACGTACGTGACAGCCCGAAAGTGAATGTGTTTTGTGCCCTAAGTAAAACTAAAGTGTACGGCCCCTTCTTTTTCCAAGAAAAAAACTATCAGCGGTACGATTTATCTGGATATGCTAGGAGGGTCCTTACCATACTGGGTACGTAATCTACACTGAACAATTGTCGCAGATTTAGTTTCTTCGAACAAAAACACACAACGAGCACGCTCGGCACCTGTGAAAGCAGCCATTTTGATATGAACTACGTTAGTGCACGCGGTGAGAGAACTAGGTACTATGAAACTATGTCGGTGAAAACTTGATGAGTTGTGCTATCATATGACATTAAAACCAATTATGTAGGTGTTCTAAATAAATTTCTATAAGCTTGTAAAGTTGTAAAGTCAATTTTGAATCACCCTGTATATATATATATATATATATATATATATATATATATACATACATACACACACACATATATACATTGTTTAATATCAGAGGGGAAACAGTTGCATTTGATACCGCCTGTAAACTACATTACTGAGCCTACTTTAGAATATTCACAGGAAGTCCGAAGAATAGATGGGAGGATGAAAAAGTACAGAATCTGAAAAGATTAAATTTAAAAACTTTTAATAATACAAAATTACGAAAATATACATTCACCAATATAAGTCTTAACGCCTGTAGAAGACAAAGAATGAATTGAAGTACCCAGAAACAGAAGTTACTCCGTTTTTCTCAATTTTACAGGAGAGGCCAGTTTAAGTTTTCAAAAGTGAAATAAAAAAAATAAATTCACAGGGTAGCTTCATTTATGACCGACTTAACGTTTGAAGTCCTTAAATCGTTATCACCATTATAGAACTGCCCTTAGGGTGTATATTATGTGATTAACTGGATTTCTCAAAACCTTGATTATGGCTCGCTCAAGTTCCGATTCCAAGTGGTATCAAATTGAAGTTTTTCCCCCAAAAAAACGTCCAAATCTGTCACTTTGTTTCTGCACTAAGCTAGTTTCATGTAGTCATGAATACGTTCAAGTATTTTAATTCCTTACGATATAGCACGCGGTTCAAGATTCCTCTTCTACCATCTACTTCCCCTTATACGACTCATACCCTGTGCAGAATGGTAGCAGAAAGTGGTTGTGTAACATCTATTGGAACGCATAGGTTATCTAGGCCTACAGCAAAATAAATATATTACACTCATTATTCCGAATGATCTATCAATGTAATACTTTCACTATGATAATGAGATTAGATCAGGCCTGGGCGTCTAGATCAGGGCCGTTAAAAAGAGCTTCAATTTCAATATTCGGAACGAAAGTAATGTTTGGGACAACTGTGAACATCAGATCTACAATAGGGCGTCAATGAGTTGAAAATATCAAATTTATACAATTAAGAGGAAAAAGGGCTACTGAGATATTGTGTAATCTCCTAATCTATTAATACGCAAACAGGAAAATTTATAATAATTTTATCTGATATGACCAGGCTCGTGAATTGTGGTTAAACCACTTTTTTTTCCTTAAAGACAATCTTTCTTTTGGACACCCATGTCTGGAATTTAGGTTAAATTTAGATTTATTGACTATCTTGGTGCTTCGTTGTCAATTATTTATTTAAGAATATTTATTAAACACAATGTGTACATCAAATTAAATTTAGCTTTTTACCAGTCTTTAATTAAATTGTTTAGAGGCAGAGTCCTGTTTTTACACTTCGCTAGATGATATTTTGGACATGGATAGTTGCATAATTTACAGATGCAGTCCTCCTTGGGTTCATGGTACATGTTGTTCAGGCATATATTCCCATGAAATCCATGGGCTGCGAAACGTGTGTACAGGTGTCGAAGTTCGAAATTCGGTTGCTTCCAGGTTTCTGTTTTCATTGCGTCTGTTTCCATAATTTCTGTCGGTATCTGTGCGGCTTTGTTCTGTCTCTCCTCGATGACGATTCTGTATGCTTGCGTTTCCGGTAGTCTGAAACAGTGTCTGATATCTTCGATGAAGGATTCCTGGGCTATTGTATAGGCATAACTATTTCTTGTATATTTTGAAATTGACAGTGCTCTTTTGAGAAACCTTGATTTAACAATTATTTATCACCCTATCATCTTTTCGGTGTAACGTCCCGAATGAGAGATCAGCACAATGAAAATGCCTCATCCGAGACAACATTAAGACGAAAGAAACATTGACACACATTAACACTAACATGGCGAATAAGATAATGATTATAGTGGCCAGATGTTCGGGGACCGTTTGGGCTGGACACTGAAGTTTTCTGACTTATAAGGAGAAAATACAGGAAACTTGACCCACCGAGGATCGAACCCGAGCCCCCTGCGTTATAGGCAGCGACCTACTGCGAGACCACAGTGGTGGACTCAACATATCCATACATTTAAAAAATATGTAAAGTATGTGAAGACATTTAAAAATTTGCGACCGAAATTTTGAAATAAAACAACGGTACAAGAATCATAAAATCTGCTTCACCAAGCAAATCAAAAACTGACGTTAAAAAAAACCTTGGTTTCAAATATTTTCTCGTTTTTAGGATTTTTTTATATTCAATGACTCAGGCTGTAATTCCTGGCATTGGCGTAATCATAATCCACTTCTGAGGTTAGGGCGACTGGAAAGTGGGGTTACGCTATCCGGATGATATGGATGATAGTGGTGCATCAGGAGAATCCATAATCCTGAAATTAATCTAAGGCGAATATAAATTATGATAATTATACCATTAAATTGGTACGGGCATGTACTATACGACGAATGCAAGAAGAAAGGTTACCCAGAAAAACACTGGAATGGTGTTCACCTGAAAGAAGAAGGAAGACCTCATGGATGCAAGAAATATTTACTGGAATGAGAACAATAAGACTGGAGGAAATGAACAGAAGTGGATGGATACAGACGAGTGGAGAAGGAAAATAAAACTTTAGGCACATTAAAAATGTGTATACAAATGAAAATAATGATTTCCATAATGTTGGGGAACGGTTTGGGCCCTAAATTTTCCTGACATTTGTCTTACAGGTGAGGGAAACCCCCGAAAAGAACTCGCTCAAGAAACTTGACTCGACCGAGACTCGAAGCGGCCCGCTGAATGACAAGGCAGCATCCTACCTCCAGACCACAGCGCTGGACTTTTCATTATTATTATTATTATTATTATTATATTATTATTATATATTATTATTATATTATTATTATTAGCTTAAGATTTTCTCAACATATTTCTAGCACCCATTGTTTTCTTTCTTAATGGGCTATTTCACGCAAACATATGTATATTTTAACTGCAACCAGTTTGATAAAAATTGGATTTCTTGTCCATATCTCAAATCTCCGTACACTTGCTCTAGAAACGAAAAAAGTGATCTGATGCCCTTATTGCAGGAAATTAAGTTTGGTCTGACAGGCAGGATATTTAAAGGGCAGTACAATCCAGGCTGGGGTTGTCTCAAAAACTGACAAGGGTTGTAACTCCAAACTAAAACGCATTCTAGAAAAGAAACTTTATCTTTAACATCACTTGCAAGGAGGAAAAAGCTACTTTCAACTGTTCTATTGTAGTAAGAGGAAGGAAGCACAGGATTAACTGCTTTATTTATCTTAGTCTAATCGATATTCCGACCTCCACTCGTGTTTCAGGGAAATTTCAACATTCTTTCACATCCGTGATGTGAAAGGGACTTGTAAACTCATTAATAGGGTGTTTTAAACTTCATTTTGTAAATAAGAATTTTCAACGGTTTATCACTGAATCAAAATTTAAATTGGATAGAAGCACAAATAGATAATACACAAGATGAAGGATATTCAAAATCAAACAAACCTGTGATGTTTATAATAATAGTAATAATATCAGACTCATAGGCTAATTGTCAGCGTTCCTGCCTACTATTCAAGAAGTCCCGGGTTCGATTTCCGGTCTGACCACAGGAATTTCTCCTTAAAGGGAATTATTCCTGTGATTGCCTAGGGCCTGGAATATAGATTAAGGACATTCTGGCGACTCATCATATCATTGGGGTAACAACTTCGCCTTCTAGGTGCCTCAACCTATGAAAATGGATTACAATTCCGTCAATTCCTGGGGAGAAAGCCAGAAAGCCATAAAATACAACCTTGTGGCATTGGGAAATAATAATAATAATAATAATAATAATAATAATAATAATAATAATAATAATGCTTTAAGCTGGTAGTGTTAATGTCAAAGTCTTGTTTTCAAACTCTAAATAATAAATCATACAGAAATTAAAATATAGACTAAACAAAGCACATTGCAGATGTGGTCTCTAATATCAGCAAACACTAACAAAATATGAAAGAAAGTAAGAAGAGCTTCCTAACGAATACTTATACGCGTATACAAAATGCTGAATATACCGTAGTTATCCAGATAGTATTTTTATAGTGTTGAACTTTAAATATCAGTTAATTTGGATTTAATAAAGATAGCGAGAAGCTTTGTAAGTATAGAGAAGAACATGAGATAATTTGGGCACAGGAAGATGCTTTAACGTTCGAAAAACTGATTGTATGTCTATATTAACTTCCTATCCGCCATTTCAAAATGGAAGTGTATATTTGAAGTTTTCGTCTTCAAATTCCTGCTTTTAAAATATGCATGTCACCAACTTTAAAAAAATGTCAAGTTTCTCAAATTACTCGAATCTTATTTACATTACATCGACACTTCCCAGCCATGAAATAAGTAGATGATTTAAAGAACTTCGTATCCGCCATTTCAAAATATAAGTGTATATTTGAAAGTATTCGTCTTCAAATTCCTGCTTTTAAAATATGCATGTCACCAACTTAAAAAAAAAAGTTTCTCAAATTACTCGAATCTTATTTACATTACACCGACACTTCCCAACCGTGAAATAATTAGACGATTTAAAGAACATGGACAAGTAACACTGATCGCTTCATTACAAATCAGAGCGTTCGAGAGTAATGAGACGTTTCTTGTAGTTGTCCCAACCCGAAGATCCGATTGTGGGACTATTACTCCGGAGCGTTTATTTACAAGATTGATCACCACATGTATAAAGATCATTTTGCATTACCCAGGGTGCATCGCAAGGAGGCGATCTTTACAATGGGCGACGGTCATCTGAACAACTGTATCGCTGTCAAACAAAGATTCTAAGACCTCAAAGCATTGGAAAGCAAGACTGCTAATGACTTCAGTGTAAGATGCAGCACATTAGATAACATTACAAATCGAAGAATTCATGGCCGATTCAATTTTGCTGTTTCTGGTGAATCTGGAACACCTTGATTGCCGTGTAATGACATATTTGATTCTGTATTCGTCCTTTGTGGGCTCAAAAATTAATTGACCTATTTAAATGGGGTTTTCACAATCATTTACAGAACTTTCTGGGACAATTAACGTATATATCACACATTACCGTACGTTATCTGCCTGATCTAAAAAAAAAGTGCATCGGTGCACTAAAAAAGTCGCTTTTGGACACTTAAATGGCTTACGCTGCCTAAACCACAACAAATACAGTACATCGAATTAAACCAGACAATTTAACACCTCAAAAGATTCTACAAAAAAGTCCGCGTTAGCGAGTAAGTCGCAATGTTTTTTTTATCTCTAAGATGTCGAGAAGATTCCCGAACAACACGGGGTATCTAAAAATCATTACGATATAAATTTATAATCTCTTCTTTTTACTTATTCAAATAAACTTAAAAACATAGTTAATTTATTTATGTATAACATCGCACGACGGGTATTTGCTAGTTTCGAATAAAAATTACCAGTTTTATGAAGTCCTCGTTTATTTGTACTATTTCTTTGGAATCTGCTCCTTAATTCAGCGCATTTACATTTCATACCGATTAAGTACTTTAGTGTTTTGCCCCGAACAGGAACTAGCCTGTAGACCAGCCAGTTTCAAGTTACGCAACTTATACACTTTTCAAACTAGTAAATAATAAAAAATGGAATTAGGTATTAAAGGCTTAATGTAATTATGAAACCAAAATCAGTATATTTAGGAATGATGGTTCTGCACTGTAAAATTCAAACTAGAAAATCTTATTAGAACACATTTTGTGTATTTCCTACTTCCCACTATAACTCAAGGTATAGCTTCTTTCAGAAGAGAAAGTAAATCTGTGTATCCCGCGTCTTAGATTTGGGGAACATGAAAGAACTTTTAAGATTAAGGATCCGGTTTCAAAAATATGAATCAAATGTTTCATCAAATGAAGAGCATTTTAAAACTGTACCCCAAATGTAAAGTCAAAATGTCGCCTACATTTACGAGTACAAGCAATTCATGATATAAATTTGTAATTAACTAAGAAGTTTTCCATCAAATAACTCACTGGTACTATCCAACCCGTATATTCATGGCCGCGCGGACATAAGCTCTCCAAACACCCCTACCTTGAGCTAAAGTTTTCGAATCATTCTCTGTATAATCTATTGCCTCAAATCATCGTTAATATTATCCTACCATCTCATTCTTGGTCTATCGACCGGGAGTTTTCTCCATACAAGAATCTTCCATGCACCTCTCTCATCCCACTTTCGTGCCACATGTCCTCCCCATCGCAGTCTACAAGACTTTAGTGTTACATATATACATTTTTTTTGCTAATGCCACAAGGTTGTCCTCTATGACACTCTGGCCTTCTCCCCTCGCATTGGCGGAATTGTATTCCATTTATTTTAAAATAAAACAGGAAGTAACATTAAGCTTTGTTTAATAATTAAGACATTTTGTTTGTACATTCTTACCTCTTATGGTTGTTTTTGTCGAACATACAGGGTGGACCGCTCGAATGGACCTAATTTCAATTGCTTGTTACTGGCAAACGGTTGAAGATAGAAACTTAAAACAACGTTCATAGTACAGAAAAACTCACCAAGTTTCGAATCCTGTCGGTAGATGGCACAAAGATACGTTTCTCGTTCTTAGATTTAATTGTTTGTGAAAATGGCGACTCCGCAGATGAAAGCGCAAGCTGGACCTAATTTCAATTGCTTGTTACTGGCAAACGGTTGAAGATAGAAACTTAAAACAACGTTCATAGTACAGAAAAACTCACCAAGTTTCGAATCCTGTCGGTAGATGGCACAAAGATACGTTTCTCGTTCTTAGATTTAATTGTTTGTGAAAATGGCGACTCCGCAGATGAAAGCGCAAGCTGTTTTGTGGTATGCGGAGTTTAAATCAATCATTAGAGTTCAAAGGGAGTTCCGGCGTGTGTTTAACCGTGATGCTCCAACTGCTAGAAGCATAAAGAAGTGGCGTGATACATTATTAGCTACAGGATCAGTGTTGAAGAAGCATGGTGGTGGTCGCAGAGCATCCGATGAAATGGTAGCAAATGTTCAAGCCGCATTTGAGCGAAGCCCCCGGAAGTCATTAAGAAGAGCTTCGCGGGAACTTCAAATACCAAAATCGACATTACAACGGATTGTCCACAAACGCCTCAACCACTGCACGCATATAAAGTGCAGTTAGTGCAACGTCTGGAGCCGAATGACATGCCGAAACGAGTGGAATTCGCCAATACGATGCTGGACCGTCTCGGCGCTGATCCTGACTTCATGACCAAGATTTTCTTCTCGGACGAAGCCACTTTCCATTTGTCAGGCAAGGTAAACCGGCATAATGTGCGGATCTGGGGATCGGAGAATCCTCACGCTATTCAAGAGCATGTTCGTGATAGTCCGAAGATGAATGTTTGGTGCAGTTTGTCACATAATAAGGTCATTGGACCGTTTTTCTTCGCCGAGAAAACTGTTCGTGGTACCACATATCTTGACATGCTGGAGCAGTTCTTCTTTCCACAAATTGAACAACTGCAGCCTAACATCGTTTTCCAGCAAGATGGTGCTCCTCCCCACTGGTCCAATGAAGTTCGTACGACTTTGGACAACATTTTCCCTGGCCGTTGGATTGGTAGGGGAGGACCAATCGCGTGGCCCCCGAGATCTCCCGATTTAACACCACTGGATTTCTTTCTCTGGGGCTATGTCAAAGATAAAGTTTACACCACCCCAGTCAAAGACCTTCGTGATCTTCGTGAGCGCATCATAGAGGCTATTGAGAACATTCCAGAAGACATACTCCAACGTACTTGGCAAGAAATTGTTCATCGCTTTGATATCGTCACAGTGACTGCTGGGGCTCATATAGAGATGTGGTGATCTGGATATCAAAACTTGGTGAGTTTTTCTGTAATATGAACGTTGTTTTAAGTTTCTATCTTCAACCGTTTGCCAGTAACAAGCAATTGAAATTAGGTCCATTCGAGCGGTCCACCCTGTATATTTCAAGGCTTCTGAGCCCCATCGTCAGCGATTACAGACAAATCTGAAATCTTTAATCGCTGACGATGTAGCACAGAAGCCTTAAAAAACATGTTCGACAAGAACAACCATAAGACGTAAGAATGTACAGACAAAATGTATTTAATTGTAATCCATTTCTTAGGTTGGGGCACCTGGAAGGCGGAGTTACGTTATCCCGTTGATATGATGCGCGATGATTATGAAGCATCAGGAGAGTTCTTAGCCTAAATTCCAGGCCATAGACAACCGCAGAAATAATTCCCTTTAAGTAAAAATGCATCTGGTTTCACTGGGAATCGAACCCGGGACTTCTGACTAGTCATGAAACACTGACCATTAAGCCCATGAGGCTGGTCGTGTTATATTCCTATAAATAGTATGTATCTCGCTATTGTGCAAGTCTTCTGCATTCAGTCTGTCCATGTGCCTTTGGTCCCCCCCCAAAATGAAAATACATTTTCTTCACTCCTCCCTTAAGGTAAGATTCCATGTTTCGTCATCCATATAACTGGGAGAATAACAGTTACATATCTCCATCATTACACATTTTATATATATATATATATATATATATACAGGGTGGACCGCTCGAATGGACCTAATTTCAATTGCTTGTTACTGGCAAACGGTTGAAGATAGAAACTTAAAACAACGTTCATATTACAGAAAAACTCACCAAGTTTTGATATCCAGATCACCACATCTCTATATGAGCCCCAGCAGTCACTGTGACGATATCAAAGCGATGAACAATTTCTTGCCAAGTACGTTGGAGTATGTCTTCTGGAATGTTCTCAATAGCCTCTATGATGCGCTCACGAAGATCACGAAGGTCTTTGACTGGGGTGGTGTAAACTTTATCTTTGACATAGCCCCAGAGAAAGAAATCCAGTGGTGTGTTAAATCGGGAGATCTCGGGGGCACGCGATTGGTCCTCCCCTACCAATCCAACGGCCAGGGAAAATGTTGTCCAAAGTCGTACGAACTTCATTGGACCAGTGGGGAGGAGCACCATCTTGCTGGAAAACGATGTTAGGCTGCAGTTGTTCAATTTGTGGAAAGAAGAACTGCTCCAGCATGTCAAGATATGTGGTACCACGAACAGTTTTCTCGGCGAAGAAAAACGGTCCAATGACCTTATTATGTGACAAACTGCACCAAACATTCATCTTCGGACTATCACGAACATGCTCTTGAATAGCGTGAGGATTCTCCGATCCCCAGATCCGCACATTATGCCGGTTTACCTTGCCTGACAAATGGAAAGTGGCTTCGTCCGAGAAGAAAATCTTGGTCATGAAGTCAGGATCAGCGCCGAGACGGTCCAGCATCGTATTGGCGAATTCCACTCGTTTCGGCATGTCATTCGGCTCCAGACGTTGCACTAACTGCACTTTATATGCGTGCAGTTTGAGGCGTTTGTGGACAATCCGTTGTAATGTCGATTTGGTATTTGAAGTTCCCGCGAAGCTCTTCTTAATGACTTCCGGGGGCTTCGCTCAATGCGGCTTGAACATTTGCTACCATTTCATCGGATGCTCTGCGACCATCACCATGCTTCTTCAACACAGATCCTGTAGCTAATAATGTATCACGCCACTTCTTTATGCTTCTAGCAGTTGGAGCATCACGGTTAAACACACGCCGGAACTCCCTTTGAACTCTAATGATTGATTTAAACTCCGCATACCACAAAACAGCTTGCGCTTTCATCTGCGGAGTCGCCATTTTCACAAACAATTAAATCTAAGAACGAGAAACGTATCTTTGTGCCATCTACCGACAGGATTCGAAACTTGGTGAGTTTTTCTGTACTATGAACGTTGTTTTAAGTTTCTATCTTCAACCGTTTGCCAGTAACAAGCAATTGAAATTAGGTCCATTCGAGCGGTCCACCCTGTATATATATATATGGATGCGAAACACGGGAGTCTTACTTTAAGAGAGAAAAGAAGATTACAAGTATTTGAGGAATAAAGTTCTTAGGAAAATTGTTGGGCCAAAAAGATATGGACAGATGAATGGAGAAAACTACTTAATAGTGAGCTACACATGTATAGGAAGCCACATATAATAAGAACAGGGCATGTGGCACGTATGGGCGATGGAAGATATGCATGGAAGCTTCTTGTAGGAAAACCAGAGTGAAAACAAAACATAAGATGGGAGAATAACATTACCCATGATTTGCGGGAAGGAAATTATACAGGGATAATTGGAAAACAGCTCATGATAGAGATGTATGGAGAGCTTACGTCCTTGTGGCCATATACCTACGGTTTCGATAATACAGCCAGTGATTTGAGTGATATTGAATATATTTATAAAAGTTTATATTTTTCTTCATTACCGTTGCGCAGGGCAACACAGCCTGGTCTGGGAAATATTTCCTCGCTAATTATAATTTTGTGTTGTGGACATTTGATTTTCCCATTACGTCATTGCATAATTCAATTCCGGGCCTTATATCTTGTCCTAGGGACAATGCTATGAAGAGGGTATATGTACACATGTTTATATTGCGCCATGTTCCAACTAAGCATAATTTCCGCAGTATCATCGTGACATTTTCCTTGTGCAGGACTTCACAGCACAACTTATTAAATATTCAAGGATCAGAAACTTTTCAAAATCACTAAATTCATCATTAAGAATATTTAGATTGGTATCAGTTTCATTTAAAAACTATAAATAAATCACAACGAAAAACTCAATGAATTAACACGAATTTAACGGAAGCTTTCTTTCTAGAATCGTAGTGCTAATAGTATATATCCCATACGTCCTGATTGAAGCATAGGTGCTTCCTAGCAGGAATTTCTTAACCAGGCAATTTAGTTACGTTAATTCACCTATATATTGCATGTGGTTAGCACATCGCCTCAATGATAAATCTAATAGGCAACTAATGTATTACTTAGGTGGACGATAGTGCTACAGTTCATCTGGATTAACTTTACAAGAATTTGTAGAAAGAGAGAGCTGTGCACACCTCTCATCGCACCAATGTTGTCGGTTTTCTTCACCAGATGTTAATAGCGGTATGGGGGCAGACGAAAACTGACAGCAGGCTGGGTTATTTCTTTTGTAACTGGGAGAAAACGGTCAAGGATCTACCCTTATATCTCTATCTCTGTCTTTGCCAAGTTAAGCCAGCTATACTACAGAAGAATTGTGAAATTCGACATTGGCAAAAAGACAGCAATTTTTAAACTATAGCAATTGTACCATATCAAAAGGTAACCTAGAGAAAAATATCTCGATTTCTCAATTGGTGTAGCTATCTAGGGGTCTCGGGTTCGTTTCCCGAATGTCCTGGAATAGGATCTCGAAGGAGGTGCCACAATTGTTTTTCGCCAGTCAATTATACATCTATATCTTACATTTCCAAATATATTGAATAGGTTGTTTCGAGTTCTAGATTAATTAAATCTAATGGCAGCATCTAAAATAAGCTTACGTGTAGGTAGCAGGAGAATTGCCTCTCCTCCTATGTTATATTTTCCTTGTTAGGGTCGGTTTCACCAACAAGGCAACTGTATTATGCCAGATTAGCTGTGCATCACACATGGGGAAAACTGGCGTAATCGTTGCCTCTGTTGGTGAAATTGACCCTTAGTGGTGAAGGAGTTGAGTAGACTATTTAACTCGTGCCCCAAATGGGAGTCGGTGAGCAATTACGTTTACAGCCAATCACAGTCGTGTTTGACCTCGATAATTATCGAATTTTGATTACCAAAATAAAGCTCCTCCTTTTTAATATTCTGAACAGATCAGAGCATTATTTTGCAGTGAGTAACAAATACGTTGAATATAGCAAATAATGAACAGATTCCATCGACCTAACACATTTGATAACTGTGTATTCAATAATTGTGTTTTTTAAAAATACTGCATTTACCTAGTTGTTTCCGAAAAATGAATTAATAACCTATAATGTTGGTTAGAAAATACAGTTTGATGCACTTAATTTTTATTCTCCACTAGGGTGAATTCTTACAATATTGAAATCCTACTTGGCAATAAATAGTATGACCAAATATTAGTGATGAGCAAATTTCTCATTTGTTTACAAATATCGCCGTTTATAATAAATAGGCCTATATCCATCCATCCATAGTAATTCTGCCCGAAGGCAGGTCCTTCACTGCTATGCTTGCAGCTTTACTAGGGAATTGTAGGGGGGGTAGCTTCCCGTTGTTTTACACACCGGTGAAGGATGATGATGGCCTTGATTTCGGGGACCGTTTGGGCCTTAAAAGTTTTCCTGGCATGTCTTACAGGTGGGGAAAAACCCCGATGAAAACCTCACCCAGAAAAACTGCCCCGACCGGGGATCGAACCCGGGCCCGCTGCGTGACAAGGCAGCACGCTACCTCGAGACCACGGCTGTGGACTAGGCCTATATAAACACTTTAAAATAAATATATTTAAATAATGATTTGTGAGTAAACAACTTAATGATGATTCGTTAAATAGTCCTAAACAAATGCCACTCTTGATTTTCAAATCCTCTAGATAAATTGGAAAGCACCCATGGCATTACTTAACATAAACTAATGAAAGTAAACCATCTATACCAACTAAAGGATCACCCATGCCAGACAGATCAAAGGCAATATGCCGGAGGAAGAGATTCCTCTGTGTGAAGGGTAACAATTTCAGTGAAGATACACCGTCAAGGAGAGCGAGCCTGGGTTACATAAGAGTACAATAATTATTCTACTTCTTAGCCCCTTTCCTTCCCCGTGCCTAGATTAGGGCGCTCTATAATGCGAACTTATTCACCTAGTTAAGTTATTAAATTTAAATTTGTATCTGGTAAGTCCCAGGTTGTCTTCCGACATTCCTGGTGTTCTCTCCTGGCATGGCGTACTTGTAACCCACTTCGAGGTTGGGGCGCCTGGAAGGCGGGGTCACGTTGCCCCGATGATATGACGGCTGATGATGGTGCGCCAGGAGAGTCCTTAATCCTAAGCTTAATCTAAGATGAATATGAATGGTGACGATTGCGATGACCATATGATTTCGGGGACCGTTTGGGTCTTAGTTTTCCTGACATTTGTCTTACAGGTGAGGAAAACCCCGATAAAAACCTAACCCAGAAACTTTCCCGACCGGGGATCGAACCCGGGCCCGCTGTGTGACAAGGCAGCACGCTACCTCGAGACCACAGCGGTGGACATTATTATTAGTATTAATGATATGAATTTTAAAAATGTTGACTAGTTAATTTAGTTACGCTCATTTACTAATAGATGTCAGAAAGTGATTGGGAGTTGGCCTAACGCCTCGATGAGACATCTAGTGGACAAATAAGGTATTAAATAAGGCATTAATTAATAAATATGAAAATCAGGCTTGTGGTTCTTTTAAGATCCTGAAAATCTTCACACTCGGGACCCAGACTTCCCTGAGAACTTCTTACTTAATAGTTTAATACCCAGAGATAAAATAGTCCCTTCATTCGTGTATTTGGGGGAATTACTTAGGGTAACCATAGCAAAGATGTAATATTTATGGGAAACCATGGGTAGGGGTATAATACGAATATGCGATGGGCATGGCATATAGCACGAATGGCAAATGGAATCTTCTTGTAGGTAATTCATAGGAAAATTGCCCATTGGTAAGCCAATGAGGCGAGAGAATAACCATGATTTCTGAAAGGTGAATTATGTAATTGACTGGCACTATCGGATGCGTACGTTCATAGCTGCGTGATATAAGATCAATATACATTCATGTCCATCGTTGTGGTCTCGAGGTAGCGTGATTCCTCGGGACAGGCTCCTGGGTGAGGTTTTTTCGGGGATTTTCCTCACCTGTAAGACAAATACCAGTATGTTTAGGGCCCAATGGTCCCCGAAAATCATCCGGCCATCATCCTTATCATCCAGAAAGCAACGGGAAGCTACCACACCTACAATTCCCTAGTAAAGCTATAAAGCACAGCATGAAAATGCTATGATTGCAGTGAAATACCTGCACTCGGGCAGAATTACTATGAATGGACATCCTAGTTCAACTGGGCGTTTTCCCCCGGTTTTTCCTACAATAAACTTTTATGCTCCTTGTTCATTCCCGTCCGTGCCATGTGTCCTGCCCACCGCAATCTACGAGACATCTGGTTACCTATAAAGACCATGTCTCACTGTTATGTAATCTTATCCATTCGCCTGTCCATCTCGATTTGGTCCAAAATGTTTTCTATGGCTTTATCCTCAAATATTCGTAATCTTTCCTGCCTTGAAGTAAGAGTCCATGTTCCGCACCCATGTAATATTACTTTTATGTATTTTCAGTTGATTTATTTTTGAAAGGGATTGGGACGAGTCCCTGTAATGCATAATTGCATGCATTTCCAGAATTGAACCTAAGTTTAATTTGTGTGCATCTTATTCCTATTTGTAATTATTTTTCTTAGGTATCTGAGCAGGCAACTTATGAACTGCGACGGGCAAGGCGTGTAGCAGGAATATTGTATTTAATATTCTTGTAGGTAAAGCAAAAGAAAAGTGTCCAGTGGTAAGCCAATGAGGTGAGAGAATAACAATCAAGATTTCTGAGAGGTGGATTATACAGGGCAGTGTATGGAAAGCCTTGGACCTCCAGGTTTCAAACTACTAGTGAGTTAGTGGGGGAAGTGCGATACAGTGGGAGACTTTATTGTTAAGGGAAATGTGTTTTACACAAGGGATGTAAAGGAAATAGGCGGCCATTCTTGAATCGGTTTGGTTCCGACTGGCCGGTTCGCATAGCTGTTGGGTAAAATGGGCGGAGCGATAGTCACTTGTTCCTCCCCTTCATTACCTGTCATAATAATACTGTACTTTCACCATTCTCTGCCAACCTCTCAGCACCAAACTTTACATAATATGTACTTTTCAGGGTAACATCTTATTTTGTAGTAAATTAGTTTTTTTTTTCATTCCTATACTAATAATGGCCTAATTATCGTTCTGTTTTAGGGAAGTAAATTGAACTTACCATTGACAACGGCATGTAATTGCTCAACCTACATCCCTAGTGAAGAAAATAAATTGACTTAATACAATTTTTTTACACCAGTCCTTAAATATTCCGTATATTTTTTTCATATATGTTTCAACTCTGCTGGTAATAGAAAATTAACCGCAGCATTCGCCGCTTCCTCTACATCACAATTAAAAAATCTCATTAAAATGCAGTCTCAAACTGTTATTTAAAATGTCTGCCGCTAAATCGGATAACGATAAACAATTGTACTTGTTTTATGAATATTCCCTTGCTATCAAACAACTTTTCAAATTAAGATATAAATTCACACGAAACATAAAAATTAAATATTAGTATATGAGGGCACAAATTATATATGCAATTCGGGAAGTATATTACTACTCTCGAACGTATTTACTAGCCTCGCTAAAGCTCGGGCCCAAACACGTCTTCGACTAGTAATGTACTACTAATTTACCTCATTGCGTACATAACTATTAAAAAACAAGTTTTATAATAAATTCTTAACTTTATCCTAAAGAACACCTTTACTTTTCGCACCGACTTTGTTCTCTCATTTTGAAGCATAGGCTTATACTCCAGTGGTGATTGAGTATGGATAGGGAACAGTTTTCGATATTTATCATCATCGTCCATTCAAGAATGTTGACCCGTTTCGGCCTGGTCTTCTTCCTGCAGTAAGATAGCTTAGCATCTGCTTGGGTTACCTGGGATCCTCCATTCGATGAACGTGTTGCATCTATCTTGACTTACAATCAGAAATTTATGTTTTCCAAGTATAATTCTTCTAAGATGTACATTTTTTATGATCTAGTAGTGTGTATCCTGCAATCCTTCAAAGATATATCATTCCAGCACATGTAAGTTTCTGTATATCCTTCTGTTTTCAACATTCATACTTCGCTATCATACTAGCCACTGTTTCTATACACTTGTAATAAAATGTTTTGGACCGTGCCTATTGATTTAGAATTTATTAACCCTAAAATCCCTAAAAAAATTAGATATTTTTGCATTTACATCATTTTCTTCCTCGTACCAGATATTGTATGTTAGATTATGTAAAATTGTTTACCTGCTTTAAAATTCCCTTTATGAAAAATATGAAATTGTATTAAGTTAAAAATGACTATTACGTAACAGAATACAATTGAGGAATGATAGCGAAGAATATTTATGATAGCTGTGAATGTTAACCAGACAGTGGGAGACAATGAACCCGACAAGAAGCTGCCCACATACTTGGCTCTGAATATGTCTTGAGACCAAGGTTGTTCCTCCTTGAAGTCTGAAAACCTTGACAACCTCCGCAGCGCAGTTTTCATCTATATCCCAGTTACTACTGTCGTGATCGTCTAAACTGTGCCCCATCTACCATTTATCAATCTTTCATAAGTATCATATACGTTGTAAAAGTTGTAATTGTGGTATTAGCAACCAAGTGTTAAACATGTTATCTTTGTATTTTGATTCGGAACGAAAGGTTCGAAATCACCTGTCTTCTAAATAACACCGCCTGTTTAAGTGAACCGCCTATAACTCAACCAACTTTCAGGAGGTGAGGGGAAGCAATGGCGCTGGTGGTGAAGATAGGGAAAGTTGTCTCCTTCCACCGTTGGTACAAGCGAATGACTGGACAAGTGGTATAATCAGTGGTAAAATATAGTGGTACGCTTACTATAAATAAGAGATCCAAGTTAATGGAAGATCGTAGTTTTACGTTTCTGGATAATGTGACGTACAGCACTGATTTCCAACTACTGTCTGCCAGACTTAAATGTTTATATACTGTGAATATAGGATCTAGCTTTCGCACTTTACGTTGTTAGTAACAAGTGACTATGCACGACTAATGGAAAATAAACACTATCATTGCAACCTAAGAAAAGGGTCTACTACCTCCAACTCCCACTCACACTTACCAGTCTTTTAGTTCGCAGTTTTTTCGCATTGAAAAGTTAACGTTGTCGAGTAATACTATGGAAAGGCTTTTAACAGTAAAATAAATAGAAAGTTATTCAATGTTTATATAAATATGGTTCATAAAAAAGATAAAATTATATAACGAATCACAACTTCCGGCACAAACTTTAATCTTAATGTACCTTAGGTGAAATAGTGCTTATAAAATTCGAATAATACACAAGTACCATAATGACAAAAATCCGTGGTCTTTCTTCACATTTCGTTGTGTTCTCTTGCTTCTATTCTTATTACAACTGTTCTACGCGCTTCTTTTCAGTTTATCCCATGCCTTGTCTCATTCCCATTTCAGGCTGTTCAGTCTCTTCGCTTAAAATTCATTAAAGCCGTATTATTCATTTTTAGACTTTTCACATCGGATTACTGTTACCTTCCTAGCTAATAATAGCACATACTGAGATTCTTTGTGAAACGGTGAAAAATTGTAACCATTAAGAGAGATTTAGAAAGTTTCGTTTCAGGTGAACTTCTACGCCTAATTGTTTTAGAGCATAATTTATAGCGGCTAAACACTCGTACCTGAAGACCTGTTTGTACAAATTTTCAAGTCAATCGAGACTATTTTTCGAGTTTTGCGAGCACAAACATACGCAGACCTAATTTGCATATATTAAACACATTCCTACATCCACTGCTTTCCCTGAAACCGTCATACGGCAGTCACCGCTATAGGATACTTCGTGCTTTGCTTTATTCCTATCTCTAATATCCCAAAGCACGTCACAGGTTATCTCCATTCTTGACTTTCAAAATGTTCTAATATTCCTAGCTTATTTCCAGATATTACAGTATTTTTTTAAATATTCAATTCGATCAACATGCACTTCTCGAGACAACTATTTAGCTAGAACTGCCGACAAGGATCTTGTTATTCATCCGTAATGCTTGTATTTCATATCCCATATGCTAAATAAGAAAAATATGTGCTGGGATGCTTGGGTAGCCCATTTGATAGCGCTCTAATGTATAATGTTAGAGGTCTTGGATTCAAATCCCGGATCAGGCGTATATTTTTCTTTTCGTGAATCTCTCTAGATTTTATATATCCATAAATGATATTTAAAATCATTTGATAAAACCAACTTTAATTGTATTTATTTATATCAGATTTAGAGCGTAATAAAACACTTACGTCCAAAGCTTTTAAAATTTTATCTTCTCCATTCTTCCACATCTTTCCATTCTAATTCGTCTAGACCTATCTCCCTCATCTCTATTCTTACATCATTCATCCATTTAAATGTAAGTCCACCTCTCTCTCCTTTCCCAGGTGGAATCCATTCCAAAGCTTGTCTGGGTAATCTTGTCTCTAGCATTCTACATTGTATGTATCTCACAAAATCTAATATTGAATTTTGGACTATCATTTGTTGTCTGACTGTATTTCTGATTTTTTCAAATCTAGAATGTCTACTTGAGCGTATAAAACAATCCATTTCAGGACACAAGTCTTCAACTCAAATTGTTATTCAACCGCCAAACACTTCTGCACCGTATGTTAGCGAGCTTAATAATAATACCATATTATATATATATATATATATATATATATATATCATATATCATATATCATATATCAAACATATCAAATTATATCACATCATTATATATATATATATATATATATATATATATCATACATAAATATCCGGTCTCAAACGGCTGTATTTTATTTGTGCTACTTTGGACATCCTTTCTCAAGAATGTGACCATGAATTAAATTTGGTTCGAAGTAAAGTGGGCACAGTAGAGTTACACTGAAAATGTATACTTATCTCGTGTGAAGAATGATTCACTTCCGGTTACCTCGCTCATTTTTTTCATTCACAGAGATGTGGGACGTTAAACTATGTAAATCTGAGTGTGTGCGCCGGATATAAAGAATGACGTAGTTGCCATTCATGAAACTCCAATCAGGACGAAGGTCAGTCGGGTAAATTATCCTTGAGTATACTATAGTTGGATTTTTCTCTAATTTCAAAAAGTTTATATAAAATTGCTGTATGAAGAATTTTTTGTCTCGTACCAATAAATTGATTACGTAAGACATGAAATACTGTGCAACGGATAGAAGCAAGCACAACTGATGGCGTGCCATAAATTTTACGGGCTGGAAGACGGGAATCAGTCGTTCTATAATTTTACGACTGTGGCGTGAGGTGCCAACAAAAGAGCAGAATTCAAAGCGACAGGAGCAGGTTTTCAACCATTACAACCTTATATATATTTAAATTATATATGCATTATTTTCATCTAACTGGCGACTATAAAGAAGCTACGAATAATAATAATAATAATAATAATAATAATAATAATAATAATAATAATAATAATAATATTTGAACAGCACTACCGGACTCTAGGTATATGGCAGCTGGGATACGTACTCTCCACATCTCTAAACTCACTTGCTCTACCGAACCCGTAGATTCATTGCCGCGCGGACATTCTCTCCATACATCACTATCCTGAGCTAATGTTTTCCAATCATCCTCTGTATAACCTAAATCATGGATAATGTAATTCTTCCACCTCATTCTTGGTCTAACTGGGCGTTTTCCCTCCGGACTATCCAGGAAGCTTCGATGCACCTTTCATTCCCCATTCGTACATGTCCTGCTCATCGCAGTCTACGAGACTGGTTTCCTATATATACCATGTAGCGCACCATTATGTAGTTTTCTCCATTCACCCGTGTGAATATATTTTTTTGGCCCAAAAAGTAAGAGTCCATGTTTCGCATCCTTATAACTGGTAGGAGTTATTTATTTTCAGTTTAACGTTTTTTTAGAGAAGTTGGGACAAGAGTCCCTGCAATGTATGATAGCATGCATTTCCAGAATTGAAAAACGATATTTGAATTCAGGGGAAAAATACTATCAGAATCGCATATTTTTCTCTGAGACAAAAAAGTTTTTTTTGTTGCTAATTATTTGTGAATTTATAAAACAAATCAATGAAACCTTAGAAAATTATAATTTCACCTCCATGTGTCCTTAGGATAGAACATGTCAAAAGACCATTTTACTTTTTATTCATTTTTTTTTCTATCTCGGCAAACCAAAAGTCGAGACTGCGCGCTTCGCTTAAAATCTTGTTACAACAGGAAAATACGCTGCGTCATTCTTGGGTTGTAGACTCCTGGGCGTCAGACTACCGCAACCGTGGGAAATTTTCAAGCCAAACTTGAAGTCAGCTTATTTTTATCTTTAAATAGTCATGGTTTGAGAAGGAAAGGCAAAAATTTTAGATTGTTATGACAATGCCCCTTTGAAATGCAGCCGGAGTTCATCCGTTTTAGACAAATGACAGTCATGAGTATTTCCACCCTGCCAACACTTCAAACACACAATATGGACGAGGTCAGTTGACAGACACAAATCTCTATACAATGGCCTGTCTTGGCCTTTAAGTGAACTTTAAGGAGGAAATTAATAATTGAAGTGTGGCAACAGATGTACTGCATGTCAAAAAAAATACAGACGTTCAACCTAAAAGTAACATGGAAGAAAATATTTTTTTTAATTCAGATTATTCAATTTACTGAAATATTAAGGACTTCTCATGCCCCAAATGGGAGGCAATGACCAATCACATTTCAATTATTGTTTTTATTTACAACCAATCACAGTCGTGTTTCGCCTAAAATTTACCAACTAAAGTTTATTATAATAAAGAAAGCACCTTTTTTAACATTCTGAATAGGTCATAGCATTATTTAGCAGTGACTGACCCTCTAAGAAATACGGCTACCAGATTGTATATATGGTGCATGAATGTCAGCAGAAAGCGCATGCGATAGATAATATAAAAACATTTGTAGCAATCGATTATACCACAAAGAAAAGAAAACACTGTTTGCACTTTCTTAAACGAATTACTTTCCAGGAAATGACGTTGCACAAAAATATAATTGACATATTTACATCATAGGACATCAAATTAATTAATACCTATAATGTTAGTTATAAATTTCTCCACTGGGATGCATTCTTACAACATCGGTAATTTGGAAATCACTCGTGGCATTACTTATGATAAAGTTTGGAATTCTTACATGAGGTTTTCTTAATAAGAATTAAATGAATCGTGAATTCTTATCTCATACATTTACATTTTTTACACAGAACTGTAGTATCGGGAAACATTAACATTTTCATCTGTTTTCACGACAACAAACAGCTGAAGATGGGAATGATGTTACCCGATACTGCAGTTGTGTTATAAAACATAGATGTATGAGGTAAGAAGAATTCACAATTCATTTGATTCATATTATTGAAATATACCCAATTTATCTCAAGTAAACACATATTGAAATGCATTATAGTTAATGACAAATAAGAGAAATTTTGAAGTGGCTGAAATTCAAATACGTAGAAACAATAATTACAATCACGAATGAGGTGTGCAAAGGAATTAAACATAGGCTCAATTCAGGAAATGCATGCTAATATGCATCGCATGGGCTCTTGCCATCCATTTTTTTCAAAAAGCGTTATAATGAAAATATATAAGCTGTTATTCTCCCAGTTATACGGATGCGAAACATGGGCTCTTAGTTTAAGGTAGGAGAAAAGATTTACGAGTATTTGAAAATAAAGTTCTTAGGAAAATGTTTGCACCCTAGATGAACAGAACGTAACAGTGGAGCTGCATAATCTTTACAGGAAACGAGATATAATAAGAACAGTTAAATTTCGTAGACTGTGATGGGCAGAACATGTGACACGAATGGGAAATGGAAGAGGGGTATGGAAGCTTCTCGTGGTTAAACCAGAGGGAAAACGCTCAGCTGGTAGTCCTAGAATGAGATGGGAGAATATAATTAACCATGATGAGGGGTTGATTATATTCTAAAACATTAGCTCAAATTCTAAAAAAAAAAACATCGAACATACGGGTTCGATAGTGCCAATAAATTAGCTAACTCCAAACCTAACCTTTCATTATACCCTATTGATAATTTTAGGTCAGTTAGGAAGTATCATAATATGTCAAATGAATTTATTATTAGAAATATACATTTAATGTGTAATGTATAGAAAATTAAGAAATGCTCACAAACATGCACACCACCACGAGATTCTCCACACACAAAATTACGTATGACAATTATTACTGTTCTGTATATGTTACAACTTTTTGTAGTGTTTTGATCTCCGTTTAGGGGATGGTTTGCTATACTTTTTAGGGATACATGGAGCTTGATCTGTCGTATGACCCTTTTTTTACAAGGGAGAATTTATTTTTGTAGGAGTGTGCTCTTTTGACCCAACTATCGAGTTGGGAACTCGCTTTTATCGTTTCACGACTTTTTTATATCGTGGTATGGAGGTCGAAACAAATCTCCTTAATACTTACACTAACGGTCTTACTAATAAAAATCTCTAATACAGGCTTTCATCAGTTGTTTAGTTATACAATATATAAGCCTTATGTAGATCACGTATAATTTCCTTACTAATAAACGTTGTGCCGGAGCTATATAACAAAACAGCAGTTATACACAATACGTCACATATTCGTCATCATAGTGACGTCAGAACAATATTACTCGCAGTTTGTAACAGAAATAAAACAACATCAACTAGTGATTATTGTGTAAGAAATTAATATGGATAAGAATTAATAGAGATTCCCTAATTGAGGAGGTACGAAAAAAATAAGTGTGTTTTAATTTATATATATTTCACTTCACGCTTTGTCAAATAAAACGTAGAATTGGTTTCACAGATGATGTGCTGCCATCTAACGTCAAGAATTTCGACCAATTCTTGGAAACTAATAAAAGCTTTGCCCATTACTTATGAATTACATGCAGTATTTTAAGATGCGTTAGAAAACGTTCAAAATAGTAGGAAATGTTACCGACAACAAAATATAATTTCAAGCGAAAAAAAAATTACTATAGTTCGACCGGGAATCGAACCTACGACCTCACGCATGGCAGTCAGAAGCTCTAACCACAGGACTACCAAGTTAACATACAACATGGTGCAATAATAGTACCTCTATACTTAAATAGATTTTTATATCGGTGTGTGTGTTATGTATTATAGATGCAAGAAAGTTTTCTTAAAATAATATTATGAAGCATTTAAACTACATTCAGGTTAAATCTTGTCTACAGCAATTATTGTAGAACATATCCTTTTGTGATTCAATGTTCAATTTTAAAATATTTTTAGGCCTAATCGAGAATGAGTGTAACGAAAGGCATTTTTATGATGCCTTTATTTTCCTACCCAGAGCTTTATTAATATTATTTATGCCCTGTGCATCCATCAAACAGTCATTAAAGTGTTGCATTTTGGGTTAAATTTAAGGGAACTTTCATCAAAATCATAAGAAAACAGTCAGTTGATCTTGATGTCGGACATTTTGTCTAGTTATAGAATCCTTAAACAAGGGTGGAGGCATGTATAACGATTCCCATGTAAAGTTGTACACCTCTTCTACACTGAACAGCTAATACAGTGTTTATTAGTAAGAATTTTCAACTGAGATGTGTATAAACCTTGTATAAAAGTTATATATGGATTATTAGTAAGAGGGTAAGATTATATAATTCAAATGTGAAATATCTTTGGGCAGACCCTTCAAACGCTGGATTGAAACCGCAACAGACCACTAGGTCTATCACATGAAAAGAAGGTGAAATAAATTTTAGTATTTGAAACTTTGAAAGCTACTAAAATTGTGAAGAAATTGCAAATATTTGTAAATCGTTGACTGAGAAATATCGTGGGTGGCCATAGATTATAAAAAATTAACTTTAGAGAAAAATCAAAATTTAATTTGTAAAGAAATCAAATTTAGAAAATGGAAATAGGTTGGGACATACGTTATGGAGAGAGAATAAGGTTGGAACCCTCAAGGATTGAGAAGGCGAAGAGGAAGACCTAGAGCAATATGCGATCAGGGATGAAGCTGAACAGGCAGGGATGAGTTGGAATGAAATTAAGGCATTGGAAAAAAAAACAGTGCATTGGCGACCTTTTATCAAGGTCATATGCTTCCCAGTGGAGTGACCAGGACTGCTACTAATTTCGTGAATGAACTTTTCGTCGATTACTATTCGCTCCTAAAGCGCTAATCCCATAAATGGAAGCAAAATATTTAAAAAAAACATAAAATTCCGGAGACTATGTTAAGTTCATGCTTTTTCTTTAAGAAAAAGCCTACCAAAGCATATCAACGAGGAGCCTGATGTTTTATTTCCTTGCGTAGTTCAGTTCATTGCCCAGTTGGTCCAACTAACTCAAGTTCCACAAGCAGAATGAACTGAAATATATTGGTATTCTTACGGTAAGATTTTCGAAAACAACCTATGATTTATTAAACCGTTTCTCTAGGATAATAAAATTATCACTAATTCGGGAAGGCCCTCATTCTCGTGTAGTCAAAAATATGTATGATCCAAATTTTTTAAGTCTCTCTGACATGCCACTGTATGGCCCGGGAGACTAAAAGACGAGGTTAGATATGATAAAGATACTTAAAATTAAATGAAAAAATAATTTTCAGAGTTATTCAAAAAAAATATTTACGTTTTAAACTTAGTCTGTGCCCTTTTCGTACCTCTTTCATATTTTTTTTTAAATCCATATCCATGAATGTACATCCTTTTACGGATCTTAAAAATTGCATTTCGATGGCTTGAATGCGAGATATTTTTTCAGTGAATCAATAAGAAATTAACTGGAGATATTTTCAATAGTAATAGTTGATAAACTAGAAGAGCACAAATACCAATGGAAAGAACATTTAGACAGAATGGACAATACAATATTAGCCAAAATATCAACACCTACAAACCACATGGAAAAAGATCTTTGGGACGGCCAAGGAAACCATGGACTTGAGACCGGAACAGGTCGCATTGACCTAATCCTGGAAAGGAAGAAGAAAAAAATTCATATACAAGTAACATGAAATGACTTACCACAAATCCATAGATATCTCGAAGTTCAATTGTATCCCACTGATAGATCAAATCTGAAAAAAGAAAGAATTGTATTACTTCAAAGTTTTCTATGATCGCATCGCGGGGTTTTTAAATTGTATGTAAATTGTTCTTTGTCTTATGATTAAATCTCACACAGAAAGTTTTAAAGCACTGACTGGCATAATTTGATTCGCAACTCGCCTGGAAGTTTGCGTGGGATTCTCGAACGCCACACACTTAAAAAGTCCTGCTTATAACAAAATTTTCTATATAAGGCGGTCATAGTGTTTTGAATATCTACTAATGGAATCCTAATTTGTTTCCAAGATGAATTCTAGTTTAATAAAAATTGTTTCGGCTATGACTCAACTTAAAATTATATAAAATGATATACCTCTTAGGTCCGTTTTCTAAACCATTAAAACATGAAGTGAATAAGGTCCTTTTGGGACTAGTCCCATCAATAGCAGAAAGTACGTACAGTCTTACATTCGAGGCCAGTGGATGCAGACGTACTTTCTGCTGATGATGGGACTAGTCCCGAAAGGCCTAATGGTTGAGAGGACCTAAGAGGTAGTCTATATAATTGTATATAATGATTTTAAATTGTGACTATAGATCACCTAAACGGAATTTATATGAATTTAAAAATTGACTTATTTCATGTAACTTACAAGGTGTTCAAAATATATGACTACCAGATTCCACTTGCAGTGGCATTAGGGCACCGTTAGATTTTTTTTTAAATTAACACAAAATTTTACAACTCTTGGGCACGAAATGTAACCCCACACGAAGAAACCCATTGGGAAATTATTTTACATATAATTATCTCCGTAGTATTTTATTAGAGTTTGATATGTTCAATACTTTTAACGAAGCCACTCTGCCAACCGATAAATGCACGATTGTACGATCAAATTGTAAACACAATTCGTTTATTAAGGTCCAAACATCCTGAACATATTTTGGCGATGACCTTTTGTATTTAATCTAACACATAAAAATGAATGTTCGTAATTTATGCGCTGCAATATGATTTTTTTGCAAAATCTTCAGTAGTTTCCCGAGAAGGTTATAGGCCATAAGAGAATTTTAATACTCAATGTCTTCACCTATCACCCTTTAGTGAAAAACGTGAAAAGGGTTTTTTGGACGCTTAAATGGCTTACATTGCCTAAACCATAACACATATACAAAATTGAATATCTAAAGAAAAAAACTACAAAAAGGTCCGCGACAGCATGTTTACCTTTAACGGATAACGCAAAATAACCATTTTGTCTTTCCTTGAAGCCATGAAGAACGGGATAAGCAGATTGCCGGGCAAGCGTAGCAGCGCACGGTGGGTAATTCTTTCACGGAAACTCTCTAATTTTGTCATTGAGCTAATTTATGACAAGAAGATCGGGATAAGTAAATTCCCGGGTATCTTAATTATTTTCCATTTACTCAACTAAACATAAAAACACATTTTAATTTATTTAGGCGTAACAGCGCACGCGAAGTATTAGCTAGTTATATTTATTATAGTATTACGATGCGAGGTTGGGAAGTGGTTTTTACAGAAGGGATGAAATATTTAAAAACCTCGCTTCCGCTCGGTCTTTAATTTACGAGATTCTGTAAAACATTTCACAAACGTGCTTTGTACATTTTTTCGCGGTGGTGTTTTCAAAATAATAATAGTAAAATAATAACATCTTTGTTCGAAATAGTTGCATTCATTATAAACAACTAACGATAACAGTGTGGGCAATGTTTATTGGTTGTGACCACAGCACGCCGTGACACCAGTCATAAAATGGCGGCAAGTACGTATTTATTGTTTCAAATAGAAGTTCAGTTCGTTTAAAATGCAGTGACTTGTTTGGTATAATGTATATTAACACTACCTTTTGGATATATATTTTGTATATACATTGTACGTAATATACATAAAGGGCAGTGGTTTTACTTCCCGCACGTGGTTTGTAATATGTAATATTGAAGTAAGTTATTTAGGTTGGCAATGCCGAAATGTAGGAAGTTGAATTTTCAATCATGGTCGCCATTGTTGTAAGTACGACAAAACACAGCGCAAAAAATATAATTAAACAGATATCCCAGGATGAAGATGATAAAAGAAGAAAGGAAAGACGTATGTGAAAGTAAGTATTAGTGAACTGGGACTTGCAGATAATGATGTAACAAGACCGCTACAACTGGAGAACACGAATTTCTTGTACATGACGGAAAACCACTGTATTGTGGATAAATTCCGAAATAAAAAAAATTAAATTATATATGTGGAAATAACTTACATTTTTCTAAAAAGGTAAATTTGAACATAAGCGACTGTAGAGAAGGACATATAAATCTAATTTCAAGCAACTTCAATAAATTGGGATAAAATATTTCGAAATCTTTTACGATTTATAGAAAAGTAATCTAAAGTTTATAGATAACTACACATAAGTAGTTCTCGGTAAGTTACGTAATTCTGCGTCATTAATAGGAACTGGATGTGGGTCTTTAGAACGGATGTGGCAAAATGGGAAACTCCAATTTCGTCTGAACTGACACATGTAAACCTAGATATGTTCGTTCTTTACCCCCCCTCCAAATTGACAATATTCTACAAAAACTAACAACTAGACTCCATTGCGCGAAGGGCTTAGAAGGCCTTGATATATCACCCTCACATCCACGTGTAAATATTATGGTGGTGGTGTATGAGTCGCTGCAGGGGTGAAATGTGGTCAGCGTATGGAGTCACACAGCCGTTAGAGCTGGTTGTCTCAACATATTTACTGTAGCCACTCAATATCCTCAAAATTCCGCATGGATGCCTGTCCAATACAGGCCGAAATTCCATGAGAAAATTTCTATTATATGCCACCGTGTCACAAGTGAATATTCGATCTGAGAAAGTACTTTCAGCGTCGTGCTGGCCAATGTGACAACTCATGTTCCCTATGAAGCCAATTGCCAACACGTTTGCTCACATAAGGGGGATTATATCCCAGAGTCCACCTACGTTAGTGGGAAAGTTAAGGTAAGGGGGGCAAGTTAGTATAATGGGGGCTAGTTGCTGTCAGTTTGGGCGAATTACGGTGAGAGACTAAGCGAGTTAGTTTAGCGTTCACTTGCTTGATAACTGGTTTTTGTGATAAGTTGGCTACACTCTCTGAGCAATGACTAATATAGTCCACAGACGAAGAGAATGAAAGAACGGGACGAATAGGGGGCACGGGGAATTGCAAGCGATACAATGGCATACTACCTGAGAATAAAGGAACACTCATGACGTATGAAATACCTATGCTTTCATTCTCTTCGTCTGTGGACAATACATATTTGACATTGCATATATGCTGACTTTAGGTTACTTTGAGCTCAACTTCTTATTTTAAGAGATTTTCACATACTGGCACTATCGAACCCGTAGGTTCATGGACGCGCGGACATAAGCTATCCATACATCCTATCCTGAGTTAATGCTTTTCAATCATTTCCTGTATAATGTACTTCCCTCAAATCATAGTTAATGTTATTCTCCCACCTTATTCTTGGTCTACCAACTGGGCGTTTTCCCTCTGGCGTTCGTCTTTCATTCCCCATACGCGCAACATGTCCTGCCCATCGCAGTCTACGAGACTTAAACTCTTATTAAATCTGGCTTCCTATAAAGACATGTCTTATCCATTAACCCGTTTGTTCATCTCTCTTTAGTCCAAAAATTTTTCCTACTACTTTATTCTCAAATACCCGTAATCTCCTTTCCTCCCTTAAAGGGAGAGTCCATGTTTCGCACCCATATAATATAACTGGTAGAATAGTTTTATATATATTTTCAGTTTAACGTTTTTTGAAAGGAGTTGGGACATCAAAAGTCTCTGCAATGACATACTGCAACAACAAATTGTGTTTTACCGATTTTTTAAATTTAATTCATACTGGTGGAATAGAATTTTCAAAATTTCTTCCCCATGCGAAATTGAATCAGCGCAATTCCCATAGTTCTGCACCAAGACATGATGCTTTAAACCGCTAAGTTACGATAAGGGATATTCCATAAACTATTTTTTTAATAACCAATCCTCGAAACTAATGAGATATATAAACATGATCTGTAAAGTGTTGGGTAGTCATCCACACCTTTGGACCCGGTGGTTCATTAGTAACTATGCTCGCCTCTGAGAAAGTATGCACAAACCAAAATTAAACAGATAAATTGAGAACGGCTCATCACTATACTAAATCCTAAGTTCTAGTTGTAATGTAAACAAACCAGATGTATGACTGCACTTTCATTGGTCGAACAACGGTTTTACCTTTGAAAGCGTGGAAAAATGGTTTCCAACACTCGAAACAAAAAAATAAAAATAATAAAAATTTGTATTACATAGCACGTCTATAGAGAATAAATCGTCTCCCAGAAAACTTGTCCCGATCAGGGTATTAAACAGGAGCCCACTACAAATACGGGGCAGCGACGCTACGAGACCAAAGCGATGGACCAGTATAAATTATAAGAAAAATTTTGGATCAAAATTTCTCTCATGATCTCACATTCTCTCAAATTTCTGTTTTAGGATGAAACAATTGAGCGGTAATTATACATGTTCTGTAATTCTATATTATTTTATGTCAATTTTATAATTGGATAATTCACTGTTTTTCACTGTTTGAGAAGCATATACGTGAAATTTGTAAAGAGAAAATGTATAGCTTTAGCAGCCGGCAGCAAGTGTGAAGTTCATTATATAAGGCTGAAGAGTGATGTTTGTAGATAACACTGGCGACAGAAAAGCAGTGACGGGCCCCAACATTCCTGGAATGAAGGTTCGCTGCTGATAACGCGTATCTGGCAACGGACCGCCCTTTTTAACATTCATCTCCTCTTCTCTCAGACCTATGTTTTTTTATAACTACTGTACATTAAAAAAGAGAAGATTGCACAACCATGACCCCGGTTTTCCAATTTTTTTTTGTTTCAACTAATGAATTGGGGCTGGAAGTAAAAATCAATAAAACTAACACATAGAAATACATTATAATAGAAATGGGCACTTAATGACAAATGAGGGAAATTTTGAAGAAGTGACTTAATTCAAATGCCCATGAACAATAAATACAAATGAGATGCGTAAATAAATTAAGACTCAATTCTGAAAATGCGTGCTATTATGATTTGCAGGGACCCGATTCATTTAAAAAAGTTGAATTGAAAATATATAAAAGTTATTATCCCCGTTATATTATATGGATGCGAAATATGGGCTCTTACTTTAAAGGAAGAGAAAGTATTTGGACGAAAGATGAACAGACAGCTGAATGGAGAAGACTAAATAATAGTGAATTACGTGATTCTTATACGAAACCAGATACAATAATAACAGTTAAGTCCCGTAGACATGTGCACGAACGGGGAATGAAAGGTGTGCATGGAAGCTTCTTGTAGGAAAACCGGAAAAAAACGCCGTCAGACCAAGAATGAGGTCGGAGAATAATATTAACGATGATTTGATGAAAGTACATTATATAGAAGATGATAGAATACATAAGCTGAGGAAAGGGATGTATGGAGAGCTTATGTCCGCGCGGCCATGAAACCTACAGATTCGATAGTGCCAGTGAGATAGTAATCTTACCGAAAAATATGGAAACCGACATGCTTGTCGTACGTTCGATGTTGCACAAACAAATGTCCGACGATGTACACTTACCATGGATTAAGCCATTGGCCTGTTCCGCTTCAGAATAGAAATTGACACCATAATCTACATGTTTACTATTTGTATGCGAATATAAGAACCTAATAATTCGGGTAAAAGTGCGCCTTACATTCGGGAATATACGGTAACTCACTGGCACTATCTAACCCGTAAGTTCATGGCCGCGCGGACATACGCTTTCCACACATTCGTATCCTGAGAATGTTTTCCAATCATCGCCTGTATAATATACTTTCCTCAAATCATGGTTAATAAGTTACTTTGGATATATAGGTGAAAATTCATTAATTTCCTATTTTATACTCATTCCCTGATGACAAAAATGAAATAAATTTTACAGCAAAAAAAGTCTCAAATGAGATAATGCAATATACCTATTTCGTCTTCAATTAATATAGGAACAAAGACAAAAGAAGAGCATGCTTTGAGTGAGATGCTTTGAGTAAGATACTCATGTACATTATAATATATCAACAAAATTATAGATTCACGTAGAGTGAAGTACAAAACCACAAATTCTAGGAGCGGTTGCAACACTTGTTCTTGGAATATACAAGGAAACGACACGGAAAATCCCATGCCACACGTACAATACGATAGACTTCGCAATATATGCGACATCGGGCCTTGCCCATTTTCAACAGTGTAGCAGTTCAATATTCCATTGTATTGATTTGTATCAATGGTTCCGGTTGGCTTCAAATTTCTTGGGAAAGTTTTATTCTTGCTTATTTATTTACAAACACAAGCATGGATATTAGGGGGGGGGTCCTTCGTATTCCATCCCGCACTGCCCCTCTTTTATTTAGAAGTAATTTGAAGTCCATTTTATTTAAAATTAATATGAACCCGCGCCACATTGAGCAAGAACAGGCGCGACATTTAAAAGAAAATGTCGATAAAAAGATAATTTATGATGCTAACAATTTAATTAAAACTACTCTTATCTGAAGATATATATCGATTTATTTCTCTTAACACAATAGAAAAATAAACAATGCTCTTGCTGCGGAAGTATTTTTTTTTAATTTAAGTCCATTGCAGCATGGGTTAATGTTAATTTATTATAATCAAATTTGATAGGGTATCAAATTGGACAAAAACGAAAAAAAAAGGGTGCGCGTTTGAATCAGATATTTTAATTCCACCCCTCTTAATAAGGATAACTAATATGTACATACAAGGATGCCCCTTATTTAGAAGGGCGGAATTAAAATGTCTAGATTTCAACGCACACTATTTTTCCCGTGTTGGCCCAATTTGATAATCAAATTTTATTACATTAACCCGAGCCGCATTGGACCTAAATTTATAAATATTCAAAAAATTATTTACAGTAATAATATTATTTTTGTTTTGTATTGTCTTAAACGAGAAAAAGTCAAATATCCTAAGATAGTTGTTTGGATGAAATTAATTGACATAAATGATTATATTTTTATAAACATTTTATTTTTAATGTCGTGCCTGTTCTAGTTAAATGCGGCAAGGATTCCTCGTCTTAAATTTCAATGAAATGTACTTCAAATTACTTCTCACAACCAAAGGAAGGAAAAATAGAGGGTGAGAGTTATGAAATACCAAAGTCGTAAATAAGAACCCTAAAGATGTCAACAGCTGAGAGTTCGAAATCTGTCCCCGGCAGGGATGAGGTTTTTGGCGTTTTATCCGTCAGCTACGAGACGAATGTCAATGAAATGTTGAAGCTCAAATCCTCATATCGAATTCGCCATCTTTAAAATGTACTGTATAAACACACAATAGGAACAAAGATTAACTTTTACGTCAGAAGTTTCTTAAAAGTCCTTGAAATTAAAACTTTTATAAGATGAAAGAGTCAGGATATTAATATTAGTAGCATCAAGTTCTACTTTAATTTAACCAGTTAAGTGATGGGCACGCTACGCTAATTCTCATTGGGAAATCTGAAGGTTATAAAGTACAAAGGCAGTCGACTTGCCAAAAGTAGTTTTACTCCAATAAGTCTATCTATGTCCCTGAACGGCAGAACTGCCTTTCATATACTCATTGGTTAGTTTTAAGTTACTGAAATAGTTTTGATTTCCAATTCTCCAAATCATTTACTGTTGTTCCCCGACACTTATACACGCATGTAGGCTATATATATCCATAGTAATTCTGCCCGAAGGCAGGTCCTTCACTGCAATCATAGCATTTTCATGCTATGCTTGCAGCTTTACTAGGGAATTGTGTAGATGTGGTAGCTTCCCGTTGCTTTCCACACCGGTGAAGGATGATGATGATAATGATAAAGATGATGGCCATATGATTTCGGGGACCGTTTGGGCCTTAAAGTTTTCCTGACATTTGTCTTACAGGTGAGGAAAAACCCCGATAAAAACCTCACCCAGAAAAACTGCCCCGACCGGGGATCCAACCCGGGCCCACTGCGTGACAAGACACACACACACAAATTTTGGGGCGGATATATTTTTATTTTTCATACTTTTTTATACTCACTATCGAGTAATATAACAGGAATTTTATAATTATGTTGAACTTTCATTATCGGGATCAGTGTTTCAAAGTTGGTTAGGTTATAAAGCCTGCAGATCGGGAGTTCAATTACACTGAGCAAAAAAAAATATTTTTTTTTGTCTCAAAGAAAAATGTGATTCTGATAGTATTTTTTCTCCTGCATTCAAATATGATATAGGTTTTTCTCCATCGCGCAAGGTTTCCGAGAGACATGCATTCATTATAATTTCAAACACTTCGTAACTACACAATATTCGAACATTCGGACTCGCCTAGAAATTAAGAAATGATTTTCTGCTATATTTCGCCTGTGGAGCATCCCTCTTGATGGTCCAACAATAATCGGCCAACATATTAGGATTCTATTTGCCTTGATATATCTTTTCCATAGCTGAAATCTCCTGATACAAGTGTTCCCCTTTTTATTTTACAATGGACAAATGGACGAAAAAAGTTCAGTAAAAAAGTTATTTAAATCCATTAATTGAAATTGAAATAAAAAAACAGTGGGTGATGGAAAAATTCCGAATACATATTTTAAAACACGATAAAAAACTGGTACTCATGAGACAAAAATCATGTTGACCAGCGTCATCTATTATAATTATGTAATCTCCAAAAAAATTTCAGCATATCAATATCAAAGTATCATTCTGATGATCCATCCATCATAATTCTGCCCGAGGACAGGTCTTACAATGCAATCACAGCATTTGAACACTATGCTTTGCAGCTTTACTAGGGAATTATAGGTGTAGCTTCCCGTTGCTTTAAACACCGGCGAAGGATGATGACCGAATGAATTTCGGGACCGAAGCTTCCTGACATGTCTTATAGGCGAGGAAAAACCCCGAAAAACCTCACCCAGGAACATGTCCCGACCGGGAATCAAACCTGGGCCCGCTGCGTAACAAGGCAGCACGCTACCTTGAGACCACGACGGTATTTAAGGACCTTCTTTCGAGGGTTTTTTGTTAAATGCACAAAGTTAAAAAAAAACTTTGCAAATAAAAATCATAGATTTAAGCTAACATTTGATTTCGTTTTTAGACAATATCAATTTTCTAGGAGTGGAATAATGAACTAGGAAGGAATGCCACAGGATTTTGAACTCACATTTAAGGTGGAGTGAGAGAAACTTGGATTAGGGATGGTTTAGTAAACCTTCTCCCCACCCCAATACGTCTCATTTCCTGTTTCCGCCGAACGTCAGCTTCCTGTTGCTAAGGTTTACTTGTCCTCTTCCACTGCATAAAGTGCACAACATTATTCCAGACTTCCAATTTCCACCTACTGTAAGTCATACACCCTAATTACTGTATATCCAATAAGATCCGGAGGTACCTACACATTCAAAGTCAGTATAGTGCTGAATATCAAGTGTCCAGTAATACCTCTTTAGATGACTCATTGTCATTATCGAACCCATAGGTTCAAGACCGCGAGGACATAAGGTCTCCACACATTCTTATCCTGAGCTAATGTTTTTTCCAATTATTCCCCGTATACTCTACTTCCCTCAAATTATTGTTAATGTTATTCTGCCACCTCATTATTGGTCTCGACTTTTTACTTCAGGTTTTCCTACAATAAGCTACCATTCATCATTCGTACCCATCAGAGTCTACGAGACTTAACTGTTATTATATCTGGGTTGCTATAAAGATCATGTATCTCACTGTAATACTGTTTTCTCCATTAGCCTGTTTGTTAATCTCTTCGGTCTAAAAATGTTAAGAACTTTCTAAAATCTTTCTCCTCCCTTAAGAGTCCATGTTTCGCATCCATACAATAAATGGGAGAATAACTGCTATATATTATCAGTTTTTTTTTAAGTTTGGACGACAGGAGTCTCTAAGAGTGTTATTATATATTATCAGTTTTTTTTTAGTTTGGACGACAGGCATAATAGCATGCATTTTCAGAATTGAGCCATGTTTCATTTATTTGCGCATCTCACTCCTATTTGTAATTATTGTTCCTTCTTTCATTCCCCTATTCGTACATGCCCTGTCTACCACCGTGTACGAGACTTAAAATCATATTGTATCTAGTTTCCCATGAAGACCATGTAACTCACTTGTTCTGTACTCTTCATTCTACAGTATATCTCTATGGTCCAAGAATGTTTCTAAAAACTTTATTCTCATATAATTTTAACGTTGTCTCTTGAGAGTCCATATTTCGCATCCATGTAATTGGGATAACTGTTTTAATGATCTTCAGTTTAACGTTTTTTTTTTGGAAGTTGGGACGTTAATATAATGCATAATAGCATGCATTTCCAGAATTGAACCTTTGTGAATCTGATCCCTTCTTGTAATTCTAGTTTTTAGGTATATGAACTCTGCTACTTCAAAAGTTCCCTCATTAGCTGTCAATTTCCATTATAAAAGTATTTCTAATGTGAATATACATTGTGTCCCATTCAAACCTCCCACATTTTAATTAATCAAAACTTGGTATTTAAAGAAATGCAAACTCAAAGAATTTTTGTTTTCAATGTTGCAGCTAATTCATCTGTCGCATTTTGGACAATGACGTAAAACAAAATGGCGACTCCTCAGCAACGAGCACAAACTGTTTTCTGATATGCAGAGACGAAGTCAATAATTACAGTACAAAGAAATTACCGGAGAGAATATGGAGGAAATGCATCTGATGGGAAGACCATTAAAGGCATGGCTTGAGAAGTTTCTGGCGACTGGAAGCGTTAAAAAAGAATTAGGAGGTGCTCGTACACGAAATCGAATACAGACTTGATATTGTTCGTGCTACTAATTGTGCATATATAGTGTGTGACAACGAAAATTCTTCGAGTTTCTGTTTCGTTTAATACCGGCCTCGTTTCATAATTCCGCACATTTTGTTAGTTATTTATTAAAATGGAGATTCGAATGGAACACCCATTCCATTATGTACTGTATTTCTCGTATATTTAGTTTAATTGATGTTTACTTCCAGTCCAATTTCTTAGTGTTAATATAGTGTGCATGTTGGCCTTTAGTGTCTCTTAGCTATTGTCTTATATATTACCATAAACCAAAAGTTCAGAATATTGAGTACCCAGCTGGTAAAAAAACCAAGTAATTTTTTTCCAGTAAATTCTCCGATCGACGACTTTTTAAATTTACATCACGTTTCCCCCAGTTAGTTCAAACTGGCAGTTCTATAACACTATATAATAATGCTACTTGTTCACTCTGTTGAATCGAGATTGCTTTTTAGTAAATTATTAGAATATTATAGTGAGCTAAATCAGCTGCTCCTGCGTCTAAATGATGTATGCAACCCACTTGTATTAGAGGACTTTGAACCCAGCTGCTGGAGAATTAATCGATTGACATTGACCTATATGCATGTTTGAATTCGTTTCCAGTCTGAAGCAAGACTATGCTTCATAGTCAACAGTTTAATGTAATCAGTTCAACACAACAATCTCTTCCGATCCCAAAATGAAACCACCTGCAGCGCTCATGCAGAACAGGGGTGTCCAAGGCATTTATTATAGTATTTTACCCTTACGCTGTTATAGCGTCACTGAACGCATTGATGGACGGCTTGCTTTCTTCTCTCCTAATAATGGTATTAATAAGCTGTTAGTTAATGCAGATGATGTAATACTATTGGACGATATCGATGAGATACTTAGTGCCAACACGCACACACTAATGAGTAACAATAAGAAATTGGGACTGGAAAACTAAACATCACATAAAAAACATTATATAAAAGAAATGTACAATCAATGACAAATGAGGGAAATTTTGAAAAATTGGCTTAATCCAAATACTTAAGAACAATCTTACAAATAGGAATTAGATGCACAAAAAATTCAAACACATGTTCAATTCTGGAAATGCATGCCATTATGCATTACAGGAATTTTTGACATCACGACTTCTCTAAAAAAAACAAATTAAAAATATATGAAACTGTTATGATCCAAATTATATGGATGCGAAACATTTGAGAATAGAGTTCTTAGGAAAAATTTTGGACCAAACAGAAATAGGCGAATGCAGAAAACTACATAACAGCTGCACGATCTTTATAAGAAACCAGATATAACAACACAAATCTCAAACTGAGATAGGCAGGACATATGGCACGAATGTGAAATTAAAGACGGACATGGAAGCATCTTGTATGAACAATTCCAATTATTAGACAAAGAATGAGATGGGAGAATGACATTAACCATGACGATATAGATTATAAAAAGAGTAATTCGAAAATTCAGGGATGCATAGAGAGCTTATGTCCGCGCGACCAGAAGTGAGAAAATTAAACCAATTGAGAATATAAGCATTTGTTTTCCTGATATTCTGCTTTTTGTCTATTTCCCGTCTACTGTCAGGCCTACAAGATACCTAGAATTTCAGTTTGCTGTAATGTATTTTTCCATTACTACGATTTTGAACGAAGGCCGCCGAATGAAAACGAAGCTGATTAATAGACCTTGGCGAAAACAAATGCAATCACTGCAACTTGTCATTTAATCACTGTTTTATTGTAACGTGTTGACTCCTTTTGACAAACGGATATATTGACTCGTAATGGGAAATGCCTTTCTTTTTGACCTGATAACGATTTACCCAGCTTGACTGGTGTTGCCGACTTCATAATAATAAAATAATCAGGGCTCGGAGTTTAGAACCTATAAAATGTCTATAAAAGACCGTTAAAAAGACCTAAAGTGAGAAAGGGCGTAAAAGGCAATTTGAATTACATAATTTTAGTTTCAACTGCATTTTAATGAATGATAAAAAAATGTTTAAAAAGGTCGAAATTCTAGTGAAATGCAAATAGGCATATATTGCGAATCACAACTGAAAATGCTAATTCTTTCATACTTCATTTTAATTTAAAACATAGTTTGAAAAAGGAACTAAGTTCATTAAAATAAAGTTTTTGAAGAATTTAGAATACTTTCCTATACAGAATGAAATCAGCGAACCCACAGAGTATATCAGGCGGTCAGCGGACTAGTTAAAAATGTTGTGAGGGCTCAACACAAGTGTTTGCAATGTGAAAATTCTTTGGAGAGTAAAACCAGATGGTATTTTTTGTAATAAGTTTGAATTGAGACTAGACACTGCGGATTCTTTTTAATTATACAAATGGTGTAAGTGTAGTCAAAAGAAGGTAAAGTTGCAAAAAAAAAGGCGGACGTAAAAAAGGCTAAAAAACGACCAATAAGCAAAAGTTGAAAGAAAGGACAAAAAGACAAAACCCGCCAATATCTGGCCTACAATGACCCAAAATATATATTAAGTTGGACCACGTCTTTCGGACGGAAAAAAAATCCTTTTAACTTCTGAGCCCTAGTAATAACCCTATATTTGCTAACCTAAGAATTCCACTAGCATCTTTCAGAATAGAAAGCTACGTGTTACAAAATCACCAATGGCGCTGGCTGAAAAGTGTCATAGCACAATCGAGTATCTTTAACAAATCCGACACGTTCCAGCAGTTTAATGACGGAGCACTCATTACGTAGTGAAGTGGCAACACGGGCGAGATTCCTGCATACAAATTAACCCGGAGGCGGAAGGCACATTATTATGGGGGATTTCCCGTATCTTTAATAATGGATTTCCTATCAGACATATTTGGATTCTGTCAGGAGAAGAATTGAAGGAAGTCCTCTTCCACTACTTACATCAAGTCACATCAAAGAATTTACAATCATGATTATTCACAGAGAGCATGTTATCAACAGTAATAATGGGAGTAAGAGACGAATAGATATTATTGCATTTAGACCATCTTCTAAAATTGGTATGATATTAGATCCCACAATTCGTTTTGAGACTCATAGGGGCCAACCTGAGGAAGTTGACTCTAAAAAGAAAGCCATATGAGCCAACAATTGACTATTACAAAGATAAATACCAATTAGTAAACTCACAGGATTGATGATCGGGGTAAGAGGTACTATACCAGGACTCTTAGCCAATTGTTGGAATTCCTTAGACTTGGACAGGGTGTATCTTTCAAAAATTGTCATCGCTGTCATTAGAGGATCAATTTCAATTTTAAGAAACCATATTTACAAAATTTTTACTTTATATTATGTATACTTCAATTAGGCCTACAATTTGAATTTTTTTAATGTATTTACAAAATGTATTTCATCAATTTTTTACGAGTAATTAATTCCATTTAGAGCAGCATCATGGTCTAGAGGTCAGCATTTCTGATTACAGTTCACGATAGGAATATATTTTCTTAAAGGGTTTGGTTAAGAACTGAGCAGTTAAGGCAAGATCCCTTGGCGCAGATACAGGACTAGCGCTGGTTCGAATCTCCATGGGGAGAAGAATTTCAGCCATTATTAGCTATAGTTTTACTACTTTGATTGGTTTGTACTTTTGTAAATTTATGCGTCGTGAGGGATTTGGGTAGCTACAGTAACTAGCGGCCCCAGGTAGAGAAAACCAGCTATAACGGCTCGGAGACCCGATATGCTGAACACATCACCCCTACACTGGCTGGATGATCACCTACTCCTGATTAAAATATGGATGAGGCCAGCAGCCGGCATATAGGCCAAGGGCCTTCTAGGCCTGCCGCGCATGGAGTTAGGTTAAGAACTGCCCTGACGCTTCATTATCATTTATCACCTATCATATCATCGGGGTAACTAAACTCCGCCATCCAATTGTCCCAACCTAAGAAATGGATTACAATTCTGCCAATGCCAGAAGAGAAAACCAGAAATGTCATAATATACAACCTGGTCGCATTGGACAAAAAAGAATTCCATTGATGCATTTTAACTCTTACCTTATACGTACTTTTACACACTCTAGCCGGGCCTTGGAGTGGCACGACTTGTCGGAAGAACTATGTTAACTATAGAACATGCACATATATTTTGTGCCACAGGACATTGAGCGCCTTCTCGAAGCAGTGATCACCCCAATGTCAGGACCTCCTACGAGACAACACTAAGACGAAACACGCCATTCACACATATTCATACTAAAAAATATGATACGCAAGGGGTATTGGAAATTGAAGTCGTCTGAAATCGAACACGCGTATATTCGAACGCAACATTAGATCAACATTTTAAAGTCAATCGACCTACTATTTTTCGAGTTTTGCGAGCACAAACATAAGCAAGCTGATTTCTTACAAGATTTGAAACGCAAAGGTTGCAAATGTTATGCAGAAATTTGTAATGTAATCAAAAGGCAATTCATTGGTTGACTACTTTTAGTGTCATTAGTGTACAAGTTTAATATTGAACACAAACGAACAATATCAGAATTCCAAGCCGGCCATAAACTTGCCGCAGAGAACACGAAACCCTTACACACATCCTTGGGGCTTATACGTTTGGAGAATCACTGAGAAACATTCGGCACCACACTATTCGAAACACGATGGCAGAAGCATTGCGATATTATGGATACACAGTTCATGAGCAAGTTCATGGTGTGGCCACTAATGGGAGTAATAGACAAATAGGTATTATTGCACTTAGACCATCTTCTAAAATCGGTATGATATTAGATATCACAATTCGTTTTGAGAATCATAGTGGCCAACCTGAAGAAGTTGACTCAAAGCCATATATGAGCCAACAGTTGACTATGACAAAGATAAATACCAATTAGATAGTATAACTGTCACAGGATTGATGATCGGGGCAAGAGGTACTATACCAAGATTCTTAGCTAAATTTTGAAATTTCTTAGATTTGGACAGTGTGTATCTCTAAAATTGACATAGCTGCCATTACAGTTCAATTTTAAGAAACCACCTGTACAAAATGTATTTCATCAATTTCCAAAATTAATTTTCTGTATCACTTTGTCCTTGAGGCAATCCTTTAATGAGGAAAGTTTTATAAAATAAAATGTGTCCCCAACTACTCTCTTGGTGGTCAACACAATAATACTGATACTGATTCAACTCATTTGAATTATTGGAAGCATGTTCTATTGCCACAGTCTTTAAAGGAAGCCAGATAAGAACAGTTGAGACTCAGGCTACGATGAGCAGGACATATGGCACGAATGGGGATTGAAAGAGGTGCATGGAAGCTTCTTGTATGAAAACCAGACTGAAAACGCCCTGTTAGTAGATCAAAAATGCGGTGGGAAAATAACATTAACAACGATTTGAGGCACATTATTATAAAACAGTTCAGGATACGGATGTATGGAGAGCTTATGTCCGTGCGGTCATGCACCTACTGTTTCGATAGTGCCAGTGAGTTACGTTCTATTGTCACAAGCCCTACAATTATTAAATAATTCATATTTATAAATTTGTGAACACCTTCGCCGCCAGCTAAACCAGATAGTTATGCAATACCTCAACATTTTGGCCTGACCGAGATTCGAATCGAGGAGGTAGATTGGTAAAAGTCACGTTTGAAATGATTTACTGTTTTTCCAATCTATAAAACAGATTGCTTTGACTTCGGTACAAAATTACTGAATATTGCAGATTTCAAAGCGACCAAAATATTTTTTTTCATCAATGAAGATCATCTTATGCCAAAATAATCCTCCATTACAGTATATTTGTGGGAAACAACGGGAAGCTACCACACCTATTATTGGCTAGTAAAACTAAAAGTATAGCATGAAAATGCTATGATTGCAGTGAAAGATCTGCGCTCGGGCAGAATTTCTGTGGAATGGAAGAGTATATTTATTTTAAAATTTACAAAATATTTCAGAATAGAAAGACGTGGTTAAAGAAATCTTAAATAAGGAGGTTTTATGTTTATGTGAAAATTTTATATCAGATGAAAATCAATTTAATAAATATATACATCACATATATCCTTGACCTAAAGGTATAATTAGCCAAGAAGTCTACAGGCGCTGCCAACTATCAGAATCAACATAGTCATTACTTTTTTTTTTGCTTCAAACCTTAGTAATAAGCAGGATTTGCCATCATTTAAACATCGGCTGTACCTGCAATATTGTACGGCTCAGAAATATGGATGGAATATACAGTCAATTAAAAAAATAGGAGCAGCAGAAATGAAATATTTACGATTTGTGGCAGGATAAAAAACGGAGCGAAGATATCCGTAAAGATCTACAAATATTCTGTTTGACGGATAAAATAGAATAGTATAGGAGAAAATGGTACGAACATGTCTGCAGAATTTACACCAACAGACTACCTAGGAAAAAGTCTAAACTATCAACCAAGAGGGAAAAAAGATCGTGGACGCCCTCGGAAGAGATGGACACTTGCGGCCGGAAAGAACCAAAAGGATTCAATCCTTGCAAGAAGATAGTAATTTATAAGATGCATTCTTTAAATTGTTTTAAGTTATTTAAAATATTACATAAATTATAACATGCACCTTGTTGGACACATTACTATTTACTTTTTTACTTAGTTGCGTTTATTCTAGTTTTTAAAATGTTTATTTTACAAAACTTGTCCGCCGCAGGTCTCGGAGTAGCGTCTTACGCAGCGGGCCGGGTGTTTGATCCCCCATCGAGATTTCTCGGCAATTTTTTTTCGGGATTTTTCCTCATCTGTAAGACAAATATCTATAACTTTATCATATTCGCCATGTTTAGTATGAATGTGTGTTTCGTCTTAACGCTGTGTCGTCTAGGAGACCCTGACGTTAAGCTCATTCGAGGTGGTCCTGCTTGGTCTTGTGTGATGTACAGTCAAAATTCCACTATAGACGGGTCGTGCCAATGTAAGGTCCGAGTGGCGTGTGGCACGTGTAAGTACATGTAAAGTGAGAGTTTAAACTGCGATAATGGAAAGGAATTTTAAAAATTCTGAGTGATTATTAGATTAATTTCCTAATTATATTTTACTTATTCGTGTGCTTTATTAATGAAAGTATGAGACAGGAGTCAATATTAACTTTTATATTGCATTCGAAACGCATTCATCCATTTATAGAATGTACCGGTACCTTATCTAATGATTAAGATAAACTGGATTAATTTCTATACGTCTCTCTTCTATAGATATGCACTCGCACTTTTATAGTACTGTTGGATATTGTGCAATTCTACACGTTTGTACTTATGGCTATTGCATGCCATAAACCTGGATTAGATCATTTTTAGGATACATTATAAACTACTCACAAATCATGGTTAATGTTATTGTCCCACTTCATTCTTGGTCTACCAACTGGGCGTTTTACTTCTGGTTTTCCTATAAGAAGCTTCCACGCAACTCTTTCTACCCCCATTCGTGCTACATGCCCTGCCCATTTATCCATTATTTTTACGTGGACTAGCCAGTTTAACGTATATCTGTTTAGTTTGTCTTCTACTGATTCTACTTCTAATTGTTCTAAAACTTCATTATTTTTTCTTACTAAAAAAGTGTATCCTGCTGTCCTGAAAATTTTCATATTCGTTGCATTAAATCTGCTCCTGTCCCTTTTTCTTAATATCTAAATCTCAGTTCCGTATAAAATGAAGGGCAAGGCTAAAGTATTATATTTTTATTCTTGTGGATTTTTGTATTAATTTAGCTTTTAATGTATTATTTATTATTCCTAAGATTTTTTTGTAAATTTGGTGATTTTCTTGTTCATATTTTTTTTTATTTTGACACTATATTTCAACCTAAATAGTTGAAATTTTGTACTTTTCTACGCATTGGTTGTGTATTATCTTAATTCTGATTGGATCTTCTCCTAAGAATGCCATTACTTTTGATTTATGTACTAACATTTTCATTCCAAGATCTTTTAATATTTTCGTATAAAAGTTAGACCTAGAACATTCCTTAATACATTATTCAAAAGAAATATTTCTTGCACAGATTAATACTGTAATACAAGTACTTATCATGAACTCAGCAAGACACTTATCAGCTTACAGATTACATGTTACATCACTCTTGTTACATAATCCTAACCAAATCTTTCTTGAGACTACTGATTAAATATTTTGAAGGTCAAGCAACTTAATATTAGAGCCACACTAATATCTCTGGAACCAACGTAACTTATTTAGATCACAAGCGAAAAACTACTTACTTAATCAGGTAGTCTCGGAAATGTTTAACGCGCTATACTAACTCACTACCACTGTCGAATGTTCATGATCGCGAGGAAATAAGCTCTCTATATAACCCTAACTTGAGCTAATGTTTTCCGATTATCCCCTGTATAATATACTTCCCTCAAATCAATGTCATTTTCCCAACTTAGTCTTTCGTGGGAGTTTTCCCTCCGGTTTTGCTACAAGAAGCTTGCCCTCATTCATTCCCCATATGTGGCATATGCCCTGCCCATCGCAATCTACGAGATTTAACTGTTATTGTATATGGTTTCATATAAATATTATGTAGCTCAATGAAATTTAGACTTTTCTATTCGCTTATCTGTTCATCTCTTTGATCCAAAAATGTTCTTAACATTATTCTCAAATACTTTCTGCTCCCTTTAAAGTAAGAGTCCATGTTTCGCATCCACATAATATAACTGGGAGTAAAGTTTTATATATTTTCAGTGTAACGTTTTTGAGAGAAGCTGGGACGACAAATATTCCTATAATGTATAATAGCGTGCATTTCAAGAATTGAGCCTATGTTTAATTTATTTCTGCACCTCATTCCCTCTTGTAAATAAAAACATAAGTATTAAAGGCAGGCATTACCCATGGGGATGCCGATGCAATGTAGCAATGTAACTATTGTATTTTCAGTCAAGACACTGAGACAGGCCCGGGTATCTATATACTCAATGTGAGTGCACCTCTTCTGTAAAGTTTTGGATCCCTTAAATGCATACATATACTGCATGAAGTCGGATAAATGAGGTACAATGCATTTTACGTTACCAACACATTAAACTACAGCACACGCACAAAGCGACAGCAAGGAACTGATTTATATTTTCTCTTCTCTGTAGTCGGTGGACGAGTGCAGCGGCGCTTAACCCCCACCCCTGCACTAAGATGAGGCAAGATTATTAGTTAAGTGATCAGGCCATTCTTATTTTTCATTTAATTATTTATGGATGCTTTAAGTTCTATGGTCATATCGAGTTTATTTACTTCTGAAGTATAATATGAAATTGTAAATTTGGTGAAAATGGCTCCAGTCATGAAATTACATCCGCGCATTTCCTTTGCGACTAGATTCCTAGGAGATTTTAATCTCAAATATTTTTAATTTCAAATATACTGGTTGATCGAAACTCGCTGTTATCCAGAAATAGCGGCCGCTTTTAATTAACTCCAGATACTCATTTAACAGCCTAATCTAGGAAAGAAAATGAGCTACTTCTCTTCAGCCAGTGAACAAACCACGAACCGTCCATTCCATGCCGCCTAAAATACTTATTTAATTGAATGCATAGTGAATTATTAAAATCCGTTTATCTAACCACCCTAACTTCCTTTTATTTTGGACAAAATACAAATACATAAGGATGTTTTAGTGGGCGACATTACAAAAAAAAGTAACATTCAAAATCTTAAATGATGTATTATGTCCTTACCTGTTAGCGCTGGGTTACTTGAAATGGTTTCGCTCTGCACATGTTTAGCCTGTAACAAAATAAAATATTTATAAAAAAGTGTTTCTAAAAAATAATTAAGTTACATACATTTTTAATTAACAAACAACTAAAAATGTCCGCACTAGAGACAATTTCAGAAAATATAAAAATTTATATTTGGGTAAAGATATATCAGGGATAAAATAGAAATAAATGGCCATAATATAACAAGTATCTAATTTCCCATCTTGGAAACAATTTCAGAAGGGATCTTGATATAAAATTTTAAAAAATCTAAATTAAATTACATAATAAAAAGAAATTATGGAAAATCAATGTCAACAGAAACGAAAGAATATTATTTCGAAACCAGCAATTAGATATTAAAGTGAAGTTTGGGTCCTGAATCAGAGAGAGAAAGACATTGGAAGCAGCACATTCATGATTTTTGAGACCACTTCTTGGATTCACAAGGTTAGATGATCAAAGAAATACTGACATCAGAAAATGATAAGACATATACACAACATAAAAATGAAAATATAAATATAAAGAGACTTTATAGAAACTAAAATCTTTCGTTTTAATCATTTAATAACGTTTTTATCATCATAAGTTTGAAAGCCAAAATATATTAAATGATAAAACCAAATATGAACAAAATTAGAAACATGTTTTGCGAAATATTAAATTATAGTTACAATAAATACTGTACTATAACATGATCAAACACTGAACGATTTCTGGAAAACCATTTAAAAATGTTAGCATACAGCTTTCTATTTTTTAACGATTCGGTTCTCGCGAAACCAAATAATTGAAAATGGAGAAATAAAGGAAATTTTCATCCTCTATTAATACTTTTGTAAGGAATTAATGTTTTTATTTTTTGTCATTGATTTCAGTAAACTTTACATGCTATTGAATAATGTGAATGTGTTAAATTTTCAATCTTAAAATCTTAGATAATAAAACCGTTTGAAATATTTACATACAGTAAAACTTGTTAGTCCAGAAAATCGTATTCAGAGACTCTGGGCCTTAAAAGTTTCCTGACATTTGTCTTTATTTTCTTTATTTCAAAAAATGTTTAATTCTATTTTTTATTCCATTGAAATTTTAAATTTTTTTTTTCGAATAGCAAATAAAGTTACTTCTATACAGTAATAAGTTAACCAATTTTTTTAAAAAAGAAAAAATGTGCTTTTTCCAAAAATATTCTTTATTTTGTATTTTAAAGAAATAAGACGTAAGAGGTAGTGATGTGCATTCTATAACCTATCCTACCTAATTCTCAACCTCACCTGCACGTGGTACATCCTGCTTTTAACTAACGAGGTAATGGGGACCGAGTCACGGCGGTATAACCGTTCCATCGAATATGGAGGAAATTCCATATTTTGAACGCCTGACTAGAGGCTATAAGGTAGCAGCCCTACCACTAGTCTTGCTCTGTGGATGGCTGGTAACCAACCATGGGGACTTCCTACTACTCGAAGAAACTTAAACAAAGAAAAGAAACTCTCATAAACTTCAAGTAAGCCAAATGCGCTTCTTACGATCATTGTTAGGAGTTAAGACTGGATCACCAAAGGAACACTACTATCAGAGGAAAACTTGGAGTAACAAGTTTAAATAAAGATATACAAAGATACCAACAAGAATGGAAAAATCATCTGAGAAGAATGGCAAGAAATAGACTTCCAAAATTGGCATTCCAATATACCCCAACTGGACATAGGGACCAAGGAACACCAAAACATCGGTGGAAAGATCAAGACCATCTTCGCTAGGTTTACCGTACAGGCCACATGGCCTAAAACGAATTTGTTCATGATGATTTTTTTTCAGAGAAATCTATCCACATTAATTCAATGTCTCTATATTCCATTTTATAAATGGATTGTACCAAATAAAACCTTTAATTTCTAGAAGTGAAAAAAAGAGGAAAATTTTCCTGATCGGGAATCGAATCTGAGCCCGCTGCATCTGAGACTACGACGTTACCACTATACTACAGGAATTGAAGTATCGCTAATGTAACGATTCAAAATTTTAAAAATTCCCAATATCAGTTCAAAGAATTACTAACGTGTAATTCGTTTTCTGTATCTTCGAAATAAATTGATTTCAACTTAATTCGTGTCAAAATAATACAACTTTCTTGGTTCAGAGAAATTTAACTCGTGGCCGAACTTTTGATAACCGGAAACTTCAATGAAAATACATTACGTTCTCCGAAATTGTGGCGGTAATTTAATCGCACGAAACAATTTACAATTAGAAGGTTGCCTCTTCGATTCTTAGCATGGCATGTTACAGGCTTCAAAGAAACTCAACAACAGCCACAAAGGTAGAATATTTGATGTGGTTATAAGGAAAGTTGACCAAGTTTATAAGTACAGTATTAAGGAAAACAGGTTTAAAGTCAAGAAAATAATGGGCAATTTAAAATTATTATTGAAAATTATTCTTTATCTATCCTAACGCATAAAACATTGAGGCCTATCATTTTGCAACTAAATAAAATTATGCTTCATTAATTTAATCAAGCACCAAAATCATTTTTTTGCGAAAAAAAATAATCACCTTCTAACCGCATCATTTATAATAGAACACGTATACGTATATCATTTTCTAAACTAGCAAGTTTGCTATTTCGCTTAAGCATTTCTTTCCGACAAAATTCAATACTTAGTAAACCAATGTTTTATTCCGTACTATTAAATCAGAAGAATATATTCACAAACATGAGTATGTGCCTATAACCTAAAAAGTATTTGCTTGTTCGAAGGTATGTTAAATTTCAAATCAAGCTAATATTAATTTTAATTTAACTACATAACATACTTTTAAATTAATTTTAAAGCACCGTTGAAGCTATGTAATATAATCTTAAAATATATAATTAGTACCTGGTAAATCAGTCGTCCTCAGCTAAAATGAAGTTCTAACATTTTAGTTGAGGACGACTGATTTATAGTGAGCTACATTATCTTTATAGGAAACCAGATATAATAAGAACAGTTAAGTATCTGACTGCGATGGGCAGTACACGTAGCACGAATGGAGAATGAAAGAGGGGGCAAGGAACCTTGTAAGAAAACCAGAGCAAAACCGCCTACTTGGTGGGCCAAGAATGAAGTAGAAGAAAAACGTTAACCAATTATTTGAGGGAGGTTGATAATACAGAAGATGATTGGAAAAGTTAGCTCATGATAGGGATGTATGGACAGCTCATGTCCGCGCGGCCATAAACTTACGGGTTTGATAGTTCCAATGAATTAGACCTTTCAGGCTTATGTTCCATCTGCGGTATGTAATCATCACGTACAGGTCCACTACATGCCGAAGATGGAACATGAGTCGGCAAGGCCTATGATTTAACTATTGGAGTACGTTTTTTTAGACGGAAGTTGGTGTTTTATTTTTTTAAGATTCTAAAATTTTAATATGTTCAACCTATAACAATGGAAGCATATATAACGCATAGCAAAGATTTATTTTTCACCGAATCGCAGAGCAATATTTACAAACGAAACTATAGTATACATTTCAAATGCGCTCCACCAAAAACAAATTGAATTTAGTTATTCAGTAGTCACGTTTCTAGTTTAAATATTTACATTTACAGATTAAAATATATTATACTAGTTACAAACAAATAAGGAAGTCTAAATGTATCCATATCCTTTGTTTTATTGGGGTCATAAAGACCCCCACCCGACCAGTTTATATGTCGGTATCAGAAATTTCAGCAGTTGAGTTTTCTAAATGTTGAAAATATTCGCCAAACTGCAGTTACTGAAACGTGGTTACAGCATGTAGGCCGGAAACTTCTTGAACGAGGAAAATCCATTTCGATTTCCTAGCAGAGGTAAGGCTTCTTCCATTTTCCTCTTCCAAGTATTACACATAATATTTCCTCTTTTCAAATCAGGCATATAATTTAGTTAAAACTAGTTCCTAAGTATGAAAATCGACGGGCATTCCTCGATATTTTACTCAAAAATACTGTAATATCCGGCGTGCACTTCTACGCCTAAATAAATTTAACATGTTTTTATTTTTAGTTGGAGTAATTATACATTTATATCTTAATTATTTTTAGAGACTATACGTCTGAAAATGAAATAGACCAAACATGGCAGTTGCTAGAGTAAATTTTTAATTTCGGATTTTAGGTAAACCCTCCACTCCTAACTGCCGGATGTTATAGATTTTTTTGTAAAACCTATCTCACGTAATTTCAATAGTGTATACTAGGTTTCGTTGGGAAACACAAAAAAAACAGACAGTTAGAACGATTTTTAAATTTTCGTGAGAACTACTACACTTCATGGTTTTAAAGAATAACAGATAGCGGCTAAACTCTCGCCGTATCTGATATGTAAAAATATTCATGAAGATTAGTGAAGAACTTTCAGAGTTTTGCGAGCACAAACTTACTCAGACTGAGTTAAAGATTATCGAAGTAGTTTTGGATAATTATAGAATGACGTTTATAGTTAAAGTATTTTATTAGATTATAACAATGCAAAATGCTTAACATATCCAGCCGTATCTATATACGCTTTGGAGCTCTCCATCAGGAATTGCTAAATATATAAAAACTAATGCAATTACTAAAACCTTCACATTCCTTATTTATGTTGAATAATTTCCAAAAGAGTTTAACCTCTTACGCCGGGAGGGGGGGCATAAACCATTTTATAAATCTTGGAGTGGATCGGCTGCATCTTCAGGAACTGGGTAACCATCTTGATTGTCTTAAAATTCGCACGATTACATTAGGCTATCGCTCATATTTGTTTGAAATCTTTTGTTGCGAGATATGTAGGCCTAATCTTTTTTTTTCATTTTTTATTCTACACTTTACCATTAAAATTGAATGAATTATAGATTTCCTAATTTATGTAATTTCACTTATGTCGCTTATAACGAAGGCTTTCGTAATTTTCTTTGCCCCTATTTTTAATCTATTTTTGTCTTCATTATTATGAATAATGTTTCCTTACTTAAGAGGTTTCCATTCATTTGAATTAGGATTTTCATTTTTTGAAGTTTAATTAGATTTTTAAATACATTTTTACTTATGTCCCCTAAACTGTAAGCCTTCCTGATCGCCTAAAATGTAGGCCTTCCCGATTTTCTATAAGTTAATTTAAATATTTAATTTGTGTGTGGGTGTGTGTGTGTGTGGGTGTGGGTGTGGGTGTGGGTGGGTGTGTGTGTGTGTGTGTGTGTGTGTGTTGTGTGTGTGTGTGTGTGTGTGTGTGTGTGTACCCCTTGGGGTAGTGGGAGGTTAAGGCTCCCACTATTTCACAATCGGCACTTGATGCCAGCCGGGTTGTCAGCCCTGCGTGACGGCCTCCTTTACCCCAGAACAAGCGTCTGGTACTCGTTTCCGTTAGAGGCTGAGTCGACCCCAGGGTCATAGTGCCGCCAGAAGGTTTTGGGTCAGTTTAAAAATCCTGACCCCACCGGGACTTGAACCCTCGACCTTCCGGCTTGTAGCGCAGTGCCTTAACCACTACGCTACGGCGTGCCACCCATATATATATTTATTTATTTATTTACGTCGCCTATAATATGCCTTCCTTATCTCCTGTAAATCCATTTTAATTTCTTTATATATTTATATATGTCGCCTATAATATAGGCCTTCTCGATTTTTTGTAGTTTATGGATCAACTTTCTTTACATCAAAACGATTCCGAGGACTACATATTATTGTAACTACTTTTTTAAAGTCTATTTTAAGTTTTTATTTGTTTATATTTTTTAATGATGTTATCTATAATGTAGGTTTTCCTATATTGATTACAATTTATGAAAAAATTGTTAAAATTAATTTCAACCAGTATAATGCCAAAGTTATTAGTTACATTTCTTGAAGTGTTGAAACGATTATTAACTATTTATTGGTGTTGTAAATAACGACGATCACGTGGAAGCCACATGACAAAAGTTCGCGACCCTAATAGCACGTATGTATGTGTGTATGTCTGGCATTTCGTCTTGGCAAACACGTAGAGACGTCTCGTCTAAATATAAAGTCGCCTCTAAATAAACAAGAGAGGCATGTATTGATCATCTGGTTACAATCGATACCAACTTCACCTCTCACTGCCTTAAAGCAATTAAACCGTAATGTCACTCTAGGGAAATTTTGTGAATGGCGAGATAATCCAGTTCTGATAGAGAAATTAAAACATGTAGATAAATTAACATAACTGCGAGTTGGGCAGAAAATTAGCGTTAAATAATTTTCCAGGAAATCTTTATATATAAAAAATCAGCAAAACTCGAAAGTTTAGAGAGTTTAGCCACTATCTACTGTGTTCTAAAACCATTAATGGTCGGTTTCACCAGAGGTAACTGTATTACGCCACTTTTCCCCGAATGCATAGCTTAAACTGGCGTAATACAGTTACCTCTGTTGGTGAAACCGACCCTTAGTGTAGGAGTTAACCTGAAGGAAACATTTTAAAATACCTCCAGCTGATAATTTTCGATGTTTAACTTAAAACAGTATATCCTATTAAAATAAAAATGTGTAGGTTTTATTTAAAATAGCCGAAATCTGACATTTAGAAGGAGGTTTACCCGAAATCGGAAATTAAAAATTGACTAGCAACCGCCATGTTTGGTTCGTCACCATACATACCATACGATTTAATTAAACTTACAATATTTCATTTATTTACGCATAGCAGCGCACGCCGGGTATTAGCTAGTTGATCTCAAAATTTCAAGACATTCCTTTAAAAAACCGTTAAACACAGTACATCACTTTTAGTGTGTATTCTGATTTTATTGACGAGAAAAGAATAAACAAATTTGTCAAAAAGAAATGTTTAAGGTATACATAATACATTACAAGAAAAATACGATGCGTTACAGGGACTCTCGTCGTCCCAACTTCTCTCAAAAAACATTAAACTGAAAATATATAACACTTAATCTGCCAGTATATGGATGTGAAATGGCCAAAACGGAGAAAAGATTACAAGTATTTCAGAATTCTTAAGAAAATGTATGGACCAAAGAGAGATGGACAGGCGAATGGAGAATACTATTTATTTAACAATAAGTTGTATGATCTTTATAGGAAACCAATTTAATAAGAACAGTTAAATGTCGTAGACTGCGATGGGTAGGACATGTGACACGAAGAGAATGAAATAAGGAGCATGTAAACTCCTTGTAGGAACAGAGGGGAAAGCGCCCGTATACAGGCGAAGAATGGGGTGGGAGAATAATTAACTATAATTTAAGGGAAGTAGATTATACAGAGGATGATTGGAAAACGTTAACGATTTGAAAACATTAGGTCAGGATAGAGAAGTATAGAAAGCTTCGTTCCTGCTAACATAAACCTATGGATTCGATAGTGACAATGAGTTAAGAAAAGTAATATCACCTGAAGTATTTATAAAACCAACGAGATTCCTTCACCTTCAATACGAAGTTACAAATTCAATTTTATTAGCAAAAGAATATATAAAAATACGATCAACCCTACCTCATAGACAAGGGAGAGAGTTGTGTGTCAACTTCCGATGGCTCTTAACTATTTAAATACTAATTATGGCATTTTATAACAAAATACAAAACTTCAAAACAAAAAAAAAATGAAATATTTTAAGTAAAATTCTGACATACTTAAATCATTAACCAATTATAAATTCATAATATTTCAACAATTCCTATTTATAAAATATAAACAGGCCAAAAATCTTTCACTGAAGCCAAAAATATGTTTCACTGAAGAAATACGTGATCAAATAAGCTTTGCGAATTAGTAATGATACACTTAAAACCTAGAAAAAGTATGGAATCCGACTTTGCTGTTTGTAAGCTTACCATACTACCCTATTTTAAGCCCCTTATTATGTCCTTAGACAATATAAAATATAACCATGTTCTTAGGTACATTTATATTATTCTTTTATACTTACACGTTCTTTACCAAACCAATTATTTAATAAAATTGGATTATTATAATCATGAAGAGGCCAATGTTGACCTGTTTCGGTCTCAAATAGAACGTGTTTTTATGCACGTCCAAGTCGTCATCGTGGGCGATACCGAAGAACTGCATTAGGGATTGGTGACATTCGAGATACATGTTGCAGCCATCCGTCTCTGCAGGTGGTTATATTTACTTCTAAATGCTGCATGTGGAGTTCTTTTAAAATATCTTAATTCTCCTGATGGTCAAGTAGAGTATATCCAGCAGTTCGGCGCATGAATCTCATTTCTGCAGCTGTTAATTTGGTCTTCCATTATTACAATTATTATTATTTGAGCATTTTTTATTTCCTATCATTAATCAAGTTTTAGATAATTCATAATTATGTGTAATTTAACCCTGGTGAAGTGGAAGAGAAGATCTTATGGTCCTAACTCCATCAGGTAAAATAGATAAACCATTGTTACAAACTAGGATCAAGACCTTATGTTTTGAAATTTGTTAACATTATCCGTTATCTATCACCACCATACTCGTGAACATTTTTGTAGGATTTGTCGCCTGTAGTTTACTAAATGTAATTTTGGTGAATCCATCTACGCCGTGACCTTCCCTGTGGTTAATATTGTCGAGATACTTTGGGTAATATTCCCCTTTCCATCCTCAAAACGTTTCCAATTTTATTTATATTTTATTGGTTTAAACTTACAATTTCTTTCTGATATCCATATCTCTTTGATGATCTAACCTTGTGAATTCAGGAAGTAACATCGAAAATCTCATGTGCTGCTTCTAATTTTTTTTATCTCTCTGATTCAGGACCCAAACTTCACTTCCATTAAGTGCTGGTTTTGAAATAATGTTTTTATTTCTAATTTATATTTTTTTAAATTTTATATCTATATTCCTCTTATTTTTTTAATTATGTTTCTTAGATAGTTGAAATTAGACAATTGTTCTATTATATGATCATGGATTTCTATTTTAACCTCTTTGTATATTTTTTACCAAAAATGCCCATTGATTTTGTTTTTGAAGTAGATATCTTGGGCTATTTTATTTAATTCATAAGAATCTGTCATCTATATATACGTCTATATATCTCGTGTGATGAAATGTTTCCAGCTCTTTTACAGATTTTATTTTTTTCTTTGGTGTTTACTAAATCAGGCCAAGGCTATTTATCACATTTTTAATGACACTTGAAATGTGGTTTCTTGGAATAAGATAAGAGATGGCTTTGAATCAAATGTATGCAGACTAGATGCAAATACAGTATACTGTGCATGTAACAGAAACAAACGTCAAATTAAATCATTTATTCATGGTCAAGGTATGTGCAATGAGTAAACTTTCCAATCCGACCTTCTAGAAATCCCAGACAACCCGAGGTAACAACCTTCTAGAATCACCTACCGTCTGCCAACTCAAGGTGAAAATAAAAATCGCACATCCCTCAATTAAAATAAAACCAAATGCAAGTGGCCATGCAATGAATGAAATAGTGTGAGGTGCTTGTCTTCTAATATGAACAGGTCACCCATCACTTCCTGTGAATTTTAGAGACATTTAAAAAATCCGTTACAAAAGAACTGCGAAAGTTTAACGAATATCTCAGCAAGACTAATTTTCAATTTTGCAGTTTTACGGAATACTTCCTTCTTTGTTTATTCGATCTTACATTCATTTTTATTTCAAGAAAAAATAACTTTGCGATCGCTAGAGCTATTTTTAAATTTGGCCTTCCAGGTAAACTCATCTGCTAAAACTCAATTTCGCTTACTTTTTTAGAATGCATTTTTCGTTTTATTTCAATGGCATATCTACCTTTCGGTTTATTCTATTGTTGGGGTAAAACAGTGAAAAATAAAATGTTTGAAATTAACAAGATGTGTCAGATCCATAGTTTTGAGGTTGCTAAGTTGATTGATGGTAGTACTCATGACATTTAACTCAGTTTTTACCACCGGAATTTATGAAGGTGGACTCATCCCATAGAATTTCCCGCGCTTCGTTACGAAAAATCAAACATTGCGGCCGCTAGAGCCAATAATCGGAATAAAGTGCAAACCTGTACTAATTCACTGGCATTATCGAACGCGCAGGTTAATGGCCGTGCGGACATAAGCTCTCCATACATCTCTATCCTGAGCTAACGTTTTCCATCATTCCCTATATAATCTACTTCCTACAAATCATGGTTAATAAATATTCTCCCACCTCATTTTTGTCTACCAACTAGGCATTTTTCCTCTGGTTTTCCTACAAGCTTCTATGCACGTCTTTCATTCCCCATTCGTGCCACATGTCCTGCTCATTGCAATATACGAAACTTAACTGTTGCTTATATTTGTTTTCCTACGAAGACCATGTAGTTTACTGTTCTGTATAGTCTTCTCCATTCACCTGTCTTCATCTCTCTTTGGTCCAAAAATTTTCCCAAAAACTTAATTCTCAAATACGCGTAATCTCCTTTACTCTCTTAAAGTAAGAGTCCATGTTTGGCATCCTTCCCTATACTAGGACATCATTTTTTTTCAAAACAGTTTATATTCTACAGCAAAAACTTTTTTCCCCTCCCGAAACTACCATGTTAAGTTGAATTTATAAACTTCGTTGAAGTTTAATATCTTGGAAGAAGAAGAAGGAAAATCGAGGTAAGAGTTTAAGTTCTAAGGTTAATGATAATTCCGGTTGCAGTCCAGGGTTAGCAGACATCCTTCATTTTAAAGGACATGCAATTTATTGTGCGAGTTACCATCAACTGAAGCTAAGGACAAAAAGCAGTTATAAATATGCCAGCTTTATGCAGTTCTTCAGAGTTACTAAACATTGGAAAGGAAGAATAAATACAATGTAAATAAGCTAAATGTAACTTCCACTAGATTACATACAGAAGATGAGCTATTTGTCCAATTTGTGATAGTATTTTATTATAGTTGGCAATGACTTAAAAAATATCGATAAGGCAATAAAAACCATGCATGCCTGTTCTGTTAATAAATTTTCTTTTTCCGTTAAGTAAGCTGAAGTACGTACGTCATTTGGGATATTACATCTGAAATGTAATTCCGAATTAAGCCATCTAGTACAAACTAATGAATTCCATTTCCGAACTATTTTTATGCAATCCAGATAATAAATAAAATTTAATCTTCCAAAATGCATTAACATTTTATTGTGCGATTCAATACAACTTGATTTGATTAGAATTAATTTTATGAATTTTTTTAATTATTAAAATGGGTTACGTCAATTATGTGGAAGTGAATTTTGCGAGATCTGCGGCTTAGGAGTAAATATTAGGTTCAGATTTACTCACAGTTCATAATTTATATCATTAAAATGAAATTTAAATTTGCTACTTTTTCTTCCGAATACCTACAATCTTACATAACTGCTAGGTGTGAACATAGTATTCATTGTAGATCCAAATTATATATGGACGTCCAATTCCAAGCTAAGGAAACTACGCACATATCTAAGAATATCTAACTCGTGCCCCAAATGTGAGTCAATGACCAATCATGTTTCAATGAATTTTGTTTAAAACCAATCACAGTCGTGTTTTACCTGGATAATAATTGTGTTCTTAAATATTGATTTTACAGAATTGTTTCCGAAAAATTAATTAATAACCTATAATGTTGGTTATAGTACAGTTTGGTGTCATTTTTTCTCCATAAAATAAATCTTTATATATAAAAAGTTCAGCCTGCATGTGTTTGTGCTCGCAAAAATAAAAGTCGGTCGACCGATTTGACACTTTTTCATGCAAAGGGTTTTATGCAAATTATTATGTTCTAAAAGCATTAGGTGTAGTTCATCTGAAATGAAAATTTAAAAATTGCTAAAGCTGTCGCAATTTTCAATGTTTCTAAGAAACGCAGTACATCCTATTGAAATAAAACAAGGTAATGTTTTAACCAAAAATAAGCGAAATCCGATCGTTAAAAGTGGAAGTTTACCTGAAATTCGAATTTAAAAATTGACTAACGACAGCCATGTTTGGTTGGTCCAGTATATAGATTACCATATTTAATTAATCCTGAATATATCGTTTATTTAGACATTGCAGCTACCGTTGGGAATTAGCTAATAATAATTAATTCCAACGCAGTTCAACCTCTCACCTTGTAGGTACTTCTGCGTGTCAAATGTCACCCGGGCCTTATAACGGAAGAGGTATTTTTAATTATGAATCACATTTTTTCGAGACCTTCCCCGAGACAACACTAAACTGAACAACACTAATATTAAACACGGCGAACATCATGACCTTACTGACTTTATCTTACAAGTGGGGAATATTCCCGAAAAGAGAAAAAAACTTGTCCCGACCCGGGGGTTGAAACCATGACCGCTGCGTACGAGATAGCGACGCTATCCCGAGACCACAACGGTGGACGTAATAGTAATAATTGTAATTTGTGATAACATTTTAAATATCGTTTGAAAACAAATACGATACATTTTAATGTGACGATTTTACTATCAATCGTTGCTTCGTGTAACATGTGTTCAAATATTCATATTATATATGAGGAGCTTCGAGAGAATAGTACTCTATACTGGCTCTATGGGTTCATGATCGCGCGGACATAAGCTCCCCACACATCTCTATCCTGAGCTAATGTTTTCCAACATTCCCTGTATAATCTACTTTTCTAAGAGCATGGTTAGTGCTATTCTTCTAACTCATTCTTGGTCTACCAGCTAGGCGATTCCCTTCTGGTTTTCAAGCTTCCATGCCCCTTTCTCGTTCCCAATTTGTGCCACATGTCCTGCCCATCTTACCATACACGGTTTCCTATAAAGATCGTGTAGCTCACTGTTATATAGTCTTCTCAATTCGCCTGTTTGTGCATCTCTCTTTGGTCCAAAATGTTTCCAAGAATTTTATTATCAAATATTCGTGATATTTTGTCCTTCCTTCAAGTTAAGAGTCTACATTCACCTTACTTCTAAAACCTCGTAAGTCTATTTTTAAAACATTCGGGAGAGCAATAAAAACATTTCTGAGATGGCTTATTATTTTTAACTGTTTTAATCTCTTATTTCGAATGTTTACTGCTCTAGGGCAGGTCTTTCACTGCAATCACAGCATTTTCATGCAATCCTTTGCAGCTTTACTAAGGAATTATTAGGTGCGGTAGCTTCCGTTGCTTTCCACACCGGTAAAACGATAAGAATGATAATGATGGCCGACGATTTTCGGAGGTCCTAGGCTTCCTGACATGTGTTATTGGTGAGGTGAAACCGCGAAAAAAAACCTCACCCAGGAGCCTGTCCCGACCCGGGCCCGCTGAGTAACGAGGCAGCACGCTACCTTGAGACCACAGCGGTGGATAAGACATTAAAAATCATAGTTACAAAATAAGCAATGTCAAAAAATGTTTAATGCTCTACTGAAACAATTTTTAGATGAGACATAATTTAGAATGTAACGCTATGTTTCGCATAATATAACTGGGAGAATAAGTTTTACGTTTTCAGTTTAAGGTTTTTCGAGGGAGGCTGGGACAAGAGTCCTTAGTAATTAATGTACGGTTAAAAACTATAATATAGTTACCTTGTAGGTCCGTCTCCTCAACTTAGTTCTTTTAAAACTCTGTAGGCCTTTCGGGACTAGTCCCATCATCAGCAGAATGCATTAGGTCCGTTCTTGTTGACCCTTGTTGAAGCAGTGACTTGGTTGTGAGAATTTTGTACAGAGGATTGTGTGGATTAGGTGTGTATTCATTGAGAATCAGGTTGCTGTTGATTTCTCTTAGGATTGCGATTTCCTCCAGTATATTCTCATTGGAATGTTTTCTCTATGTACTATTGTGAGGGTGTTATCGATGTTATGCATATGGTGTCCAGCTTGAATTACATGTTTTGCGTAACTTGATTTTCCTCCATTGTAAACGAAATCATGTAATTCAAGCTGGACACCATATGCATAACATCGATAACACCCTCACAATAGTACATAGAGAAAACATTCCAATGAGAATAAATATACTGGAGGAAATCGCAATCCTAAGAGAAAACAAAAGCAACCTGATTCTCAATGAATACACACCTAATCCACACAATCCTCTGTACAAAATTCTCACAACCAAGTCAGTGCTTCAACAAGGGTCAACAAAAACGGACCTAATGCATTCTGCTGATGATGGGACTAGTCCCGAAAGGCCTACAGAGTTTTAAAAGAACTTAAGTTGAGGAGACGGACCTACAAGGTAACTATATTATTATATTATAGTTTTTAACCGTACATTATATTACTGTGAACTAATACCTCAATGGAAAATCACCATGAATTTTACTAGTATCAAGAGTCCTTGTAATGCATAACAGCATGCATTTCCAGAATTAAGCCTATGATTAATTTCTTTGTACATCTCATTCCTATTTGTAATCATTCCTAGGTAGGCTACATAAATTCTGCCACTTATTCAAAATTTCTCTCCTGTGTACTGTAAGTAACATGTTTGATAAATGCCATTTATAAATATTTACTCTATCTCACTGAAATTGTGGGACTATTTGATTATGTTAGCTCATTTTTTTATGTTATTCTCAATGTTACCTCCTTTACTGGTATCTTGTTTACGTGGGAGTCTTGGTTCACATCCAAAAAAAGTGTGTTGACTTTACGTTGTTTATGCACTGAAAAGTGTAGTTAAACGTTGCAAGTGAATTTGATTGCAATGGCGCTGCAATTGTTCGAGGACTTATGAAGGTTACGTGCTTCTGACATTTTTTATAGTACCAGTGACGCTTTTCTTTGAGTGGCGAATTAACTCTAAATATTGTGTAGTCATCTCATAGACTTCGGATTTTAGGTGAAAAGTATATTTTGTTCCTGAAGCGAATTTAAAATGTAGTTGCATTTTCACGATTCATGCATCTATATAATCAAAAACGGTGGTCCTACAGTTCCTAAAAATGCCTAATTTGTTAGAAGCATTTCTTTTTTTGCTTATATAGCTATAAAAACGTATATTTCGTTCCGAGAAACTATTTTTTACCTATTGTTTTCGCTATCTCGAAGTGTGTTCTTGAAATAATTTTTAAACAAAATCTAACCAAACAAATGAATTCATTTTGTTTCGTATTTCCTTCTAAAGCACGTATTTCAGCTCTGTAGATCTAAGGGTGAAAAATTGGCCATGAGATCAAAATTGACATTTTTTGTTTTTTGTATTAAAAATAGGCTGTTCTCTAATGTATATGTTGGCAATGTTTCAGAGGCCTATGACGCTTCTAAGTGCCCTAAAGTGCTGATTAGGCCTGTATTTAAACTGCAAGCAATTCTTTAAACTTGTTTTTCCACACTGCGCTTTCACTGCATTTTCGTGCATTCATAATTGAATGGAATTCACAAACTTTATCCTAGAAGGTTCAAATATTTACTGCATGTCCTAAAAACAATGAGTAACAAAGTAGTGCATGGGTTTCATAATTGAAGTAGTATTTTAAGAAATAAAAAATAAAATGCATGCAATTACTATTTTTTTGTAATTCCACGAATGAGGTACATTATTTTTTCTCCCTTTGTATTCACATTATAAGATTTCTAATGCATGATGTTTTTCTAAATGTTTTAGGGGTGTTATAAAAAATCAAGACGTTTTACTAAAAAATTGTGGAACCCATTTATAATATATGCAATTTTTTTAAATATAATATTTAATAACTCATACAATAAATGTCTCACAAGAATGAAACTTAAACACGCCATTATATATCATGCAGTGAATATTTGTATAAAAAAATGAACTTTCTAGCTCAAAAAATGTAAAAAATAGAAATTTCACCAATCATTAATAGGTATACCATTTTTGTGTGTTTACAATTTTAAGTACACTGAACCAATCATTAAAAAAAATATCTCCATTACAACACAATATAAGTCAGTGGTGAAACAGTATAAATAAGGGTTTGTAGTATGATCAGTATTATCAGTTAACAGTTAATCAAAATAATACATTTTTAATTGATAAACGCGTAGTAAAATTACTAAACCTGAATCTGTCTACATTTTAGGACCTATTTTTCATAAGATCAGAACTTATTTCAGGCAAGTAAAAATATTTTAGAACCAAAAAATCCGAGGTCTAGCTGTGGATAAGCCTTAATATGAAAATGAGTACGGATAACGTGTCAAGTTACGTCCTAACCATTTTACAGTTTTATTCCTCTCATAATGTTAATGTATTCTCATATATAAATTTATCAAATCCATAAATTATGTTAAAAGCTTATATTTACTTCGAAATTAATTACTGAAGGAATAACTTTCTCATTTAAAATCCAAGCTTTCGAATTATAACGCAATATGTTCATAATGTAATCGTTTTGACGTGATATTGGGGAGTTTTTGCCTATTTTTCTTGAGGAAACAAATAAAAACCAATACAATAAATACATATTTCGTCAAACGTTATAACATTTCGATGGTGTTATGCAACCGGCTACGCGCCGGTAAGTTAGTTTCGAGAAAAATACGTTTAAAATTTAAGTCAATGTTCACTACTGTAGCTCCATAGTAACGATACTGGTCATTGTAAGTTATTTTCCTTGTTTGACAGCTACGCATCAGCAATCAGAGCGGGAACACTTGGCGCTTAACTGCATGATGCAAAATTTAGATTAGCAATTGTAACATAAAAGTATATTTTATGAGTGTATGCAGAGTTAAAATAATGTATTAGTTATTAAGATAAGTGACGTCACATAAATAAGAACAATATGAGTAAGGCCGCATATGCAAATGGTAACCCATTCCCTACCCTTTTATTTAAATGTAAGAAATTGAAATCATTTTATGTAAAAATATGTCTAATACAAGAACTTGTTATTTACATTAATGAATGTAGAAATAACCTATGTACTATTAGCCAACGTTAAGCTAAATCAGTGCACACAGATTAGTCATAAGAGGTAAAGTACACTGCTCAAAAAAATTAGGGGATATTGTAGAATAACCTATGAAGACTATGTTTTTAGGAACAGTATTAGATGCAATCACTTTCTATTACTCCAAAAGAATGTAAACAAGAGTTTGAAGTCATTACGTAACCTCTGTACCACACCAGATGTCAAAGAGATCCTGATTAGGAATATGGCAAGCAAACAAACAAAGCAACATTAACCTGGGTGAAAATGTTTCTTTAGTATGGTGTATGGTCTCCTCTAACGGCCAGCACTGCAATGAGGTTAACAATGAGTTCTTGCGGGATACGTGGCCACTCTTCCATAAGATCAATGTGCAGCTCTGGAACAGTTGTGGGAGGTGCTGGTCTGCCTGCAATGCACCTGCCTAATGCATCCCACACATGCTCAATCGGATTAAAGTCCGGGGAGGAAGCTAGGCATTGCATACGCTCGATACCCTCCACTTCCAGCATGTCGTCCACCAAGCCAGCTCTGTGGCGTCGTGCATTATCGTCCATAAAAGGAAAAGAATCACCTATGGCATCAGCATAAGGCACGACAAAAGGTCGGAGAATCTCATCTCTATACTTTACCGCAGTCAAAGTACCACCTTGGATAACGTAGAGGTCCGTACGTCCACCACTACTGACTCCTGCCTACACCATCAATCCACCGCCACCATATGGGGATCTTTCACGTACAAAAGCTGGATTGTTTCGTGTCCCTTTTTCTCTCCAGATGAATACACGCCGACTATCACATTCCATGTTGAATCGCGACTCATCAGAAAAAAGAACTGATCTCCATTCAGCATGCCTCTACCCACGATGTTCCTCCGCCCAGTTTCTGCGATCTCTACGGTGTTGTGGAGTTAACCTGGTACACACCATGGGCCTACGGGCATAGAAACCACTTCCATGCAGTCGATTAGGGACAGTTTGAGTTGACACCCTGCGTCCTGTTGTTGTTTGAAGTGTATTTTCGCAGTTAAGTTGCATTCTGCTGTCTATTCCGACAGGCTGTTAACAAGAGGTAACGGTCATCCCTTGCTATTGTTGCCCTTGCTCGACCTTGTCCGGCTCTTCTGTGAACAGTATGTTCTTTGAAAATGATTCCAAAGACTGGAAATCACGCTTTGAGACACCCCAATGGCTTGTGCCACCTCTTGTTGTGTCTGTCCAGCTTCCATCCTTCCTATGGCCCTCCAAGCCATTGGTTCAGGTAAATCACGTTGTCGAGACATCACTGTCCCTAAGGCAAGTCATTCACTAACTGAAAACTGGACTGGATTTAAAAACAGCAACAAAACATTCACCCCCACACCACCCTTTCACATCAACAGTACAGACACTGCCCTCTGGTGTTACGTAACCGAGGTTACGTAACAACTTCAAACTCTTATTTACATTATCTTGGAGTAATAGAAAGTGATTGCATCTAATACTATTCCAAAAAAGTCTTAATAGGTTATTCTACAATATCTCCTAATTTTTTTGAGCAGTGTAGTATTAGTAAAGTTTAAAATGTTGCATGAATTGGACTTTGAACTCTTCTGAGTGATATATGTTACGTATGTTCTGGAATATTCTATGATTCAAAATGAATGATGTAATTTTATGTATAAATACGGGGTAGCCTTTTAACCAAATTAGACAGACATCTTCAACGAACCCCGGATCTGTCTCATTAAAGTTTTCTTTAAAATAGATCAGTCGTCGACTACGTTATTTAGTTAGCTGTTTCCTGAGTTCAGACTTAGATTTGAACCCTGAACCTATTCAATCCAGTAAATCAGTCCTTTGAATATTTTCATGAAACCTAACTTCAAGACGCAATTCCTAAACCTTAAACTTTTTCCAATATATTAGAAAAATCCTACCTAATCACCTTCCAGAAATTACTCCCTTCACGTCTATCCAGATTACCTTCTCATTACACAATTATGAAGATCTGGTTTCATACCCGTTTGTTGTAAAACAATATTTTATAGGACTATTAGTGTTTACATTTTCTTTAATAATTGTGCGTAAACTTACTTCATGAGCCAGTGCAACAAAATACTTTAATGGCGCTTAGCCGGTAGATGCATAACATCTTCCATATAATAATTCAACTGTGCCTAAATATATACTGGTACTCTGTGTGTTTTCGAGTCTAAAATTCCTTTATTTTATACCAACTTTGCCTAATTCAGCGTTGCCAGGTGTATGGAAATTTGCGAGGATCTTCGGAATTTATCACAGCATCGAGTAAAGTAAAAACATTACAACTTTACTTTGTAGTCGATAAATAGGTGTATAACAATCTTTATAGGAAATCACTTGTAATAAAAACACTTCATTCTTGTTGGCTGCGATGGGCAAGACGTGGTACGAATAGGCAATGAAATATGGGCATTGAAACCTCGTGTAAGGAAAGCACCTAGTAGGTAGGGTAAGAATGAAATGGGAGAATAACATTAACCATGACGAGGTGTTTAAATTATACAGAGTAGACTATTATTGAAAAAAAAAATATATTAGCTCAGGATAAGGAGCTATGGAGAACTTATATCCGTGAGGCCATGAACCTACGGGTTTTATTATATACAACTTTCCTCATTAGAGGATTGCCTCAAGGACAAAATGATAATTTTTTTAATTGATGAAATACATTTTGTAAATGCATTAAAAACAGTGAGTCAATTTGGGCTTACACCAAAATAATAGACTGCAGTATGGATAAACTAAACTGAAATTCTACTGTTCGACTTAAACAAGAATTTTATTCCAATTAATTTTTTTAATTTCTGGGTAAAAATTGTCAACTAAAAATGCCCATATGGCCAACTTAAAAAAAATAAGATTGCAAGGAATTATTTTCGTCCAATATGTTGGGTGGCCCTTTCACAAAATTGTAATAATGCGCTGTATTTAATAAAAGAAAGAAATCTACAAACCATAAAAAATTTAATTTCAAAGCAACTGGCTGACTGGACTACATGTTAGAATTTTATTCGCCGAGGTTTATAACTAGTGTTTTTTATAATGTTTTGGATGCTAGCCGGTTAGTCTTGATTTTTTTCGGCTTGAATATTACTCAGAATTTGAAACTTTGGTTTCCAAACAGAAAAAAAGAAAGTACATAACCGTCAAGTAAGTGCGTGCAGTCTTTTGTGTGTGCACCGGTTTCAGGAACCCCAGTTTCAACTTGTTTTCGATGACATGAAAGTTTTCTTACCTGGAGTTTTTTTGCTACCTGGTCGCATACTTTTATCTCCTCCCTAAACTTCAATGTCTGGGGAGTTTTTGCAAAATGGAAGCCTAGCCCTGATGACGCACTCTCAAAATGGCGGACACATTTTTTTATAAAAAGCTCGCGTTACTGCTAAATGTCTCATGATTTTTTCAGAAATCACGTTTCCTTATTGTTCTACGAAAATCTAAATATAACAGAATTCTAGATATATAAGTAATTCTGCCCGAGGGCAGGTCCTTCACTGCAATCATAGTAGCATTTTCATTCTATGCTTGCAGCTTTACTAGGGTATTGTAAGGTCTAGTATCTTCCCGTTGCTTTCCACACCGGTGAAGGATGAGATGATAATGATAAGGATGATGGCCATGTGATTTCGGAGACCGTTTGGGCCTTAAAGTTTTCCTGACATTTGTCTTACAGGTGAGGAAAAAACCCCCGATAAAAACCTCACCCAGAAAAACTGCCCCGACGGGGATAGAACCCGGGTCCGCTGCGTGACAAGGCAGCACGCTACCTCGAGATCACAGTGGTGGACACAATTCTAGATGTAACACTGAAATATATTAAAATATCAAATAGCAAATGACGTATATGTGAATTCTAGCAAAAGTTGCAGGGTATTTAGATCATTAATAATCTTAATTTCACAATTTATTACGTACGATCTAGGAGCGCTGGTATTTTGTAATCAACTTAAGAAAGTAAGAAGTTAAAAGTATTACGAGAAAACTTTTCTAATAAATATATTATACAATCTTCTTCCTTCCAAGTATTAGGCCAAGGCCTGTTACGATCCTATAGAAAATGTTCCCTCCAGCGTTTCATAGGACGGGCCAGTGATCTTCGTCCTATTATACAATATAATATAGTCAAAATGTTATATTTGAAAATTTCTTCCCAAAAAAATGTATATGGATGTGTAGAAAACACGAAGTGTTGAAATAGAATTAGATGATAAAATTATAAAACGCGTTTCTGAATTTAATTCCCTTGGTCACCTAATATATGATATAAGAAATGGCACAGAAATAAAGTTACAAAAATACAACGCAAATAAATGGAGTCATAAAAACAAATGCTGGTAAACAAATGTCAACCGCAACCAAACATTACACAATGTAACTGCAAAATCAGGTCTGAAATATAGCAGCGAAAATTGGATACTAAATTCTAAATTCAAATCAAAATTGCATGCGGCACAAATGAGATTCGACAAAAATTGACAAGCAAAGAAACAGATGTAAGCGATAAATTAAAAATTTCAAATATAGTTGAAGAAATTCAGAATTATTAAGGCAACTGGTTACAACATGTCCAAACAATGGAACATCTCGTAGGAATAGTCTCAAATGACCTAACCTAAATAAGTTCATGATGTATATCTGCTTTCCGTGGTCTTCACCTGATTAAGTAGTTGTACTTTGCATATTGAGATTCTAAGAAATCGTGTTCCTTGTTCTACTAAATTCAAATATTAGAGAATTCTGCATCTGATCTTACATAGCAATATAGCATAAACAAGAAAATCTAAGGAGCAGGCTAATGAATATGGTAGCTCAGAAATTATTACGTAGGCCTATAACCTAATAGGGCCGTATTTCGTATTCGACATAAAAGGGCAAGATATTAAAAAAATACTACAGAAAATTGGCATCTTAACATACTGTTTCAAGTCGGGTGAGCTAGGTTATGACCCTTGCCTCTAGTTCCGAGCACGCACTATTTTTTTTTTCGTTTATACCGTTTTTCCTTTTTGTTTTACATTTTTTTTTTCCTTTTTTTGTTTTATCTGTTTTAACTTTCTTTTATCCTCACATAGACACAAGGACAGACACACATCCAGACCCAGGGTGGAGATTTAAAATCCCTTACCCCGCCAGAAATCGAACCCGGGAACGCCGGAGTGGAAGGTAGGGACTACCGACTTACGCCACGGCGGACAAATTTTACACCGTTTTCCTTCTTGTTTTACCTCTTAGTTAACTTAGTTTATGTTATTCTCACATATAGACACACCCAGACCCAAGGTAGAGATTTAAAATCTTCTACCCCGCCGGGAATCGAACCCGGGTCGCCGGACTGGAAAGTAGGGACTACCGACTACGCCACGGCGACGGACAGTATAAATCATAACTTAATAGTATTTCTGTGTTCAATGAAACGTCCATTATTAAGATCTACAAAACATTTAAAAAATGAGGCAACATAGAAGGCAGAAGTGACTTCTAATGTAGAATAGGAATATATTCTATAATACCTCATGTATCATGATGGATTGGGAAAATCAATTTACTTTTTTGAACATATTTATACATGATTATATAGTGCTCCTTTAAGGCTGGAATTTTTTATATAGGCCTAGCATATATTTTTTTGGTAAGAGTGGTATGATTCTCATATATGCACACACACATTTTTACAAGAAAACTAGTTGAATTAAAGTAGTCATATTTATGCATACTTGACACACACACACACATATATATATATATATATATATGAGAGCATATTATAGCAATTTATTGGTCATATTTTTACTCTTAAGAATTCAAAAACATTTATCACACAATTTATTTGTTCCATGTTTATATGACATTAATTTTCTGAATTTTGTTTCTTGTAAAATTATCTTCCTCTATTTCGTTTAAATCCACAATATCGACGTACATGCCTGAGCATATAGTTATGTATAATTTCGCGACAAACAGGTAGCTACTGTTAAGGTAATTTTAATAAAATTACAAGCATGTTACAATATGAAATTCCATACTTAGCCTCCTCCTCAGTATAAAAATCCACAGGTATAAAAATATACTTTGGCATTACTCTTCCTATTATACGGAAATAAGAGAGAGAGAGGAGCAAAATCAAAGCAGCGGAATTGAAATTTCTCAGGACAGCAGGATACACTTAGATTTAAAAAAAGAATAAAGAAATTTTAGAAGAATTAGAGGTAGAATCAGTAGAAGAAAAATTCAACAGATATAAATTACTGGCACTATCGAACCCATAGGTTCATGGCCGCGCGGACATAAGCTCTCCAAACATCCCTATCCTGAGCTAATGCTTTCCAATCATTCCCTGTATAATCTACTTCCCTCAAATCATAGTTAATGTTCTCCCACCTCATTCTTGGTCTACCAACTGGGCGTTTTCCCTCTGGCTTTCCTACAAGAAGCTTCCATGCAACTCTTTCATTCCCCATACGTGCAACATGTCCTGCCCATCGCAGTCTACGAGACTTAACTGTTATTATATACAGAAATATATTACTCTGGCTAAACCATGTAAAAAGAATGGATAATTCAAGAATCCCAAAAATGATGCAATATAAGCCCAAATGGACGTCTATCAGGAAGACCTCTTAAAAGACTGCTATATGGGGCCGAAACAGGTCTACAAAGGCCTAATTCCTGGCGGATTGACGAGCTTGCTTCTCATCTGCATTTTAAACTTAAATAAATGGTTAATGTCGTAAACTGATTTACCAATTCATTTTACAACTGATATTAAATAATTATTAGGTAATTTTTATGTTACTGCGCAAATTTTTGAAAATCTTCAGTTATATTTCGGTGGTTTTTTGTTATAAAAATTCTCGCCTTAGTACTTTGTTGTCAATCAGTAACTCGAGTGTTGCAATCCCATTAGATTTCTTTCACTTGCTTGCAATCTGAGCAATATTCATTCATAATAAAAATCAAAAGGTCAAACTAGTTTTAAATCACTGAGTATAGGCTAGAAACATTTAGTTTGGTATGTTGAATGCTTAACTCCAGTAAATGAAGCGTAAAACTGATAGCAATGCTAATTACTAATGACGAAATAAAAGAATACTGCAATCTTTATGTGAGCTATATAACCTCACCTTACTGCCTTCAAGGTTAAGACGCAACTCTTCAGTATTTTAATGCACAAAAATTAAAGCATGCTACTAACTCAATATATAATACATAAATGTGTTCCATGCGTACTTATTATTCTTAATATTTTACATTTTCTTCTCTAAGCCAATTACTTAAATTACTGACCATTATCAACAGTAGTCTAACAAGAGGTTGTGTTTCTCTGAAAAAAAAATCACGAGTGACAAAGTCCCGAGTGATTTTGTCTAATGAAAAACTCAACCTCACGTTGGATTTGGAGTAACTATTTAGCGAATACACCAGAAGCTAAAAATAATTGTAATGTTTAACATTTACCAAATGTGAGGTTATGTATTCCGTTCTTACTTCCGAGCCGGCTGTATAGTTATTAATAGCATATCTTTATTGTTAATATCTTTGGGCTTAGAAAAAATCAATAACATGATTGTGTGATAAGTAACTTAATAATGCATATTCATTATACGACATTTAATACTTTTTTAGAGCAGCGATTTTTTGTAACTATGAAGTTATTTTCTTTTGGCGTTTCTTGCTGTATCATAACGATCGTACATTGTTGAACCGATATCCTTGTCAAAGAAGTTAATTTGCGGAGATATATCTTATTACGAATAGGAAGAGGCAAAATTATCAGTATACGAGAGTCCCCCCTTTAGGGACTATATTGTGTAGCGTATAACTTTTATGTATTATTAAGCTATAGATAATTCATAATTATATGTAATTTAACCCTGGTGAAGTGGAAGAAGACCTTAACGGTCTTAACTCTATTAGCTTAAATTAATAAATAACTCACTGGCGCTATCGAACCCGTATGTTTATGGCCGAACGAACATAACCTCTCCATACAACTCTATCCCGTGCTAATGTTTTCAAGTCCCCTATACAATCTACTTTCCTCAAATCACCGTTAATGTTATTCAACCACCTCATTCTTGGCCTACCAACTGGGCGTATTCCCTCTGGTTTTCCTATAAGAAGCTTCCAAGGCCCTCTCATTCCCCATTCATGCCACATATCCTGCACCTCACAGTCCACCTTACTTTACTATTGTTATATCTGGTTTCCTATAATAATAATAATAATAATAATAATAATAATAATAATAATAATAATAATAATAATAATAATAATAATAATAATGTAGCTATATTAAGTAGTCTTTTCCATGTGCTTGTCTGTCCATCTCTCTGTAGTCATTCAGAGTCTGAAATCAAATTACTACCACATCGAATAGTAAGCCTAGAGGATATTTGGAATATAGTATTTCTTATGGCTTAATTTAAAACGTTCCGTTCTACAAACGTAGTTTTAACATCTCACCATATATACACTTTTACATACCGATCGGGATTACAGTTGCATGACCTGTCGGGAGAAACTATGAATCACGCTCGTACATTTTTGAACACACAAGGACATTTAGGGGCTCCCAAATGAGTGACCAGATTAATGCCAGAGCCTCCTCCGAGACAACACAATATTACAACGAAACACTATTCACAAGCATTCTATGAAACATGGCGAATGTGATTATTGTGCCCAGATTTTTCCTGACATGTCTCATGGGTGAAGAAAATCGCCAAAAAAGTTTCATCAAGGAAACTGAGGATCGAACCCGGAACCGCTGTTTACCCCAAGAGCACAGCAATTAACTAGGAGGTAGTTAAAATATCAATGTCCAAATTTTACACAAATTCGCTATTTGTAAGATACTGAATATCTCTTAACATTTACGCACTTTCGCCATCCTAAAATGAAAATATATTTTCACCTTCTGCTAACGTGCAGGCCTATGTATTTAGTTTGTCCTGAAATTTGCTAGGGGCTAAGTAAATTTAATTTTTTTTTAATCTTACAATAAATCGATAATTAGTATCATATTAATAAATTATATGACATTCTATACCTACGTACTCCCATTCCAACAAAACCTAACCTGTAAAAATAATCTGTACTAATGACAATCATAATATTCTGTAGATATTCGAGAAATTATGATATCGAATTAAATAATCCTAGAGGATGCTAAAATGGAAAAGCACAATTTATTGTTGCAATATATGAATAATTGCTTGAGAGAAATACACATGTTGGTTGATTTTCAAAAAAAAAATGCGAGAAATGTCTTAAAATTAAGTGAGAAGTTGAGCTCAAAGTAACAAATATATTTACATGTAAAACATGTACTAATCATTGCTCAATGTAGCCAACTTACCAGAAAAACCCTCTAACAAACAAATTAACACTACACTGATCTGGCATACTAGCTCTTCCATTTTCTCGCCATAACTTGCCCCAATCTAACACTAACACAAATGTAAGTGGACTCCTGGCATAGAATCCCCTTATGTTAGTAAACATGTTGGCAATTTGCTCTAGCGGGAAGGTGTGTTATCACATTGGCCAACTTATTTCTTTTTTATCCAAATGAATACTCACAGGTGGTATGGTAGTATAGAAGTGTAATTTTATTAACAGATCTGCATGAGAATTTAAATTCGTTTAATCCTTAAATTGGCTATGTATCCTACAAAATGCATCATTTATTGGTTTAATTTATTTCGTACTTTAATCAAATAGACGAGAAAAAATATTTAATGTGTAGAAATAAACAATATATCTAATAATAACATATTCATTATTTCATTTTCACTGCGGTCCGCCAGTTTTAAATAACTCACACGAGAAATTAAGTGTTTACAATGTTAATCAAATTATTTCTATTTCAGGTTTCAAGAGGGAATTCGGTACATTCTTTTGTACTGACATGGCGTACATAAATCAAGTATGTAATATTTCCTGCTAAATAGCCAATACTGTAATTATAAAGTCAGCAATACCTGTTGATATATAAGTTAACGCTTCTCAAATCGGGAATGTCAACAACACTAAGATCAGCATGATTATCGCTCACTTTTACTTCACTTTTTAAAACTACATCTGAAATCAATGAAGCTATCAGTTCGCTAGCTTAATCTGTACTGACATGTCGGTTAATGGTTTTCAGAAATCAAACAGTACTGTCATGACTATGAGTCACTCGAATTTCTGGAATAGTCAGCCCACCCGACTGACGCCGGTGACGAGCCAACTACTGTACACTTTATACTCCCGATCACATGACCGTTCCAACGTACTAAATGAATCACTTTAAAAGCTTTCAAAATAATGTCATTCTGATTCATATTTATAACAGTGCATAGGCCATGTTGTCACAAACAAACTATGTTACTTCATGCATTCCTCTTCTCCCCCCCTCCATTCATTCAATTTACGATGAGTCAAAAGTAGATAACTGTATATTTAAACTAAATTAATAAATTTAGTGTATAACAAAATCTTATCGACATATTTATGTGCACTATTTGCGTCGTTTATCCAATGTAGTTAGGGTAGTAAATAGAACATGTTCATGACGAAACGAAAATCTACTGCATTCCCAAACATAAAGTTGGAATATCAAGATAAAAAATTCAACATCTTTGTGTTTCAATGAAACACGTCAACGTATATTAAAATGCTTCCTTTCTGCTAAATAAATTCCAAAACAAATTTAATTTTCTCGTATCAGCACAGCATTTTTTTTAAAAATAGTATCCTGCTCGAGTTCGGAATTCCTATGAAGTTTGACTTATTCATTTGTGTAAATGTTATGAAAGAGTATGGTGCGCGTAGGCAAACAGTTTTCAGAAACTTTTGAAGTTCACAATTGGTTAAAAGCAAGGAGATGTATTATCTATATTATTCAATTCTGTTCTAGAGCATTGTATTAATAACGCTGTTATTAATGCTGATGATGTATTAGGTGATAGCGAGGAAATAACGTACATCTTTTGAGAAACGCTAAGAAAATGAGGATGGAATTAAGCTTGAAAATTGAATATATGATCACACACACAAATACATTACATAATGAAAATAATGGCAAATGAGGGAAACAGTTCAAATAATATTTAAGAACACAAATTAGAAACAGGAATAAGGTGCAGAAAGAAATTAACATAGGCTCAATTCTGGAAATGTATGCTACTCGTATTTTGTATGACAAACTTCTTGTACCAACTTCTAAAAACATTAAGCTGAAATCATATAAAACTTAATTTCCTCAGTTATATTATATGGGTGCGAAACATGGACTTTAAGGAGTAGAAAAGATTACGGATATTTGAGAACAAATTTTTTGGGGAAATATTTGAATCAAAGAGAAATGAACGGACAGGCGAATGGAGAAGACTAAATAACTGTGAGCTAAATTTTTTTACAGAAAACCAGATGTAATAAAAACAGTGCATAGGCAGGACAAGTAGTACGAATGGGGAATGAAAGAGGGGCATGGAAACAAAACCGGAAGAGAAGCGCCGAGTAGGTAGGCCAATAATGAAGTCGGAGAATAATATTAATCATGATTTGAGGAAAGTTATACAGAGAAGACATTAGCTCAGGATAGGGATGTATGGAGAACGTCCGCGTGGCAATGAAAATGCGGGTTATATTGTGCCAGAGTTATTGCGTATAAATTTAACAAGTATATTCGAAATTACTTCAAAGTGAACAAGTGATTTCAGTAAATAACAAAAGAACGAAAAGGAAGTTTAGAATCGGAAGATCTAAGAAGCAGTGGAAACAGCTATAAATTTCGGAGACAGGACAAGGGGTCCCGGCCATAAAACCGATGACGCCAAATGCTTAATTTAATATGTGAACTTGTCTGCTTCTGTGATTTTAACGATTAAGCTTGATGGGCTGGAAGTATCGTTTCTATAATTGCGTTTAAAAATGGATCAACTGTAAGTGGACACTAATAGAGTACCTGATTAAATAAAAAAGCAGCTAACCATGCGACTATTACTGCCATCCACTTTAGGCCATTGACAATAGCTTTCAACTAGTCAGCTCTTTGGAATTGTGGTGCCGCCGATTTTTGTTTGCAGTGACTAGAAAGGAATAATTTTATGTTAAGTCCATATGAGTGGAAGAGAAGGCCACATGGCCTTAACTCCACCAGGCTAAATAAATCTAAATCTAAAAAAAAAATCTAAATCATATGAAGTAAATGGCAATTAGGTTAGCTGAATACACAAATATATTTTTACTCTAAACTCGCGTAAGCCGTCAATGAGAACAAAGACACTTTGGCCTAAAACAAAAGAAACTTTACGATCACAAGAGGTAAGGATTTTTCTTTTACTTTTAATACTCTCCACCATATACAAAACTACCAGAACTGGAAAGCTCATCTTACAACAATGTCATCTCTCAGAATTCTAGAAGTTTTGCTTCGTTACTGCCCCAAGTTAAAAGATCGCTGGGATGCCCAAAAAAGCGCTGGATGGAAAAATCCTCTTTGAGACCGTAAGACCACATGGTATAATAGTTGCATGGATTATAATAGGCAGCTTGTGAAAATAAAAAAACCCTCTTATTAAAAATTAAAATGTCCCTCTATAACCAATTTTATACATTAATATATTATGAAATACTAGCTAAAATTCGGCGTGTGCGATTCCTAAATAAATTTAAATTAAGAGTTAATTAAATTATATGGTATAAACTGCTGCGAACCAAACATGGCGGTTACTAGAATCCATTTTTAATTTCGAATTTCAGGCAAACCCCCATTTCTGAAGTCTGATTTCTGTATTTTTGACAATACCTACACTTCGGGTATTTTAGTAATATATACTGAGTTTCGTTGTGAAACATTCAAAATTGCGACAGCTTGATCGATTTTTTAATTTTTGTGTTTCAGATGAACCCCTACACCTAAGTTTTAGAACATAATAGATAGCGGTTAAATACTCACCGTACTTTAAAATATGTACCGGTATGTACAAATTTTCATGAAGATCGGTTGAGCGGTTTAGAAGTCTATAAAGATAAATCATACGCAGGCTTAATTTGTATTTACAGGCTAGATTATGGCTACAAGATGTCGTCCGTTACCATTAAGAAAATATTTTTAACCATCTTCTGATATTATTGTATCTTAATCCCGCTGTAATAATTAGGGCTGCATCTGCTTCAATTATAAAAATCAATAGATAGAAAGGTGAAGAATGTTACATTCTGACAAACCGAACTAAAAAACTAGACCAACGCTACTCACTCAACACGGAATTTTATGTAAAATAGTTCCTAGATACGCCTCATGCTATATTCAATTTTCCCACGATTTTGAAATGAGCTTTGACCAGTGTAGCGTTGCAAAAAAACTGTTAGCCCGCTATTTATTTTTAATCTACTTGTCAATTTCCTTGTGTTCTAAAGCATAAAATCAGCTGATCAGATTTACCGGAATACTGTAATATTGCTAACCAGTATCCCATGCAAGCTATAAAATAGTTAATCCCTCATACAATCACAAATAAGCCTTAATATTGTGGAATTACTGATGGATTGATAGGTCTTATTTAGTATGGATTTATAATTTTATAATTTTTTATCTCTAAATCCTTGAGAATCTATAGTTATATCAAATCAAGGATAAATATGCGTATCAAACTAGGCATACCTTACTGCGCTTTCTAGTTATTACTATCATGCAAGTTCTGTCTTGGCCAGAATAGCAAGCTAATATATAATTATTAAATAACTCATTGGCACTATCGAACCCGTAGGTGTATGGCCGTGCGCACATAAGCTCTCCACGCATCCTTATCCAGAGCTAATGTTTTTCAATCATCCCTGTATAATCTAGTTACCTCAAAACAGTTAAAAAGTTATTCTCCCGCTGTATTCTTGATCTACCAATTTGGCGTTTTTATTCTGGTTTTCCTACAAGAAGCTTCCATGCTCTCCTTTCATTTCCCATTCGTACTATATGTCCTCCACACCGCAGTCTATGAGACTTAACTGTTATCTGGTTTTCTAAAAAACATAATTTAGCTAATTTGAATGTCTGTTCTCTCTTTGCTTCAAATTTTTCCTCATCATCATCATCATGAACAAATTCGTTTTAGGCCATGTGGCCTGTACGGTAAACCTAGCGAAGATGGTCTAAGGACTTTATTCTCAAATACTTGTACCCTCTCTTAAAATATTCTCAAATAAAATACGAGTCCATGTTTCGCGAATATTTCAGTACACAAACAAAAAAAAAAGAGTGGAGAGTTTAACTAACAATTCAGGAAGTTAGAAGCAAAAGGCGTTGTAGTATTGACAAAAAATAGGTTTAAAGTTGGGAAGTTGTATAAGAAAATTATAGGAATTGTAAAAATTATACTTTATCTACTCATAACACACATGTATTTGCCACTAAATAAAATTAAACTTCAAAAGTGTAATTGTGCAACAAACTCTGCGAAAAATCACACCCCTTTGCTCCTAACTGCGTCAATTAGCAAGCCACTGTTACTTTGCATATAAATTATCGATCGCATCTTATTTTGTGGAAGCAAAAATAGTCCCACTTAAGTTAATTTTTATTACTTAAATCACAAAACTTTGGCTTTAAACTTTCGAAGTGAAATTATTTAAAGTGGAAGTTGAATCTGAAATAAGTTGTTTACTTTAGTGATTGAAATAGGTATACTTAAACAAAAAATTCCTTAAGTTGTTTAATGACTACGAAATGTTATCCCTCAAACGAATTTGGTGAACTTTGAATATCAATTATCCACTGTTCTTGAGGAACGAACGATGCTTAAATAAACAGAAGTTCATTCACATTGTTACAAAGATCGCACTCTTTTTAAAGATACGTTTGGTTAAAATTTAATCAGAAAGTTTTGTCTTAATACTAAATGAAAACTAAGATGGATTTGCTCGCTTTACTCCTCTATAATGATATAACGAAATATATTCAGAACCCTCAACATTAATTAACTGGCACTGGCGAACCCATAGATTCATGGCCGCACGAATATAAGCTCTCCACAGAATACCCATCCTGAGGTAATGTTTTCCAATCATCCCCTTATAATCTACTTCCTTGAAACCATGCTTGGTCTACCAAGTTTTTCCCTCTGGTTTTCGTACAAAAAAACTTCCATGTCCCTCCTCCACTCCCCATTCGTGCAACATTATTTGCACATCGCAGTCTATGAGACTTAACTGCGTATATCTGGTTTGCTATAAATCTCGTGTAGCTCACTGCTATGTAGTCTTCTCCATTCGCCTCTCTGTTCGTCTCTATTTGGCCCAAATATTTTCCTGCTAACTTCATTCTCAAACAAAGTGACCTTAAAATGACAATTAAAATCAAGTTTCTAACCTTAAAATGACAATTAAAATTAAGTTTCTATTACTCATTTGGAGAAAGATCTCACGGCATAAATAAACTTATATCTTGAAAAATTAGAAACGAAATTGTATTTTTAAATTAAAATCTTGACCAGTTTCGTAAAGCTAAATAATTTATTCATATCTTCACGATGCTAAGCGACAGAAAATACGCGAAACTACTAATCCATATTAATCAACTTTTTAAAAAGAAATATAGCATTAAAATTAAACTGACAGACCCATACAACAAACTTTTAGGCTGCACTTTTCCTGATTAACTCCCAAGTTAGAGGAAGTGACGTACATATTTCATGCCTAGAAACAAGAGACAAGTGATTTTCAAGGAAAACCAGTCTGGAAGGGCTTTGATTCCTACATTTCTTTAAAATTAACACATGTCCACTTCACAAATAGAGAAAGTAATTTTTAATAAACTGCATTAAATAGTATAGCAGGCAATGAATTGAGATTTCTAGCCTAGATCAAAGAAACGTCCCTGATAGCTAGAAAGTTCTCCCCCACTACTGACCGGCTACACCCGGATGTACCACGGCGCAAGACACAATCGTCGCCATTTTGCGACCGAAAACTACTTCCAAGGAATTACACGAAATCACTAACACGTAACAGGAAAAAATTCCTTAAAAATGAGGAAAGAATCACAAGTTTTAAATTCAATCACAATTTAATCCTGTTTTTATTAGAGCACAATTTTATACACTCCTGTGGAAATAAAAAGTTAATCAAATGTCAAAATTACATTCCTTCGGTAATAACTTAATTTTTAATACGCACTCACGATGATATAGTTTCACTATGTATACGCATTTTTTCAACGTTACACTTATTTGCAAAATTCACTTTGTCGTAAGAAAGTTCGGCACTAATATGAACAAAAAGCTATTAATTAAATATTACGTTTAACAGCACTAAAAATAAAGCACACAACGTTAAAATTGATTGCATTAAATGAAGTAGATTTATAAAGCTTATCAAGGTGTATGAAATTCGAATTTCGGTAACATTCTGGCATGACTATCTCAAGTGTAGCAATCACTAAATGATTAAAGAAAATATACACTAAAAGGAATATGCCAGTTATATAAAAAATACAAGTTTTGAATAAATTGTATCTACCGAAAGTTCGAGACAACTGAAGTAAAGTAGCAGGGCACATAATCTGAAGGAAAAAAAAAAAGTTGAACACTACTATTCTAAGAAATTGTTTAATCAAACTAAAAAGAGTTAAAAAATGTAATAGTTTACATACCAGAACTAGAAGAAGTGTATCTTGGAACATAACTAATAAGAACTCATAACACTGATGGAGGTAGTTGTTTCACGGACGAAGCGAGGATCTACACTGACAAAGTTAAAGAGGGGCCACTGTTGGGAGTGACTCTTAACGAATACCGCACTGCAGAAGCAACCGAGACCTAACGAGCGCTAACGACTGACTACCCGTTCAACTGCACTATCCACCCGCCCCGTCACTTCGGCTCTTCCCCACTCTAGCCGACACCAACCGAAACGACTCGACGGACAGACGACCCAGAGTCCAGACTCAGACTGTCTGGGTCCTTCACCCAATACGACGGAGGGAGGGGATACCGGCCTCAGCGTTCCGCGACGCGAATACTGCTGTCTCACTCACCTACCGCATACTATCATCCTCTAACGAGAAGGGCCTCAAACTTAACTTTTATAGAGTTCATATCGAAGTCAGCATCTTTTCTTTCTTATTACTCACATATCAAACAAGAAAATAAAGAAAGCTTTTAAATATTTATGTAATGTGTTTCATAATATCTTCCTGCGCCCAACTGGACGGCGTTATGCATCAACCGCCTAAGAGCCATTATGTAAGTTTCGAGAAAAATAAGTTTAAAGTTTAAGTCGATCTTCAAAATATTGTAGCGCCAAACTAACAATACTGTACATTGCAAATGATTTCCCTTGTTTGACAGTTATGCATCAACAATATAAGAGCGGAAACATTTGGACTTAGCTGCATGATGCAAAGTTTAGCGTTTGTTGCAAAACAGAATATCTGATAGGACTGATGGCATTTACATTTTTCTTTAAGAATAAGGCTACATTTAAAGATTAGGCGCTAAAAGTGTACGTACACCTAATTCATGAGCCAATGCAACAGATGGCATCACAATCTCATTTTAATTACACTTAGCCGGTTGATGCATAACATCTTCCAATTAATCTACTGCTGCCTTCCAGTTAGACGTTAGTTCGTCAAGGGCTACAAAAAAATATCCTGGTCCTCCAGGCCCAAGAATGAAATTCCGGACGGATTTTAATCTATTCAAGATTTTATTTCTTTTCACAATATTATTATAATACTATTCAAGATTTATAATAAGAAAGCATCTTGTTTGTTAAAGATTACATCATATACGCCGTATTGATGTTTATTTTCTACAGTGAAATACACGGAACTTTGGACTTCCGACAGTTCATCATTTATAAAACTGAGTCTATTGCCATAGCAACGCATTCATTCTTGACAACACTGCGTGATCACCCCTTACTCAAATGTCCAAATACCCCTGCAAAATATTTCGAAACGTTGTATATTCTCCAAAATGTGTTTTTTTATTATTATTTAATGCAGAGGCATCAATAATTATGACTGCAAATTGTGATTAATTTACTTATGACTATTTAACACATGCCCCAAATGGGAGTCAATGACCAATCATACTTCAATGAGTTTTGATTTACAACCAGTCACAGTCTTTTTCATCTGGATTTTATCAGTTTAATTTTATCATATTAAAATTAAGCTCTCCTTTTTAACATTCTGAATAGGTCAGAACATCATTTTGCGGGACTGACTCTCTAAGAAATACGGCTACCAGATTGTATATATAGTGCACGAATGTAAACAGATACTGCTTGCGGGATATAATAGAAAAACATTCGTAGTAATTGATTATACCACAATAAAAATAAACCACTGTTTGCACTTTCTTAAACGTATGATTTCCCATGTATTAATGTTCCAGAAAAATATAATTTACATCATAGGACATCAGAAATCAATAACCTATAATGTTGGTTATAAACAGTCTGATGTGTTTCATTTTTTCTCCACTAGGGAGCATTCTTACAATATTGCGATCCTTTGGCAATAAATAATATGATCTGGTTGCAGTGATGAACAAATGAAGCATAACAAACGTTTCTCATTTGTTTTCAAACATCGTCGTTTACATTAAATGTATAAATATTTTAAAATTATTATATTTAAATAATGATTTGTGCGCTTAATTTTGTTCGTTAAATAGTCTTAACAAGTGCCACTCTTGATTTCCAAATTCTCAAGATCAATTGAAAATCACTCGTTGCATTACTTATAGTTATAATATTTATAGAAGTAAATAGTGATTTGTGAGATTTTACTGGACATCTGTCTGTGATTATTTACGACGTAAACTATGTGAGGACAAACCCAACGCAAGGGCTCTAGTATTTTTTATAATGGGAAATTTTGCCAATTTTGTTGTTTTTTTTTAAATAAAAAAAATAAACCTGACGTGATACAGATATGGATTCAGGGCACATTAGTTAACAGGAATAAGTAATATGTTCCCTTTTAGCATAAAAATGTTTTGAAATGCTTATCAGTGTAATCTAAAAGAAGAATGGACATTAGTCTATGTTTTCGACAAAGCAAGAAACACTGACTAAACAAGTAATGGGGAAAACCCTATGCAGTAAGAAAAAAATAATTTTGTAATGCTCCATTTCTGACGTTGGGATTTAATTACTTTTTCTGTGAAGCGAAAAGGCAGCCAAATATGATTCTATAGCGGTATTATAGCGTTACAAATGGGAAACGAAGCAAAAAAAAAAAACTTATGAATAAATTCAGCTAATTAGAAGAAAATTCCTAAGAATTACAAACTCGTAGGCAGTCTGTTCGATTTTAAGTGAGGGTAATTGAATTATAAAACTTGATGTTTATGGATGAAATGTGTCTGCTACATTATTTGGCGCAAAGATAATAAAAGAACTTCAAGTAACGGATAATGAGGGGATCTCTATCCCACTTCTATCAGAACACCCAAGTAAATAAACTGAAACTAAAATACTAACTACTTAAAGTAATACAACATTTTGCCTTACATTATATCTCTAAATAAAAATATTTCTAAATAATAAAAAAAAGTTTCTATTGTCTATTAATGATCTTGAAATGAATGCAAAAAATAGTAACATTAGAGAATTATATCAGGGAATTAGGATAGAGAAGAAGGGGTTTCAGGCTAGAACAAACATAATTCGGAATGAAAATGGGGATATGATTGCAGATTCTAGGAGTATATTAAATAGATGGAAAGGCTACTTTAATCAGCTATTAAATGTACATACAGAACAGGACATTGAGGAGGATAAGTTACAGACAGCAGAAATGCTAGTCGCAGAGCCAAGTGCATTAGAGGTTGAAATGGCGATTGAAAAATTGAAGATGTATAAAGCATCAGGTTCAGATGAGATCCCAGCAGAACTGATAAAATCAGGGGAGAAAAATTGATGGACAAGATACGCTGGTTGCTTAGTATGATTTGGGAAAAAGAAGCTCTTCCAGATGAATGGAAGGAATCAATTATCTTACCAATTTATAAGAAAGGAGATAAAACTGATTGCAACAACTACAGGGGCATCTCATTACTTTCAACTTCGTACAAAATTCTAACAAATATATTAGTAAGCAGACTTACTCCCTATATTGATGACATTCTAGGAGATCATCAATGTGCATTTAGAAGAAACAGGTCTACAACAGATCAGATTTTCAGTATAAGACAGATTTTAGAGAAGAAATGGGAATATAATGGTACTGTACATCAACTATATGTAGACTTCAAAAAAGCATATGATTCAATTAAGAGGGAGAAGTTATATAGTATCCTCCTGGAGTTCGGAATTCCTAAAAAGTTGGTTAGACTTATACGAATGTGTCTAAATGGCTCAAAGAGTAGGGTGCGTGTAGGCAAACAGTTTTCAGACACTTTTGAAATCCAGAATGGGTTGAAGCAAGGAGATGCACTATCTCCTCTACTATTTAATTTTGTACTAGAGCATGCCATTAAATCTTTACAGAATGAGGAAGGCTTACAACTCAATGGTATTAATAAGCTGTTAGTTTATGCTGATGATGTAGTACTACTGGCCGATAGCGAGGAGATACTAAAGGCCAACACGCACACACTATTGAGTAACACTAAGAAATTAGGACTGGAAGTAAATATCAGTAAAACTAAATATATGGTCACACGTAGAAATTCAGTATATAATGGAAATGGACAGCTGATGACAAATGAGGGAAATTTTGAGGAAGTGGCTGAATTCAAATACCTAGGAACAATAATCACAAATAGGAATGAGATGCACAAAGAAATTAAACATAGGCTCAATTCTGGAAATGCTTGCTATTATGCATTGCAGAGACTTTTGATGTCCCAACTCCTTTCAAAAAACGTTAAGCTGAAAATATATAAAACTATGATTCTACCAGTTATATTATATGGGTGCGAAACATGGACTCTTACTTTAAGGGAGGAAAGGAGATTACGAGTATTTGAGAATAAAGTTCTTGGGAAATTTTTGGACCAAAGAGAGATGAACAGACAGGTGAATGGAGAAGACTACATAACAATGAACTACATGGTCTTTATAGGAAGCCAGATATAATAAGAACAGTTAAGTCTCGTAGACTGCGATGGGCAGGACATGTTGCACGTATGGGGAATGAAAGACGTGCATGGAAGCTTCTTGTAGGAAAGCCAGAGGGAAAGCGCCCAGTTGGTAGGCCAAGAATGAGGTGGGAGAACAACATTAACTATGATTTGAGGGAAGTAGATTATACAGGGAATGATTGGAAAGCATTAGCTCAGGATAGGGATGTATGGAGAGCTTATGTCCGCGCGGCCATGAACCTTCGGGTTCGATAGTGCCAGTGAGTAAGTAAGTATTGTCTATCTTCGGGGCACGCCGTAGCGTAGTGGTTAAGGTTCTGCTCTACAAGCCGAAAGGTCGAGGGTTCGAGTCCCGGTGGAGTAGGATTTTAAACTGATCCAAACACTCTGGCGGCACTATGGCCCTGGGACAGACTCAGTCTATAACAGAAATGAGTACCAGGCGCTTGCTCTGCTGGTAAAGGCGGCCGCCGTCACGCAGGGCTGACAACCCGGCAGACATTAAGTGCCAATTGTCTATAAAAAGTGGGAGCCTTAACCTCCTACTACTCCAAGGGCCTCCTGGGCCCTGTAGTGGGATCACTTCACCTTTTTTATTGTCTATCTTCACCATTATAACCATAGACTATTTAGCATATTACTTCCAAGTACTTATTCTTCTTCTTCCTTCCAAGTATTAGGCCAAGGCCTGTTACGATCCTATAGAAAATTTTCCCTCCAGCGTTTCATAGGACGGCCCAGAGATCTTCGTCTTCTTGGTATATAATTATAAACAGCTTTGGGGATCCGATTTGAACTCATTCTTTCAAGATGGTGTTTCCAATTTAGTTGGTACTGTTTAATATATTCTAAAATTGGCGTAGTCTTCAATTCTTTTAAGATATCGGTGTTCCCTTTCCGATCCCATCTGGCGTAACCCGCTGTTCTGCGCATGAATCTCATTTCACAAGCCGTTATTCTGCTTTTATGTTGTCTTTTTAGTGTCCATGCTTCACTACCATAGGTCAACACTGGTCTAGCCAAAGTGTTATATGAACGTAATCTGGTGTTTCTTTTTTTTTTTTTGTACAAGGGGTGGTTTCATAACTTGATTAATAATTCCTAAACTTTCATTATAACTAGTATTTTTTTCAGGGATATCCTTTTCACCCCAGATAGATAATATCCAAGATATTTAAATTGATTAGATCTCACTAAAATTTTATTCTGGAGACAGATTTTACTTTGTAGGCCTACGGGGTCCTTCCCATGAAATGCCATAATTTTAGTTCTGTTAATAATGATACTTCCAAGTACATTTATAATTAATACACGTAATTAAAAATAATACATTTTAATTCCATTCCATTAACGCAGTTTAACCTTTCACCTTACAGGTACTTTTACATGCCACACGCCACCCGTACCTTACAGTGGCACAACCCACCGCGAGAGAGATTTTAACTATGGATAACAACGTTGCGAATATGATGATGAGTATGATGGCTAGATGATGTTCGGGGACCGATTGAACCTTAAAGTTTCCTGACATTTGTCTTTAAAACATTAATTAAACCAGTGCTTAACTTGGATTCTGACTGAACATGACAAATCTCGATTGGTTGTTTTTGAAAGAAAGATATACACTCTGAACGATACATGGATCTATTAAGGAAAATGGCTGGTGAATGAGACATAACAGGGAATTATATGAGTTGTATAAATTATCCAGAGGGAAAACGCCTAGTTGGTAGACCAAGAATGAGATGGAGAATAACATCCATGGTTTGAGAGAAGTAGATTATACAGGGAATGATTGGAAAACATCCCAGGATAGGGATGTATGGAGAGCTTATGTCCTCGAGGCCATAAACCTACGATTTCGATAGAGCCAGTGAGTTAGTATAAATCATCAGATATCATTACATATATTAAAGTAAACAAATTAAGATGGGCAGGACATAAGCATATGATGACCAAAAATCTAGTAGTTAAAATAATTATGGACGGTAAACCAAAAGGAAGACGGAGAACTGGAACATCGAATTTAAGATGGATGGTTGGAGTAATACAGAATGTCAAATCTTTAAATCTCAAGAATTGGTGGACGGTTACCGGAGACAGAGAAGCCTGAAGAAAAATTCTGAAGGAAGTCTTGACCCGCCAAGGGTTGTTGTGTTACCGATTATGATGGTGGTGATGATATTTGTCTTACAAATGATGAAAACCCCCGAAAAAATCACTCTGGAAACTAGTACCGACCGGGGAACGAACCAGGGCCCGCTGTGCACGCGGCAGCGTTGCTAGCCTGAGACCACAGGTCACATTGTAATAACTAAGGCTCGGAAGTTAAGGACCCATGAAATGTCTATAAAAGATCTTTAGAAATGCTAAAAAAAAATTTACCTAAAAACTGAAAAAAGTGCTAAAAAGGCAATTCAAATTAAATAGCAATTTCAGTTTCAACTGCATTTCTAATGAATATAATAAAATAAAAAGTTCAAAATTCTTTTACATGCAACATACATTGCGAAAAAAAACCGACGACTGAAAATATTTCTTCCTTCTTAATTTGTTATACTCACAGGTTGATGCCGGCATCCCTACAGTAGGATGGTTAAAAATAACGGAGTATTTTGTGAAAGTTTCTCGCAGTACAAAAGTGTTTGCAATGTGAAAAGAAAAACGAGGTAGTATTTTTAAAATAAGTTGGAAATGAGACTAGACTCTGCGGATTCTTAAATTATACAAATGGTATAAATATAATAAGATGTTAATTATAAAATTTTTACCTGGTAAGTCAGTCGTCCTCAACTAAATTATTAAACTTCAAGTTATTCCAATACGTTTAATAATTTAGTTGAGGACGACTGACTTGCCAGGTAAAAAAAAATTATAATTAGCATGTTACTACATAACCTCAACGGTGCTTTAATATGAATTTCAAAAGTGTAGATGGTATAAATGTAGTCAAAAGAAGGTAAAGTTGCAAAACAAAAGTCATTAAGACCTTAACGGCTAAAAAAAGAACCAATAAATCGAAAAAGGACAAAAATGACTGATAAAACTCAACATTTTCTAGCCTACAATGACGCAAAATGTATATATATTAAATTGGGCCTCATCTTCAGACATAACATAAAAAAAAAATTCTCAACTTCTGAGCCCTATTAATTATATAATTAATCAAAAGTCGGTCGCGGGTGGTCTAATGGTTAAATTCTTTGCCACTACTTCCGAGGGATCCGAATTCAAGCCAGGGGCCGGGGATGATGGAAAAATCCAAGAGACAAGACTTTTGGGAAGGACTTCAAGGCGTGGGTATCTACAGTTCAGTTCCGACTTCTTTAACGGCTTTTGAAGGGTCAATGGTGTTTGGTGCGATAAGAGGGGAAGGCGAATTGCGGGTACTGCCAACAATTATCCTCAGTTTAGAAAACATAATAGTTATTACACGTTGAGTTTTCTTCTTTACTACACTGCTCAAAAAAATTAGGGGATATTGTAGAATAACCTATTAAGACTATGTTTTTTGGAATAGTATTAGATGCAATCGCTTTCTATTACTCCAAGATAATGTAAATAAGAGTTTGAAGTTGTTACGTAACCTCGGTACCACACCAGAGGGCAGTGTTTGTACTGTTGATGTGAAAGGGTGGTGTGGGGGTGAATGTTTTGTTGCTGTTTTTAAATCCAGTCGAGTTTTCAGTTAGTGAATGACTTGCCTTAGAGACAGTGATGCCTCGACAACGTGATTTACCTGAACCAATGGCTTGGAGGGTCATAGGAAGGATGGAGGCTGGACAGACACAACAAGAGGAGGCACCAGCCATTGGGGTGTCTCAAAGTGTGATTTCCAGACTTTGGAATCGTTTTCGAAGAACAGATACTGTTCACAGAAGAGCCGGACAAGGTCGACCACGGGCAACAACAGCAAGGGATGACCGTTACCTCATGTTAACAGCCCGTCGGAATAGACAGCAGAATGCAACTCAACTGTGAAATACACTTCAAATAGCATCAGGACGCAGGGTGTCAACTCAAACTGTCCGTAATCGACTGCATGGAAGTGGTCTCTATGCCCGTAGCCCCATGGTGTGTACCAGGTTAACTCCACAACACCGTAGAGATCGCAGAAAACTGAGAGCTGGGGGAGAGAACATCGTGGGTGGAGGCATGCCGAATGGAGATCAGTTCTTTTTTCTGATGAGTCGCAATTCAACGTGGAATGTGATAGTCGGCGTGTATTCATCTGGAGGGAAAAAGGGACACGAAACAATTCAGCTTTTGTACGTGAAAGATCCCCATATGGTGGCGGTGGATTGATGGTGTGGACAGGAGTCAGTAGTGGTGGACGTACGGACCTCTACGTCATCCAAGGTGGTACTTTGACTGCGGTAAGGTATAGAGATGAGATTCTCCGACCTTTTGTCGTGCCTTATGCTGGTGCCATAGGTGATTCTTCTCTTTTTATGGACGATAATGAACGACGGCACAGAGCTGCCTTGGTGGACGACATGCTGGAAGTGGAGGGTATCGAGCGTATGCAATGGCCAGCTTCCTCCCCGGACTTAAATCCGATTGAGCATGTGTGGGATGCATTAGACAGACGCATTGCAGGCAGACCAGCACCTCCCACAACTGTTCCAGAGCTGCACATTGCTCTTATGGAAGAGTGGCCACGTATCCCTCAAGAACTCATTGCTAACCTCATTGATTCAATGCCACACATGTGTGAGGCAGTGCTGGCCGTTCGAGGAGACCATACACCATAATAAAGAAACATTTTCACCCATGTTAATGTTGCTTTGTTTGTTTGCCATATTCCTAATCAGGATCTGTTTGACATCTGGTGTGGTACAGAGGTTACGTAATGACTTCAAACTCTTGTTTACATTCTTTTGGAGTAATAGAAAGTGATTGCATCTAATACTGTTCCTAAAAACATAGTCTTAATAGGTTATTCTACAATATCCCCTAATTTTTTTGAGCAGTGTAGTTCTGTGTTAGTGAATATTTTTGTTGTCTAGTACGTTTAGAGTGTTCATTATAGGATAGCGCCGTTTTTATAGCAATTTACTTTACTTTTATTAATATTCAGAAGTCCACCGCTGTGGTCTCGAGGTAGCGTGCTGCCTTGTCACGCAGCGGGCCCGGGTTCGATCCCCGGTCGGGGCAGTTTTTCTGCGTGAGGTTTTTATCGGGGTTTTTCCTTACCTGTAAGACAAATGTCAGGAAAATTTAAGGCCCAAACGGTCCCCGAAATCATATGACCATCATCCTTATCATTATCATCCTTACCAACATCATCATCATCCTTCACCGGTGTGGAAAGCAACGGGAAGCACCACACCTACATAATTCCCTAGTAAAGCTGCAAGCATAGCATGAAAATTCTATGATTGCAGTGAAGGACCTGCCTTCGGGCAGAATTACTATGGATGGATGGAATATTCAGAAATGTTTTTTGCTTGGCTACTAATTCCCTCCCCCACTCGGCAATGTTCCCCCCTGCCACGCCCCAAGACGGCAACAGTTATCAGTACTGGACTGTAGATATTCAGGCTCGTAAAAGAACAATAAGCCTGAATAAAGAAGTCTCTGTACAGAATTTACCGAACTTTTATCCATCCTAGTAAAATCGTGTTTCCACCAGATGTCTCCTTGAGGCGGAACACTAACCCTGTGCCACTCACTGACATCTGTATAAAATTAAATGTAACTAAATTAGCGTGGTAAAGATGCTCTCCTAAAGGGAAAGATGCCCAAGCCTCAATGAGAGACAGATAGGATATACCACTACTAATTAACATTAAGTTATCTTTTAAGATATAATATTGTAATACGATTTTTGACAGAATTAAAGAAAAAAGTGAACATATCTAATTAAAATAACAAATGATCGAGACATTATCGATGATTTGAATTAATATGGAGGAGAACAAATAACTTGGGTAACTAGCAATGAATGCTAAGGATCTGCAAGCCATGGTATCCGGCTCATTAGAGGTAGCTATAAACTCTCCCGCACATTCTTAACAGGACAATAACCCTTCCTATACAATTAATTTTATCAGCATAAAACATTATGATAATTTATTTTAAGAGTAAAAGAATATTCCACAGAAATGAATAGGGGAACAATTTTTATTACCTCTTACTTTTTTATCATAATGTTCAGTTCGAAGTAAAAGAAAAAACAAGTTTCTAATTCTTCCAGGACGAGTTATAGGCTTACTACTTTTATTTCGCTTTAAAAGTCACATATTAGACTTAACGTTGAGAAGGATGGAACGTATAAAATGGACAGACAAATTTAAAAATAAAGATGTGCTAGACAGAGTGGGTGAAGGAAGATCAATGCTGGAACTCATAAAGAAGAAGAAAATAAATTGGATTGACCACTGGCTAAGAATAAACTGCCTGCTGACGGATGCCCTAGAAAGAATGGTCAATGGAAAGAAGTTAGAGGCAGAAAAAGACATCAGATGATAGGCGGATACAAAAAGGAAGGTTGAGTTAAGGAAAGAGTGGAGAATGCTGAGTTTGCAATGGAAGACCTTCTTTTGGGCAGAACACTATGTACCATAAGTGAAAATTCTCCCAAAAAAAAACTTTCAACTCCAAACAAACTCCATTTTCAACCAGCCGATTGCTGGCTTCATGTGTTAATCACAAGACGTTCATCTAGTCAGTTTAGGGGTGACATGTGGTCAGCATGTAAGATCCCCAGCCGATATAACTGGTTTTCTTAACCTGGAGACGTTACTTATTGTAACTACCCAAATTCCTCACGATGGTGGGCGGGCACCGAGAAAATTTCTACTCCCATTGAGAATCGAACCAGCGCAAGTCCCGTAGCTCTGCGACAAGACATCCTGCTTTAACCATTTAGCTATGGCGCAGGATGAAACTTTTAACAGGTCATACAAATATTCAAATACAGAATTGATTTTTTATACGATAGGAGTACACAGGTATTTTAGTCGTTGTGACCTGCGTTGTATAGAGGGTAGAGGGTAGACACTAACTAATTCAGGTTATTAGCGTCGTGGCGGCTCCGTGGCGCAAGCGGTTAGACGCTCGCCTCTCACCACTGGCGTCTCGGATCACTCCAAGTGGTTTTCATGGCGGATGAAACGGAGTTTGGGTAGGTTTTTCTCGGAATTTCCTCCGCCACAAATTTCATTCCAACATTTTATTTCACACTCATCTCACCCAATTTGTTTAATTTCGTTCACTCCCTCCCCCTATGAACGTCAGGCGTGGTCGGCCGAAAAACAGATTATCTCGCTAGAATCATTAAAACACGAATTCATTCTCTTATCCCTGAAATTGGATAAGAAAAGAAATGAAGATATAAGAAAGGAACTACATATTTTCAAACTTACAGACCGAATAATTAAATATAGGAACGACTGGAAAGAACATATTGATAGAATGCCAGAAGGGAGATTTCCAAAATGATTGCTAAATTATAAACCGCACGGAATGAGAAAATGTTGGACGCCCACACAGAAGATGGTCCGAACAATTTTAACAATTCTAGCTTTCATGAAACCGGAACGAGCCAACAGGCTTAATCCCTGGATGGTGGTGGTGATGATGATGATGATGAACCCTTAAATTGGAAAACAGTAATTTGTCGTATCAGTTATTTAAATGTGGCGGACCGCACTGAAAACTACATCATGTACAACTGTTATTAGATATATTGTGTAATTCTTTCAGTAATTTCTTATCGTTATCTTTCTTCTGTTTTATTAAAGCCATTGGATAAATTGAAACAATTGATGTACCCTATAGGATACATTGCTAATTTAAGGGTTAAAAGAACATTTGAGTTGCATTCAGAAAGTATTGGGCAAACAATATATCTTACAATAGAATTAGAAAAAAAAACCCATGCGATCCATGTCGCTCACAGAACTTTGTAAATACAAGAATTTTTCTCATCTCGTCCCACGATTCCACCCTTTGGTGAATGAGTTGAGGATATTATTATTATTATTATTATTATTATTATTATTATTATTATTACTATTATTAACATCAACTATAAAAAAGACAAAACGCAAACACTATTGAGTAACACTAAGAAATTGGGACTGGAAGTAAATATCAATAAAACTAAATCTATATGGTCACACGTAGAAATACATTATATAATGGAAATGGACAGCTAATGAAAAAGAGGGAAATTTTGAGAAATCGGCTGAATTCAAATACCTAGGAACTATAATCACAAACAGAAATGAGATAAAGTAAAAGTAAAGTGATCCCACAACAGGCTCGGAGGCCTTTGGGGTAGTAGGAGGTTAAGGCTCCCACTTTTTCTAGACAATCGGCACTTTACCCCAGAACAAGCGTCTGGTACTCATTTCGGTTAGAGGCTGAGTCGACCCCAGGGCCATAGTGCCGCCAGAGGGAATAGAAATGAGATGCACAAAGAAATTAAACATAGGCTCAATTCTGGAAATGCATGCTATTATGCACTGCAGAGACTTTTGATGTCCCAACTACTCTCAAAAAAACGTTAAACTGAAAATATGTAAAACTATTATTCTACCAGTTATATTATATGGGTGAGAAACATGGACTCTTACTTTAAGGGAGGAAAGGAGATTACGGGTATTCGAGAATCATTTGAGAATAAAGTACTCAGGAAAATTTGGACCAAAGAGAGACAGGTGAATGGAGAAGACTACTTAACAATGAACTACATGGTCTTTATAGGAAGCCAGATATAATAAGAACAGTTAAGTCTCGTAGACTGCGATTGGCAGGACATGTGGCACGAATGGGGAATGGAAGACGTGCATGGAAGCTTATTGTAGGAAAGCCAGAGGAAAAACACCCAGTTGGTAGATCAATAATACGGTGAGAGAATAACATTAAGTATGATTTGAGGGAAGTAGATTATACAGGAAATGATTGGAAAGCATTAGCTCAGGTTAGGGATGTATGGAGAGCTTATGTCCGCGCGGCCATGAACCTATAGGTTCGATAGTGTCAGTGAGTAAGTATTAACTATAAAAAAACTCAATGGCACTATAGAACCCGTAGGTTCATGCCCATGCGGACTTAAGCTCTCCATACATCCATATCCAGAGCTAATATTTTCCAATCATACCCCGTATAATTACTTCACTCAAATCAAGGTTAATTCTTGGTCTACCACCTCGGCATTTTTCTTCTGGTTTTCCTACAAAAAATTCCCATGCCCAGCTTTCATTCCCCATTCGTGTTACATGTCTGCCCATCGCAGTCTACGAGACTTAACTCTTCTTATTATACCTGGTTTCCTATAAAGATCATGTTTAGCTCACTGTTATGTCGTCGTCTCCATTCGCTTATCTGTTCATCTCTCTTTGGTTCAAAAATGTTCCTTACTTACTTTACTTTTGAGGGCCTCTCCACTTTTCAGCGGTTACCCTGTATTCCCATTCGCCATTCTTGCCGATCACGCCATTAATCCTCCTCCAGACCTCGGTCGTTTATCAATCTATGGATCTCTCCTCTCCACGTTGTTCTTGGCCTGCCCCGTTTCCTTCTACCAGAAGGTGACCATTCCAAAAGAGTTTTAGGCCACCTATCATCCTCCATTCTCCTGACATGGCCATACCACTGAAGAGCTCGTCTTTCAATCCTTTCCACCACTGTCTCCTCCATATCCATCATCTGCCTCACTTCTTCATTTCTTCTTCTTTCCAACCTGGACACCCTGGCACTGCGTCTTATTCCATCCATCTCCACTGCCAAGATCTTAGTTTTTTGTCCCTCTACCAAAGTCCATCCCTCAGCACCATAAGTCATTATGCTTTCCACAACAGACTTCAAAATCCTCTTCTTCATGTGGTTTGACATGGTCCTACTCCACAGTACTCCATTCAACATTTTTTATGGCTCTTCGTGCTTGTACTAACCTGCTATCTACTTCAGCTTTACAACTCCCTGATTCAAAAATGTTCCTAAAATCTTTATTCTCAAGTACTAGTAATCAATTCTCCTCCCTTAAAGTAAGATCCCCTGCTATCTTAAAAAATTATTAACAGTATTGTACTGTATTAAAGATTTAACGTAGGCCTATATTAAACATTAGTAATTACCAGATTAAATAAAGTGTTAATGGTTAACTCTACTGGCTACACTCACACACACCAGGAAAACATATTTCGCTTTTTGTTATTCTTGTCTAAAATACTCTCATTACGTCATTACATACATTCGAAGAAATGAATTACGCTTTATATACAGAACTGCCTAACACCAGACGTGCGCTGCCACGCCTTAATTTATTTTTGTTATGTTTAGTTGAATAAGTGAAAATAAAAATAATTATAAATTTATGTCGTAATTATTTTTAGAAATCCGTGCTGATTATCTGGCGTTGCCCGGGAATCTACTTAACCCGATCTTCTTCTTATCAATGTGCTGAAAGACAAAAATGGTTATTGTGAGTTATACCTAAGATAGACATACTGGTATGCTGACGCGGATTTTTTTTTTAGATATTCAATTCTGTGTACAATAATTTGGTGTATTTGTTATGGCTTAGGCAGCAGAAGTCATTTAAGCGTCCAAAAAGCTACTCTTTAGTGCACCACAGCACTTTTTTTTTTAGTTCCGGTTCAATAGTAATTGTTCCAAAAAATCTCTAAAGATGGTAAAAACCCCATTCACATCAGTCAAGTAGTTTTCGAGTCCATAAAAGACAAACTCCTTTATACATATTTTAATCCCCAGGTTGACATTTCAACATTTCTCGTGTTCACTTCTGGCATTAGCATAATTGTAACCCACTTCTGAGGTTGGGGCGCCTGAAAGACGGGGTTACGCTACCCCGATGATATGATGAGTAATGATAATGATAGTGGTGCGCCCAGGAGAGCCCTTAATCTAAGGCAAATGTGAATGATGATTATGATTACAATATGATGTTCGGGGACGGTTTGAGCCTTAAAGTTTCCTAACATTTTGTCTTACAGGTGAGGAAAAACCCCGATAGAAACCTCACCCAGGAAACTTGTCCCAACCGGGAATCGAACCCGGGCCCGCTGTATGACAAGGCAGCACGCTACCTCGAGGCCACAGCGGTGGACCATTTTTATATGTAGGAAGATAAGATGTTAATTATATAATTTTTAACTGGTAAGTCAGTCGTCAACTAAATTATTAAACATCAATTCCAGTTAAAACGCAGAAGATGAAACATTGTTTTCGAAATGCCTCCATATTACAATAACTTGAAGTTTAATAATTTAGTTGAGGACGACTGACTTACCAAGTAAAAATTATATAATTAACACCTTATTACATAACCTCAACGGTGCTTTAATATGAATTTCGAAAGTGTTGATTGAATATAAGAAGATATATTTTATAACGCAATTTTTCTTATAAAGAAGAAGATAAATACTGATCATCTTTGTATTTTCAAGGCACCGAACAGGGTGGACAACCCTATCGCAGACCTCGATCAATACGCAGTAGGACCGCCTTTATCTACCTCCTGAGTACACACAAAATCAATCTGCTCTTAAATGTGCCTTCCAGTATACAAAGTAACAGTTGATTTCAGACGTTATCTTCTTTTAGAATTTATTTTTTGTCAGTTATAACACTTAAACATTTAAGACATTGTAAATTTAAAAAAAAATACGACTGTGACATCACAGAAAACGGATCTTTACATATATAAAAATAAGTGTCTGTGAGCCTGTCTGTCCTTTATGGGCTCAAAAACTACATGACCGATTTGAATGGGGTTTTCACCATCATTTAGACAATGTTTCTGGGACAATGAACGCATATAATATATTACCGTATGTACTAATAGGACCGGAGCTAGAAAAAAAGTATCGATGCACTAAAAAAATCCCTTAAATGACTAATGCTGCCTAAACCATAACAAATACACCTAATTAACATACACAGAATTAAATATCTCAAAAAATCTACAAAAAAGCCCATTACAGCATATGTCTTATCTTTTACGGATAACTCTCAAAAACCATTTTTATCTTTCAGCTCATTGATGCCAAGAATATCGGGGTAAGTAGATTTCCGGACAACACCAGGTAATGAGCACGGGGTATTTAAAAATAATTATGATATCCATCCATAGTAATTCTGCAGGTCCTTCACTGCAAATATAGCATTTTCATGCTATGCTTGCAGCTTTACTAGGGAATTGTGTAGGTGTGGTAGCTTCCCGTTGCTTTCCACACCGGTGAAGGATGATGGTGATGATGATAATGATAAGGATGATGATGAAGATGATGGCCATATGATTTCGGGGACCGTTTGGGCCTTAAAGCTTTCCTGACATTTGTCTTACAGGTGAGGAAAAACCCCGATAAAAACCTCACCCAGAAAAACTGCCCCGACCGGGGATCGAACCCGGGCCCGCTGCGCGACAAGGCAGCACGCTACCTCGAGACCACAGCGGTGGACTAATTATGATATAAATGTTTAATTATTTTTCTTTCCAATTATTCAATTAAACATGAAAATATAAATTTGTTTAGGCGTAGCAGCACATGCTGGGTATTAGCTAGTATTTGAAAAAAATTCAGTTTCAAATCTCGGAAATATTCCATTTGATTTTATCCTTATTCTTATTTTTGACAGTAATTTGATTTAGACATAAATATCGGATTTGAAATTTCTTTTCACCTACCTAAAAGTTATGTCCCATGCATCTGTGTTACGTTAATAATTATTAGCTTGTGCATGATGCGGAACACACGTCATGGAGATCTCCAGTACCCTTGTCAAAATAGGGATTGGACCACGTTAAGATCTTTGGTATGTAATACAACTGAATAGGGGAACTAAAATGAAACATAAAATGAAAATAGTTAGATATTGATGGAAAATGCATCTTAAAATCAATTTAACTGAATGATAGTTATGGTCTTAAGACATCAGTGTCTAAAACTAAAATCATGGCTTTTAAGGGCAATTACCCGATTCGATCGAAAATTACATTAGAAAACAAAACATATTTGAAACAAATCTCTAGCTAGTTTCAATTACTTAGATTGTCACATTACATGTGACAAAGATAAAGATATAATTAAAAGCTAGCACACTTTCATAAGATCACAGGAATTATAGCTAGAAAATTAAAAGAGAAGACCAGAACAATAGATGTTTAAAATTTTATAAGGTTATAGCAATTCCAGTATTGTTATATCAGAGTGAAACATGGACTCTGCAAAAGGGTGGTTGGAATAAAATACAGTTAGCAGAACATATTTTTTTTAAAGATCCATTAAGAATAAATTAAAGTAAAGTAGTCCCGCTACAGGCCTCAGGAGGCCCTTGGGGTAGTAGGAGGTTAAGGCTCCCACTTTTTCTAGACAATCGGCACTAGATGTCAGCCGGGTTGTCAGCCCTACGTGACGGCCGCCTTTACCTCCAGAACAAGCGTCTGGTACTCATTTCCGTTAGAGGCTTAGTCGACCCCAGGGCCATAGTGCCGCCGGAAGGTTTGGGTCAGTTTAAAAATCCTGACCCCACCGGGACTTGAACCCTCGACCTTCCGGTTTGTAGCGCAGTACCTTAACCACTACGCTACGGCGTGCCCCCAAGAATAAATTAAATAAATAAAATAAGAAACTAACATATCTGCAACTATCTTAACACCTTTCCCCTCCAAGAAAAAATGTTGGATTATAGAAGTAAATGGAATTCCCATGTATTGAGGATACCAACATTTCGCATTTCAAAACAAGCTTATTACTACAAAGCAACAGGAAGACGGAATTTGGGACGACCAAGGAAGCGTCGGAAAGAGTCAATTTAACTGTAATAAAGGGCGGAACAGAACATTCTCCTAAATCTTGAAATAATGATGATGGAGGAGGAAAATATTGCAACCATTTTATATACCAATTATGGAGAATGGAGAATATTCGAAATTGTGGAGAAATAAGTTTTTTCAATACTTTTTCTCCGTAGCAAGTGGCACAGATGAGATTTTTACATCCACTCCTAAGTACTGACAAAATTGACAAGTAATGAAACACAGATATACGATAAATTAAAAGTTCAAAATATAATTGAAGAAATTCAGAATTATCAAAGCAATTACAACATGTCCATCACCTGTAAGACAAATGTCACGAAGTTTTGAGGCAGTGAAAGTCCTGCCCTAGGGCAGAACACTGCAGAATAGGATGTTCAAAGAATCGAGCTGTCTCGCTTTCCTAAATTAGCATTCAGTATCATCCAAACCTAAAGGAATTAGAGATAAAGGAAGACCAAAATTAATTTTGAGATATCATAGGAACAGGCTCAGTAAGTTCATGATGATGGAGATTAGGTCTAATACATTTTACAATTCCAGTAAGTCTAAATATGCCCTATACAAACTACATGATTCATCTTGAAGGCAGAATCGTGAACTCAAATAATTAGAAAATGCTTTTTCTTCAAAAATAACATAAAGGGGCTTGTTCTGTCAAGAAAACAGACAAGTTGTTACATGTCGGATGTCAGTGTATTTAGTTCAAACAAATTTGACGAGGATTCTTTCAAATATAAACGTGTTTAAACTTGTTTAGAGAGAATTGCAGGACTGTTATTCAAGCTAAACACGTCAAGTATTATAGGCCTACCGCATATGGTATTTTGAAAGATCTGTACTTGTTGGAATATGAAATCCAAGTAACACAAATTAATATCATAAACTAATACACTACAGATGTACAAATAACCTTTCTCTTTCTTTTAGATACAGCATTACTAACTCACTGGAGCTGTCGAACCAGTACGTTTATGGCAACGTGAATCTAAGCTCTCCATACATCCTTATCCTGAGCTAATGTTTATCAATTATCCCCTCTATAATCTACTTCCCTCAAATCATTGTTAATGTTATCCTCTCACCTCATCCTTGGTCCACCAACTGGGAATTTTCCTTATGAATTCCTACAAGAAGCTTCCATTTCCCAATTTCATTCCTCTCATAGACTTAACCGTTCTTATTATAGGCCTATCTGATTTCATTTTTTCACTGTTAAGTTGTCCTCTCCATTCCCCTGCCTGTTCTTCTCTTTTTGGTACAAAATTTTTCCTAATAACTTCAATCTCAAATACTCATAATATCATCTTCTCCCTTAAAGTAAGAGTCTACATTTCGCATCCATATAGCTGGGAGTATTAAAAAAATATAATAATATAATATATTTCCAGTTAAACGATTTTTTAGAGAAGTTGGGATGACAAGAGTTCTGTAATGCACAATAGCATGTGTTTCCAGAATTTAGTCTATGTTTAATTTATTTGTGAGTCTCATTCTCCGGATTCATTTATAGTTACATACTGTATATATTTTATATACGAAGTTATAGACGAAGTTATGTTATAGTGGCAGATTAATTTAAATAAACATTTTAAAATAAATAATAAATTGTTGGATACAACATTATTTGAAGATGATCAAGTAGTTATTTCCAGTTCAGAAGATGATCTACAAAGAGCTATTTTTAATTTGGAAAAAATAAGTGCCAATTACAATTTAAAAAAATCAAAGAATAAAACAAAAATTTCAGCATTTAAAGGACATGATATCTTAAGAGCAAAAATAGTAATTGATGATAAAATTTTAGAGCAATGAATAGTTTTACATGTCTAGGTTTCAATCTATCATATGTTAAAATTGAAGATATTAATGACAAAATAAATAAATTTAATATAATGTGTGGCACTATTAAAAGTGCCCTTAAAAACACAAGAAAAGAAACAAAAATGAAATATTATAAAGTTACTAAGTTACATCTAATATATAAAATTGAATGTTTGTTTGTTCGTACTCTATGCGCGGCCATACCGTTGATCCGATTGTGATGGGGCTTTTTGCAAAATGTTCATGAGATTCCCGGGATGAATATAGGGTATAAGAGAGTTGTGATACTCAACTCCTACACCCTTAAAAATCGCCCTTTGTAGTGGAAAACGTGAAAAAAGTAGCTCTTTGGACGCTTAAATGGCTTACGCTGCCTAAACCATAACAAATACACAAAATGAATGTACAAAAAATTGAATATCTCAAAAAGCTCTACAAAAAAGTCCACGACAGCATATGTTTATCTCTTACGGACAACTCACAATAACAATTTTTGTCATTCATTCATTCATGCCAAGAAGATCGAGATAAGTACGTAGATTCCTGTGCAAGCATAGCAGCACATGGCGGGTATTCTTTTACGGATAACTCACAATAACGAATTTTGTCTTTTAGCTCATTTATATGCCAAGAACATCGTGATTCCCGGGTAACACCGGGCATTCAGCACGGGAAATCTTAAAATAATTACGATATACATTTATAATATTTTTCATTTTAATTATTCAACTAATCATAAGAAGTACATTAGTTTTTGTCTTTAAGTTCATTTATGCCAAGAAGATCGGGATTAGTAGATTTCCGGACAACGCCGGGTAAACAGCATGGGGTATCTAAAAATAATTACGATATAAATTGTTCCTTCTACTTATTTAGCTAAACATAAAAGCACATTCATTTTAATTTATTTAGGCGTAGCAGAGCACGCCGGGTATTAGCTATTTATTAAAATACTGTATTGCATTTTTTTTACATAAAATGGTCTTGAAAGGTAAGTTCACAAAATTTGTGTATATGTGCTAGTAAACAGGTAAAATTTCTGTATTTGTCCTCAACTCCGTTTGAAGGATCATATGACTGACAGGCCATAGTCATATTTCACTATACTTTGTCTAGTCAATCCTGCCGACAAACACTACCCCACATTGAAACACACTGCAAACCCTTTACAGTTTTCTAGGAAAACATGGCATCCCACAATCTAACAAAATGCAAACCTTCAACAAGAGTTAGAGTATTTTTGGAAAACCTCAGCCTCAGTTATTATTTTTCTCTTTCAAAATCGATTCAAACATTAAAAAAAGTTGGCGTCATCCTCCCCATCACAATGTGGGGCGAGAGAGAGATTTATATTATTTCTAACTACACCATAATCCAAAAAGAGTGTTCCATTACACCCTGTTGTTAAAGAAAACTTAAAATTGAATATATTTTAAGAAAATAAAACAATATTTTCCACTGTTTTGATATTCTGTGGTGGAGTGAGGAATGTCAGGATACTGTAGATCACTTCTTCTTCCGAATGCAGTATTGGGTGATGATTCCCGTTCTGCGACTACAAAAACTGATCTTTCCATCGGTTGAAGGGTCTTCCGAGGTCTCTTTTGCCTTTAGGGTTGAGGTGGTAAATCATCTTTGGTAAACGGGAATTTGACATTCTCTGGACGTGTTGGAACCATTTAATCTGATAATTTTGTATATGTTCAACCATTTCCCTACTATTCCACTGCATCCTTATCTCATCACTTTTCATTCTATCCCTTAATGTTACTCCATTTAGTGATCGGAGGAATCTCATTTGTGAACTACGAGATTTATCTTTTGCTCGAAGTGTCCAGCATTCACTTCCGTATAGTAGAGCAGGTTTGGCTATGGCATTATGAAATCTCAATTGGATTTCTTTCCTCATTTGTTTTCCAAAATTTCTCCTAATTATACCATTTAATCTGTTATATTTTTCTAAATTTGTTTCCACATCTTTTTGATAATGAAACTGCTGTAGATCACATACATGCTATTATAGCCTCACTCTGATGGTTAACAGTTTATATAAAAGCGGGTGCCGCGCGGCAATGCCTGACATGCGGTGTTGTCACGTTTCTCATAGCGCTATGGGCGTTTATTACTGATTATTTATGTTATTATTCAATTTTTATGTTATTATTTGGTATTATTTAAGTTTTAAAATTAAAATTATATACGTATTTATTTATTAAATAATTTAATTCCAACATTATTACATAATTTTAATATCCATACAAAATCATGCATGCTGAAAATATTATTATTATATTTATTATTATTACTACTATTGTTACTATTATTATTATTATATTATTACTATTATTATTATTATTATTATTATATTATTACTATTATTATTATTATTATTATTATTATTATATTATTACTATTATTATTATTATTATATTATTACTATTATTATTATTATTATTATATTATTACTATTATTATTATTATTATTACTATTACTATTATTATTATTATTATTATTATTATTATTATTATTATTATTATTATTATTATTATTATTATTATTATTATTAACTGTTCGGTCTGAATTTTCTTCCCATGGCCGCCACACGTTGAAATCACTTATATATAAACTAATACAATATGTAGATATGGTATTATTATTCTAGCTACATATCATAATAAATCATTGATAATTATACAATTAATTACGGTATACAATTTTATAACTGGATCGAATGTTCCACATCGTTCCGAGTTTTATTGAAACTGAGGGAAGAATAACAATGTGGCAACATCGTCGTAGTCGCGGCAGTCGAGATATTTGTATTTTAATAACATATAACAGCTGCGGGGAAACAAAGCGAGCCGCTAGTTAAGCATCATAGTGAGGCGATAATACCTGGTATTTGTCTTACAGGTGATGAAAACCTCCGGGAAAAAAAATCACCCAAGAAGCTTGTCCCGACCGGGAACCGAATCCGGGCCCGCTGCGTGACAAGGCAGCGCGCTAGCTCGAGACCACAGCGGTTTTACAAGAGTTTGATATAGATAACATTTTGTTTTTCTCTTGCAAGAAGCCTCGCCTTAAAGTGTTTCAATAATTCAAAATATCTTGTATTGACATTTTCAATTCTCCTTCCAATTTCTTCACTCATGTAGTTTGGATTGAATCATTAATTAGGGAGCCAAGATAAACAAAATTAGAAACACACTGAAATTTATGGTGATCTACGTCTACCTGAAAGTAATTACATTGTAAAATATTAATAACCTATACAAGTAGGTGTGCTGTTGAACCCTATGTCTCAAAGCCTGTCTCAAAGATAAAAGTTGTGACTGCTGTATTCCCGGAATGTTATCACTTATCACTCTCCAAACACGTTAGATAGGTCTGTTTGTTCCTATTTCTATAAGGCAGTAGGCAACATGTCTTATTTGAACAGAAATACATTACTTACTTGCTCACTGGCACTATCAAACCCATAGGCTCATGGCCGCACGGACATAAGCTCTCCATACATCCCTATCCTGAGCTAATGCTTTCCAATCATTCCCTGTAAAACCTACTTCCCTCAAATCATAGTTAATGTTATTCTCCCACCCAATTCTTGGTCTACCAACTGGGCGTTTTCCCTCTGGCTTTCATACAAGAAGCTTCTATGCAAGTCTTTCATTCCCCATACGTGCAACATGTCCTGCCCATCGCAGTCTATGAGACTTAACTGTTCTTATTATATCTGGCTTCCTATAAAGACCATGCAGTTCATTGTTATGTAGTCTTCTCCATTCACCTGTCTGTTTATCTCTCTTTGGTCGAAAAATTTTCCTAAGTACTTTATTCTCAAATACTTGTAATCTCCTTTCCTACCTTAAAGTAAGAGTCTACTGTAAAACAGAATTATCTTATGGTTTTGAATGAGTGTTATGAATTACATAAATTGTCTATAAGTGTCTTAGAAAATACTACATATTGTTATGAATGTTTGTTATCAAGTTCATAAAATGTTTATAGTAATTTTGGTTCTTAAAAATCACTTCATACATTGAGGCAGAAGCCTCATCATCAATTAAAAGTAAGTTTAACCAGAATCGTTGTCTTTCGAATATACGACAATCAAATAGAACAATTATTATAAAGTAACGCACAAAAAATACGATTCTGTGGAATAACTTTTTTTCTGAGAAAAACGGACAATTGAGTCCAGTGTCAATAATTGATTACGTTTACCTTAAATGTCGTCTTTTATTTCGTATTGATTTAATAATAATAATAATAATAATAATAATAATAACAATAATAATAATAATGGTTATCTTACTATTAACTTATAAATATGGATTATAGTCTCTTTGAATATTAGTCCCACAAAATTACATTCAACATTGCTATTGCAGATCGACCTTTAACTGTTCTTTTTATTTCCAAATCATTGTTTCAATCTTAATTTATTTTGACTCCTAAATATTTAAGTTTGTTACAAATATTAATGGTACCTTTGGAATGAGGACGAATCACAGAAGACAAAGGTTAAGGCAAGATGTCTTGGCGCAGAGTTATGGGATTTGCGCTGGTTGGAGTCTCCATGGAGGAAGAAATTTTCTCATGGAATTTCGGCTAGTATGGGACCGGTGCTCACCCAGCATCGTGAGGAATTTGGGTAGCTACAATAAGTAGTGTCCCAAGTTGAGGAAACCTGCTATATCGGCTGGAGGACCCACATGGTGTCCATTAGTCACCGACTGTATGGTCGTCTACCTCTGATCAACACATGTGGATGTGAGGTCAGCAGCCCTGCTGGTAAGCCAAGTGCCTTCCAGCCCTATCGCGTCATACAGACAATAAAAAAATGAAGATAGATAGCCAATTAGGAGTTTAGAGTGGTTCCAAATGGGAAGAAAAGAAGGAGATCTAAGACATGGGTAGAGAGAATTATGAATTTGATGGACAGGGGACTGCTAGAATAGTGACTGGAAGGATAGAGATGAATGAAGGAAGAGAATCAAAACTTAATATTGTGCACAGGAAGATGTTGTATACATTTAGGGAAAAAAATGAATACGGTTGGTGATACATTTAGGGGTTGCTAAGGGAGAGAGCTATTAGTTTCTTATCGGAGCAAGGCGTCGCCGGAGGATTGGAATTTTGTCATATTTACACTTTTACTGCTGTTAAGAGTCCATATTTAGAAAAGGAAATTTTTGTAATCTAAACATTCCTTTGTAATACCTCAAGAATCTCAATAGAAACATTCCTGTGCAAACCACACGGCAAAATCACGTACAATCTTAAATTTTACTATACAATTTTTATCCAAAGTAGACACACTTAATTGTTAATATGCATTGAATAAGCAATAAGAAATAACTTAAAGGTGCAAATAATTACTTCTTCTTCTTCCTCTACACATGAAATCTGGCAGCTTGTTGCGTGTTCATTCACGTCAGGTCATAGTGATGTCCTTCCATCGTAGTTGTGGTCTTCCAAAAGGCCTTTTTCTCCTGAGATGTCCAGTCACGTACTTTCTTCATTAATCTACTGTTCTCCATTCCATCTATATGATTGTTCAAATTTAGTCTTCTATCGTTTATCCAAAGATTTATAGGTTCACTTTGACATTCTTCTCTAATAACAGAGCTGCGGATTTTCTCTCTCAGCGATTTTCCTCAAAATTTTCATTTTGGTTGTTTCATTATTATTATTATTATTATTATTATTATTATTATTATTATTATTATTATTATTATTTTCTGTTCGGCATTCGCAACCATATGTTTGAAATTGTCTTATAACAGATTCCTAAATTCTTACTTTCATATATATTCTTAAATTTTTATTTTTCCAAACAGTATTATTTAAACATCCCAATATTTTGTTTGCATTATTTGCTTGATCGAGGATTACATCTGTTATGGAACAGAAATAATTACAATTAACATACACTGGTGCCACTAAATAATTTCTGTAAAGATCAGTGAGAGAGACAAGATCATAAGGCCTGCTTTCTGACAGCTTATAGCAACCATTCTTCAAGGAAAATGAAGCTACCTGTCCCCTTCAGAACTGCTATCAGCAATACAATAGATGTATAACGGATTTTAGTTTGTAAGATAGTTAATTTTGTTATCTCGCCAAGTTAACGTCAAATAGTTGTGTTAAAATAAATTGTAATTTTTCATTGTACTTATATGTAACATGACTTCACACTCAAAAATTGAATACCTTGAATCTGGATTTTCAATATAAGACGCGATTCAAGAAGTCTATGACTTGACTTTGTTCCTGTTGCTCCCTCTGGAACACGCGGCATCTGCGAAGCACTTCCATCTGTCTCTTTGGGTTGCTAATGTTTTGACCTCTTTTCATGTTTTATTCCTTCTATGGATTTCTTATTTTATCGACCAATCTGGGACGACTTCTTCGTCTGTGCCTGTGGGTTTCAATCCAATACCACTTTTTTTTTTCACTCCTATGATTGATTTCCTGAATGTGTGACCAATCCATCCCCATATCCTATTTTTATTTGTATATCTATTTGTTTCGGAGGAGAAAATATTACGAAGATTTGAGAATAAAGTTCTTAGGAAAAAAATTAAACCAAAGAGAGATGAACAGACAGGCGAATGAAGAAGACTGTATAAGTGAGCTACATGATATTTATAGGAAACCAGATATAATAACAATAATTAAGTCTCGTAGACTGCGATGGGTCCCAAGCCGTAGCCGAATGGTTAAGGCAAGAAGCCTTGGCGCAGAGCTACGGGACTTGCGCTGGTTCCAGTCTCCATGGGGGAAGACATTTTTCTCATATTTCGGCCAGTATGGGATCAGACCCCACCCAGCATCGTGAGGCATTTGGGTAACTACAGTAAGTAGCGACTCCAGGTTGAGAATACCAGGTATAACGGCTGGGGGATCCGACATGCTGACCACATGTCACCCCTGCACTGGCTAGATGATCGTCTACCTATGCGATTAACACATGTGGACGTGAGGCCAGCAGCCGGCTGGTCAACCAAGGTCCTTCTAGGCCTGTCGCGCTTGGAGGTTGGAGTAGAGTGCGATGGGCTGGACATGTGGCACGAATTGGGAATGAAAGAGGGGCATGTAAGCTTACTGTAAGAAAACCAGAGGGAAAACGACCAGTTGGTAGGTAGATCAAGAATGAGGCGGGAGAATAACATTAACCAAGAGCTGAGGGAAGTAGATTTTATAAGGGAGATTGGGAAAAACTTTAGCTGAGGATAGGGATGTGTGCAGAGCTTATGTCCGTGCAGCCATAAAACTGCGGGTTCGATAGTGCAAGTTAGTTTATATGTTTTGGTTTCTGTTTTTTCTATTCTTCATTTGATATTCTTTCTAGAATTCTTGCTTGAAGGATACTTCGTGAACTAAGAAACCTATGAAGTACTAAATTTTGTCGTCTGACAAGGAATGTCGTGACCAGGAGTGGATTTTGAACTTTTTAAATTTATATGTACTTCGCCAAATTTGGCAACATGTATTAATACTAATATTTATTTATTAAGTCCCGCGCTATAGCCTTTGTGGTTAAGGTAGCATGCCTTGGCGCAGAGCTACGGGACTTGCGCTGGTTCGAGTCTCCATGAGGGAAGACATTTTGTCATGGAATTTCGGCCAAAGTGGGACCGGTGCCCACCCAGCATCGTGAGGTGTATGGACAGCTACAATAAGTATAGTATATTTCAAAACATGGGGACCTCGCCTTACGGCATTATCAATTACAAGAACAATCCTTCCGAGTTAACAATAACATTGAGCTGTTTCTAGAAGTGTCTCTCTTTTGTCCACTGGTATTGTTACGAATATATAGAGTATTTTACATAGATATTTAATTATTTCATAGAATATTTTAATTATTCCAAATAAAAACAGTTGTTGAAATAAAGCACTTAGACATATTATATTTCAGGACAGAGTTTTGATTATGGCAGAACAAAGTTTTCAAGGCTAACTGTAAAATCTCTGAATTCAGACTAATGGAATGTTAGTACAGTTAAAGTTAAGGTAGCTGTAGGTCAGAAGTTTAGTATATAAACCTTGAAAATATGGGACTCTGTCTGTCTGTGGAAGCAAGAGTAGTTGATGGGCAAGTCTACATACCATTTTTCTTAATAAATTTGATAGAACAATTAGAAAGAGAATTCAAGTAACTTAAATATTTTAATACTGTTTTTCAAAGTGTAGGAATTATTAGATACTTATTAAAATGTAAATTCGGGTATATTGGTAAACCCCCATCTCCCTCTCTCAAACCCCAAGAAAGTTCGAATGTAGGTTTTCTTAATATAAGCTTAGATTAATTATTTAGAGTTAGAATACTTAGTCCACCGCTGTGGTCTCAAGGTAGCGTGCTGCCTTGTCACGCAGCGGGCCCGGGTTCGATCCCCGGTCGGGGCAGTTTTTCTGGATGAGGTTTTTATCGGGGTTTTTCCTCACCTGTAAGACAAATGTCAGAAAAAACTTTAAATCCCAAACGGTCCCCGAAATCATGTGGCCATCATCATCATCCTTAACATTTTATCATTATCACCATCATCATCCTTCACTGGTGTGGAAAGCATCGAGAACCTACCACACCTACAATTCCCTAGCAAAGCTGCAAGCATAGCATGAAAATGCTATAATTGCAGTGAAGGACCTGCCCTCGCGCAGAATTACTATGGAGAATACTTAGGGTTATAGTAAAGTGATCCCACAACAGGCCCGGAGGCCCTTGGGGTAGTGGGAGGTTAAGGCTCCCACTTTTTCTAGAAATCGGCACTTTATGTCAGCCGGGTTGTCAACCCTGCGTGACGGCCGCCTTTACCCCAGAACAAGCGTCTGGTACTCATTTCCATTAGAGGCTGAGTCGACCCCAGTGCCATAGTGCCGCCAGAGGGTTTGGGTCAGTTTAAAAATCCTGATCCCAAAGGGACTTTAACTCTCGACCCTACTTAGGGTTATTGTAATCATTATTCTCTAGAAATAAAATAATTTAAATCAAGAATCCATTTATTTATGTCCAAAAACACGTATGCCTTTATAACTAATACATCCCCATACTAACGCTCGGCTAGAACCTCATGCTACCAAAATTCCAAGTCCCGAAGGTCCTTTAAGCCCTAAGAAAACCTACAGTTTGTAATAGGTATTTAAAGTTTTACAATTCTTAAAACTTTAATACAGTGACTTCAACGGAGTTTCGTAATGTATTTTAAAAATCTGGTATTTAAAGGATTACAAGAAGGGTTGCCTTTTGTTCGCAGGAATTTTCGAATGGAGAAAAGAGGGGGATGATTCCAGGGCACTTCCAGGAACTGAGGTTCTTAAGTTTTGGCGAAAATTATAGCTGCTCCAGGTTACGAAAACATGCTATAACGGCTGGAGGACCCGACATGCTGACCACATGTCACCTCTACACTGACTGGATGATCGTCTACTGTCCTCCTCCGACGAGTTTAGCGCTCAGAGGAATGTGGTGTGGGGATTGATACAGAATGACAACGCCAGTCAGGAAGGAAGTACATATTGAAAACATTCGCCCTATTTACGAAAGACACAGTCACAGAAAATCGCAACTGAAAACTGCATATTTCTGAATGAATAATGCTTCCCTTCGCTCGGCTGTAGGAACAAAAGAAACTACCTGCAAGAGTAGTAAACCAAATAGCAAGAATACCCTATCTCCCAGCGTTAAACTCTTCGGAGGACAGCATCTCTGTGATGAACACATGTGGATGTGAGGTCAGCAGCCGGCTGGTGGGCGAAAGGCCTTGTAGGCCAGTCGCGCCATGGAGTTAGGAGTTATTTATTAAAGGGCTGGGGACCGACATGCAGATCACGTTTCACCCGTGAACTGACTACATGATCACCGCCATTGTGATTAAAACGTATGAAAATGAGGGAACAAAAATCCTGAGCATAGATTTCTTCGGGAGGAAATTAAAGTCATGAAACCCGTATCATCCATTTAAGACATCGAAAAGGAAGCCTCTAGTTAAATTTGTCGGCCTTTTCACGCTCACATTTAAACTGCGTATCTAAATTACTATAAGTGTTAAAGAGCTCTGTTTTCCATAATTATTTTCAGAATTTCATCATTTCAAGGCAAACTTGTATTTAAAATTATAACATATAAAATGATGTACATTGAAGATCCATCTTCTGCAGGTGATGGGATTAGTCCCGAAAGGCCTACAGTTTGTAATAATGGGGCCAATGACAATCGACCTGCTATCTTCTGCTAATGATGGGACTAGTCCCGAGAGGCTTACAATTTTTAATAGTAGGGCCAATAACAATGTGCCGTATCTCCTACCTTCTGCAGATGATGGGACTAGTCCCGAAAGGCCTAAAGTATTTCATTGTAGGTCAATGACAATAGACGTACTACCTTCCGCCGATGATGGGACTAGTCCCGAAAGGCCTGAAGTTTTTCATAGTAGGTCAATGACAATAGACGTGCTACCTTCAGCCGATGATGGGACTAGTCTCGGAAGGCCTGAATTTTTTCATAGTAGGGCCAATGACAATACACCTGCCACCTTCATCTAATGGGACTAGTTCCGAAAAACCCACAGTTTTTAATGGGTTAACACGTAGGTTCATGACCGTGCGGACATAAGCTCTCCGTATATCCTTATCCTGAGCTAATTTTTTCGAATAATCCCCTGTATAAATCTACTTCCATAAATCATGGATAATGTTATTCTCCCACCTCATTCTTGGTCTACAAATTGGGCGTTTTCCCTCCGGTTTTCCAACAAGAAGCTTTCATGCACCTCTCTGATCTCCCATACGTGCCACATGTCTTGTCCATCGCAGTGTACGAGACTTAACTGTTATTGTATCTGGCTTCCTATACATATCATGTAGCTCACTATTATGAAGTTTTCTCCGTTCACCTATATGGTCACCTCTTTTTGGTCGAAAAATTTTCCTAAGGACTTTATTCTCAAATACTCGTAATCTTCTTTCCTCCCTTAAAGTAAGAGTCCATGTTTCGCATCCATATAATAATACTGGAGAATAACTGTTTTATATATTTTCAGTTCAATATTTTTTAAAGGGGCTGGGACGACAAGAGTACCTGTAATGCATAATAACATGCATTTCCAGAATTGAGTCTATATTTAACTTTTTTAATCTCTTTAATAGTATTATGCAGCTATGAATATCAGAGGAATGGATAGAGAGGAATGGCGTTTGGTTTCCGGAAGACGGCGGCAGCTGCCATGATACCGGATGATGATGATGATGATAATAGTATTACATATTTTTATATTTTTGTAATATAATTTTAATGTTATTTATGACTAACAACTCAACGGAGTTTTACTATGGATTTCATTAATGTTAAAAATGTATTTCTTCCGTTTCAAAAGAATTCAAGTTTAAAATAGTCACCTTTAGAACTGACTCCAGATAACCACGGTGTTTGTACTTTAAATCAGCATCAGTTTCAGTAATATTTGGTGATGTGTTTCTCGTACATTCAAACTTTGATCTCAATTATTTGTTTTGTATGTCCCATGATTCAGTCAGTATCTCTGTTCAACCAATATTGGACTTACGAGATAACTCGTGTCTTATCAAACTTTGGATAGAAAACAAATTCCGTGTAATGTGCAATGAGGTACTCATGGCACTGTGAACCCAAAAATATTGACAACGAAAATAATTAAAATGCAATGTAAATAACAAATCCCTAATTATTTAAGGAACAAAGTTCACATAAAGACAAATAATTCAAAATTCTAGAGCAAATTTATCCAAAAAAAAAATCCATGTTAATATCCATTACAGGGACTTTGTTCCAATTTCTTTAAAAAAAAAAACAAACTGAAAATACATTCTTCTTCTTCTTTTTCCTTTCCAGGATTAGGTCAATGCGACCTGTTCCGGTCTCAAGTCCATCGTTTCCTTGGTCGTACCGAATATCTTTTTCCATGTGGTTTGTAGGCGTTGATCTTTTTTGGGTAATCTGTATTGTCCATTCTGTCTAAATGTTCTTTCCATTGGTATTTGTGCTCTTCTAGTTTATCGAGTATTGAAAATATCTCCAGTTCATTTCTTATTGATTCATTGTGTAATCTATCCATGCGTGTACATCTTTTTACGGATCTCACAAATTTCATTTCAGTGGCTTGAATGTGTGAGATATCTTTTTTGTAAGTACCCATGATTAGAAGTACATTAGAAATTAAAAATTAATTCTGAATTTATCGATTCCGCACCGTGATTAAACAACGTTTATTCACCGAACAATTCCTTGTAGCGAGATAAAGTTTTTTTTAATTGCACCAAGCAATGTGGCAAAGGATAAGGTTAACGCAATAACTTCTCCCTTCTCTATCCCCTTTTCTGTGTGATTGAGTTTTCGAATAATCACATCGAATAGGAATGATACTTATAAAATATAGTTATAAATGTTTGTTACATGTTTAATGTTATATTCTCCCACCTCATTCTTCGTCTACCAACTGGGCGTTTTCCCTCTGGTATCCCTACAAGAAGCTTCCATGCCCCTCGTTCATTCCCCATTCATGTCACATGTCCTGTTCATCGCAGTTTACGATACTTAACTATTCTTATTATATCTGGATTCCATTAAATATATACTAGCGTTCAATATTTTAGCACATTTTAAATACTGTAATAAAACTTTCAATAATATAACATAATAACCTCCACAGTTATTTGCACTTTTTATTAAGAATAATACATTGACCTTCGACCATATTCACACCCTTATTGTGTTCTCGTAATCCAGATTCAACTTTTATAAGATTCATGATATGTTCCGTTGAGGTATTATTCAAAATTAACATAAAATTATGGAATATTCACCTGAAAGGTCCATCTCCTCAACTTAATTAATCATTTAACTGTAGCGCTTTCGGGACTTGTCCCATCATCGGCTCACATTCAGTGAAACACCAGTTTTGAATCCTGCCGATGATGGGACAAGTCCCGAAAGCGCTACAGTTAAATGATTAATTAAGTTGAGGAGACCTTTCAGGTGAATATTCCATAATTTTATATTAATTCTGTAATCCAGATTATTAAAAGCACTTATTCTGTAATTGCATGTGAATACAGAATTAAAATTTAAATAGATTATATTCCGATTAACACTGTTTTAATAAGGTATCAAAGATCAAGTGTGAAAAATTGATGAAGGCCACATAAGCATCGTTCTTACAACTTGTTTTCGTTGGGAAACCAAAGATTCACGTGATCACTGGTTTTTATTTACTTGGCGTGATGAGCCAATACAAAAATTTCCCATGATACTATGTGTGGGGATTCCCACCAGCCGTCGACACGAATACAAGCATTTACTGCATTCATATTATACAGCCAAATAATACAGTATAGGCCTACCGCTGTTTTATTACTCGAGTTGTTTTGTAACAGCAAATAGCGAAATAGGTCTGAATGAGTTTTGTTCAGTGTGTTTCCAGGCTTCTTCATAAGTAATGCCACGAGTGATTTCCAAATTATCGAGTGAGTCCTGAATTTATCTAGAGAATTTGGAAATCAAGAGTAGCATTTGTTAGGACTATTTAACGAAAAAAATAGGCTGTTTACTCACAAATCATTATTTAAATATAGTTATTTTAAAATATTTATATATTAATGTAAACGGCGATGTTTGAAAACAAATGAGAAACGATTGGTACGCTCCATCTGCTTCTTTTGTTCATCACTGCAACCAGATCATATTATTTATTGCCAAAGGATCGCAATATTGTAAGAATGCACGCTAGTGGAGAAAAAATTAAACACATCAAACTGTATATTAATTGATTTCTGATGTCCTATGACAATTATATTTTTCTGGAATGTTATTACCTGGGAAAAATACATTTAAGAAAGTGCAAACAGTGGTTTCTTTTTTTGGCGGTATAATCAATTGCTACATATGGTTTTATATTAAGTCCCGCATGCGCTAAGTGTTGACATTCATGCATTATATATACAATCTGTTAGCCGCATTTCTTGAAGAGTCAGTCGCTGCAAAATAATGCTATGACCTATTCAGAATGTTAAAAAGGAGGTGCTTTCTTTATTATTATAAACTTTAGTTGGTAAATTCTAGGCGAAACACGACTGTGATTGGTTGTAAATAAAAAATCATTGAAATGTGATTGGCCATTGACTCCCATTTGGGGCATGAGTTAAATAGTCAAAGTAAAGACATAATTTTTATAATCTATGCACAAACAAGTCCCGCGCTGTGGCCGAGTGGTTAAGGCAGGAAGCCTTGGCGCAGAGCTATGGGACTTGCGCTGGTTCGAGTCTCCATGGGGAAGACATTTTCTCGTGGTATTTCGGCCAGTATGCGACCAGCTTCGTGAGGCATTTGGGTAGCTGTAATAAGTAGCGACTCCAGGTTGAGAAAACCAGTTATAACAGCTGGGGGACTCGACATGCTCACCACATGTCACCCCAACACTGGCTGATCATCTACCTACGTGATTAACACATGTGGATGTGAGGCCAGCAGCCGGCTGGTAGGCTAAGGGCCTTGTAGACCTGTCGCGTCAGGAGTTTTTTATTCCTAAACAAGGGAACTGTTAACCATTATATGCCGAAATCTTTCTTACTTACTTACTGAGATGCTTTGTGATGTACAAAGGCCGTGTCCAAATATTATCTGCCGTATTTAACTGCAAGGCGCTAAAGCTCCAGCGCCAAATCTCTCATTTAAGCTATAGGGGAGTAAGTCAACTCTAGAATTGGCAGATTGGATAGCCCTCACTACCTGCCGTCCGCGCCGCATCCCACCTCACTCCACTCCGCTCTTGCTCATGCAGAGTCCACATGCTCCGAACAGTAGGTTGCCATTAATGGATTCTGGCTTCGATTTCTGTCCCTTGCAGTTAAAAACAGTAAATTTCTTTTAGACACGGCTTTCGTTCATCGTTTCTGAAAGAAATTTCAAGGCATGTTTCGGCATGCAGTGGTCGACAGTTCCCTTGTAAGATAAAGTGATACAATAATTACAGGTCTTAGAAGACACTTGGGGCAATAGACGATGCTCCAACCTTTTCAGACAATCGTCGTGAGATGACAGCCAAGCTGTTAGTCCTGCGTGACGACCATATTTGACCCCAGAACATGCGTTTAACGCTAATTTCCATTAGAGGCGGAGTCCACTCCAGAGTTATGGTGTCCTAAGAAGAAATGAGCTAATTTAAAAATTCCAATTCCATCAAGAATCAAAACGCGACTTATTGACTTCTAGTATATTGCCTTAACGAACTACTCTACGGCACGCCTCCATTTATGCAATTGTAGTTAAAATTTAACCCTTACACAAATATAACTTTATTCTATTTGTTCAATCAGACAACCATGATTTAGATATTATGTCAATTATAATTACTGAGCATTTTTAAAAATATTCTTCACACTTTTTGACAATACAAAGACACGGAGGGCCTCTCCAGATGAGTGATCAACTCAATGCTGCTGTCACCTCCGGGACAACATGAACATTTAAGACAATACATTTTCATTCATATATTCATAATAAAGGCGAATATAATTTTCTTCTTCTTCTCGCATTGATCTGCAAAAGGTTCGATCCGATCTCATGCAGAAAACTGATCTCTCTATCGTGCTCTTGGCAGTCCAACACATATACCTATCTAGCTTAAATGTGAATAACTTTTGTTTGTGTTCTCTGATTCTGTCTGTTCAGTTCATACCTAATATACACCATGTCCCATTCAAACTCCCCACGTTTTAATTTATCATAACTCTCAAGTATGCGGAATTATGAAATGAGGTTGGTATTAACCCATTCGCTTCAGATTTAATTGCTCAATGCATTTCCCCAGAAACCGGATTTAAGTTACCGTAAATTATATTGTGCATTTCAGACATTCAAAACAAACAAAATATAACGGTACTTGAGATCGCATTAAAGGTGAAGGCAAAAACACATTCCCTTACTATTCATAAATGTTAACGAAATATTACCCTGCTAAGGGATGTACAAAATACTGCAAAATATGTAACAAAGTTAAAGGGTGTACCTCGTCGTTTGAGTTAAAGGCCATTTATCTGCTGGCGAGTCTACCTCGTCTTGTGAGACAAATGGGTTAAAAGAAAGAGAAACTCAAAGAATTTTTGTTTTCATTGTTGCAGTTAATTCATCTGTCGCATGGTGGACAATAATGACATAAAACCACGTTCGCCAGACATCACTCCACTGGACTTTTTCTTGTGGGGGTATGTAAAAGACCGTGTGTTTGCGACTCCAGTACAAGATATTCAGATTTACGAAACCGTATCCTTGACACAATTGCAGCAGTACCAATGGATATGTTGGATAGAACGTGGCACGAAATCGAATACAGACTTGATATTGTTCATGCTACTAATAGTGCACATATAGAGGTGTTGTAGTGTGTGGATATGTGGCAATGAAAATTATTTGAGTTTCTGTTTCGTTTAATACCGGCCTCATTTCATAATTCAGCATACTTTGATAGTTATGATTAATTAAAATGTGGGATGTTTGAATGGGACACCCTGTATTTGCTATATTTTGTTGGCCTATCCGTAAAGGCGAATATGGTAAAGTTAATTATGGTGAAAAGATGGTATTCAGGGATTATTTGGGCATTGATGTTTCTTGATATTTCGTTTACAGTTGAGAAAGATATGAAAAAAGCACTACAGAAATATTTCCGATTGGGGATCGAACCCAGGCATCGCGACTGAAGTAACATTACCACTATATCAAAGCGGTGGACCAGAAAAAAACCAATCAATTTAAAACCTATTTGTTTACTTACATTATGTGAGGCGATGAATTACATGTACTGGAACAACCTGCAACAAAGAGAAAGAAAAATTTGTGAATAGAGTAACGTATTTTATGTTATGTAACTCTTTATAAGCCTTCTGATATATATGTAGTTTACAAATCAGAACCATTTGCGAGTCAGGTTCGTCAATTTTCAAACAATGACTCATCTGATCTAACAATTACATTTTGACAATATTTCAGTGACTATCTCATATACCGATAATTTGTTTTTTCCTGTTGATAAATTTGCCTCTTCCTGTTCGTAATGAGAGGTATATCCGCAAATTAGCTAATTTGACTAGGATATCGATTCAACAATGTACGATCGATATGGCACAGCAAGAAATGCCAAAAGAAAACAACTTCAAAAATTACAAAAATAGCTAGTTATGTTGCTCTAAAAAAATATTAAATGTTGTATAATGATTCTGCATTATTGTTAATAGTCATTTCTCATACAATCAACTGTTATTGATTTTTACCAAGCCCAAAGAGATTTAACATTAAAGATATGCTATTTATAACTATATAGCCGGCTTAGAAATCGTCTGGAAGTAAGATCGGATACATAACCTTACATTTGGTAAATATTAAACATTATAATTATTTTTAACTTCTGATGTTGTATTATTCATAAATAGTTACTCCAAATCCAACGCGAGGTAGAGTTTTTCATTAGATGAAATCACTCGGGACTTTGTCGCTCGTGATTTTTTCAGAAAAACACAACCTCTTGTTAGATTACTGTTGATAATGGACTATGAGTTTAAATTGAAATGGGCTCTTTATTGGATTGGACAATACTCAATGTCTACCATATGGACAAAACTGTCTGGAAATTATTTCAAAAGCCTATTAGTTATTTAAATAATACCCAAAAAATCAATGTCTGTGTGTCACATTACGTCACTCACCCACCCCGTCTTCTGATTTGTCTTCACTCAAACCAAGGAATGCAAACAAAGAGAAGCGGACGGTAATACATTAGAAAGACATTGATTGGTTAATCAAAGTGATAACGGGAAACTCTCTCAATGCCAAGACTCCGAACATGAGTAGACCGATGGATGTAAAATGTTATATCCCTACATCAATATCTAAAACACTATGGATTTTAAGATGTTAATTATGAAAGTGGTACCTGGTAAGTCAGTCGTCCTCAACTAAATTATTAAATAGTTTCAATATGGAGGCCTTTCAAAAACAATGCTTCATCTTCTGCATTTTAACTGGTACTGATGTTGTAGAGATTGTACAACGGGTTATGTCTGGTGGCATTAGAGATTTAAAAAAAATTGACGATTCTCACTACCTGCCTTCCGCGCCGCGTCCCGCCTCACTTTACTCATGCAAGGAGTCCATCTGCTCCGTAGTATTGGCATTGCTGTTTCTGGTTTCGATTTCTATACCTTCAAGTTAATAAACGATAGTTTTAAAAAACTAAAACAACACGCTTTATTAGAAAACCGAACTAAAAAATGGAAAATAATTTTAATTTCCAACACGCTTGGGATAAAATTAAAGTGGTTAACAAAAAAATAATTTCCAACACATACAGAATAAAACTAGAGTTATCAACAAAAGAAAATCATTTTACCATCAAAACCGTGGGGTGCTTTTTATGATTTTTACATTTTATTCTTAGAGACTTTACTTTTACCAATATCTGTTTATTATTAAATATATTGATTGATATAGAGCACCCCACGCTTTTGATGGTAAAATGATTTTCTTTTTGTTGATAACTCTAGTTTTATTCTATATGTTTTGGAGATGATTTTTTTGTTAACCACTTTAATTTTATCCCAAGCGTGTTGGAAATTAAAATTATTTTCCATTTTTTAGTTCGGTTTTCTAATAAAGCGTGTTGTTTTAGTTTTTTTAAAACTATTATTTATTTTTTTAAGTTTTAATATTGTACAGAATAAGATAAAACATGTAAATATCTTTAAATTCGATACTATTGTAGTATGAGCTAAAAGTAATACTCTTCTAAAAAAAAATCCTTCCAGCCGGATTTGAACCAGCGACCTATGGATTACTTAAATTATATATCACTAGAGTTCAGTGCTCTACCAACTGAGCTCTTACAATGATTGACTAAAAATTCGACCAGTTTTCATTTTTATGATTTTCTGATGATTCTGGCCAGGATTTTAGAAAATAAATATGAAATTATTGTATTGTCACGGGTCCTTTACAAGTATACAAAGTTTCAAGTCGATCCAATATTTCTAAGTGGGTGAAAACCGTGTTCAAAGATTCCGTTACATAGATACAAAGACACTCTTTTTGATTTTCTGATGATTCTGACCAGGATTTTTCTAAGTGGGTGAAAACCGTGTTCAAAGATTCCGTTACTTAGATACAAAGACACTTTTTTTTATTTTCTGATGATCCTGACCAGGATTTTAGAAAATAAATATGAAATTATTGTATTGTCACGGGTCCTTTACAAGTAGACAAAGTTCCAAGTCGACCCAATGTTCCTAAGTGGGTGAAAACCGTGTTCAAATATTCCGTTACATAGATACAAAGATACTTTTTTTGATTTTCTGATGATTCTGACCAGGATTTTAGAAAATAAATATGAAATTATTGTATTGTCACGGGTCCTTTACAAGTATACAAAGTTTCAAGTCGATCCAATAATTTTAATGGGTGAAAATCTCGTTGAAAGATTCCGTTACATAGATACAAAGACACTTTTTTTGATTTTCTGAAGATTCTGGCCAGGATTTTAGAAAATAAATATGAAATTATTGTATTGTCACGGGTCCTTTACAAGTATACAAAGTTCCAAGTCGATCCAATGTTTCTAAGTGGGTGAAAACCGTGTTCAAAGATTCCGTTACATAGATACAAAGACACTTTTTTATTTTCTGATGATTCTGACCAGGATTTTAGAAAATAAATATGAAATTATTGTATTGTCACGGGTCCTTTACAAGTATACAAAGTTTCAAGTCGAGCCAATGTTTCTAAGTGGGTGAAAACCGTGTTCAAAGATTCCGTTACATAGATACAAAGACACTTTTTTTATTTTCTGATGATTCTGACCAGGATTTTAGAAAATAAATATGAAATTATTGTATTGTCACGGGTCCTTTACAAGTATACAAAGTTTCAAGTCGATCCAATGTTTCTAAGTGGGTGAAAACCGTGTTCAAAGATTCCGTTACATAGATACAAAGACACTTTTTTTTTTATTTTCTGATGATTCTGACCAGGATTTTAGAAAATGAATATGAAATTATTGTATTGTCACGGGTCCTTTACAAGTATACAAAGTTTCAAGACGATCCAATGTTTCTAAGTGGGTGAAAACCGTGTTCAAAGATTCCGTTACATAGATACAAAGACACTTTTTTTTATTTTCTGATGATTCTGGCCAGGATTTTAGAAAATAAATATGAAATTGTTGTATTGTCACGGGTCCTTTACAAGTATACAAAGTTTCAAGTCGATCCAATGTTTCTAAGTGGGTGAAAACCGTGTTCAAAGATTCCGTTACATAGATACAAAGACACTTTTTTTTTTTATTTTCTGATGATTCTGACCAGGATTTTAGAAAATAAATATGAAATTATTGTATTGTCACGGGTCCTTTACAAGTATACAAAGTTTCAAGTCGATCCAATAATTTTAATGGGTGAAAATCTCGTTGAAAGATTCCGTTACATAGATACAAAGACACTTTTTTTGATTTTCTGAAGATTCTGGCCAGGATTTTAGAAAATAAATATGAAATTATTGTATTGTCACGGGTCCTTTACAAGTATACAAAGTTCCAAGTCGATCCAATGTTTCTAAGTGGGTGAAAACCGTGTTCAAAGATTCCGTTACATAGATACAAAGACACTTTATTTTGATTTTCTGATGATTCTGACCAGGATTTTAGAAAATAAATATGAAATTATTGTATTGTCAGGGGTCCTTTACAAGTATACAAAGTTTCAAGTCGATCCAATGTTTCTAAGTGGGTGAAAACCGTGTTCAAAGATTCCGTTACATAGATACAAAGACACTTTTTTTTTATTTTCTGATGATTCTGACCAGGATTTTAGAAAATAAATATGAAATTATTGTATTGTCACGGGTCCTTTACAAGTATACAAAGTTTCAAGTCGATCCAATAATTTTAATGTGTGAAAATCTCGTTGAAAGATTCCGTTACATAGATAGATAGATAGATACAGTAAAGCGTGTAAAAACGGCAAATAACATCACAACGTTTCTCTGGGAGGAATTTCAAAACAGGTTTCGGCATGCAATGTTTGACAGTTCCTTTGTTTGTTTAACTTCTCCCTTTGTATGTAGGCCTACTTTAATGTACCCCACTTCACCCGGGCCTTACAAAGATATGGCCTATCGGAAGAGAGTTTTAAAACTTTGGAACACATACATAATTTTCTGCACAAAGACATAGTTTTAAATTTAATTCCCGAAATTATAACTAACTCACTGCCACTATCGAACCCTTACGTTCATCACTGCGTGGACATAAGCTCTCCATACATCGCAATCATCAGCTGAAGTTTTCAAATCATCCCTTGTATAATCTACTTCCCTCAAATCATGATTAATGTTATTCTTCCAGCTTATTCTTAATTTACTAATTGGACTTTTCTCCTCTGGTTTTCCAACAAGAAGCTTCCAAGATCCTCTTCCATTCCCCATTCGTGCCACATGTCCTGCCCATTCGCAATCTACGATAATTAACTGTTATTATATCTGGTTTCTTATAAAGATCATGTAACTCACTTATGTTGTCTTCTCCATTCGCATATCTGTTCATCTCTCTTTGGTCCTAATTTTTTCTAAGGATTTTATTTTCAAATACCGGTACTCGTAATCGCCTTTCCACCCTTAAAGTAACGTAATCGCCTTTCCACCCTTAAAGTAAGAATCCATGTTTCGCATCCTTATAATATATAGAACTGGGAGATTATATAGGCTATTTTTAGTTTAACGTTTTTTTAACAGGAGTTGGGACGACAAGAGTCGGGTGAAAATATACAAATAAATCAAGGTGTAAGACAAGGGTGAGTATTATCGTCCACTCTTTTAACTATTATCTGGGCGATATTTTAAAGAGATAGAAATGGGTAAGATAGCTCTTACTGATGCTACTAAATGGAGTTACAGGATTATGATGATAGAAGAACAACAACGGATTTACATACAGAGTGCGGCATAAGTCAATTAACTACTGTAGACATGGTTGCAAGGGGAAAAAATCAGATTGGCTGAAACTGGGGTTTGAATACGGGACCTTCAGAACATAATCTCAAACACTACTGCTTGAGGTAATTTGCTAACTAATTTCGGTCTTTTTTTTTGTATAGATGTTGTAAGCTACAGAAAATAATATGCTGCACCTTGTATTTTTATTACAACACTTATTTTTAAACAAGTTGGGATTAGGCATTACTAATGATTATGAAAAATCAGTCCTCGTATCCATCCAATTTTTTTATAGAAACGTTAATATTATGTTTAATTGATATGCTTGTATATTTTATAGTTTAACTGGCAAATACCCGATGTGCGCTGCTACGCCCAAATAAATGAATACGTGGTTTTATTCTTAGTTAAGTAAAAATCATTTTCATAAAGATCAGTTGAGCGGTTTAACTAACTAACTCACTGGCTGTAACGAACCCGTAGGTTCATGGGCGCGCGGACATAAGCTCTCCATACATCCCTATCCTGATCTAATGTTTTCCATTCATTCCCTGTATAATTTACTTCCCTCAAATCATAGTTAATGCAATTCTCCCACCTCATTCTTGGTCTACCAACTGGGCGTTTTCCCTCTGGTTTTCCTACAAGAAGCTTCCATGCACGTCATTCATTCCCATTTGTGTCACATGTCCTGCATCTCGCAGTATAGGAGATTTAACTGTTGTTATTATGTCTGGCGTCCTAAAGAGACCGTATATTTCACAGTTATGTAGTCTTCTCCATTCATCTGTCTGTTCATCTCTCTTTAGTCCAAAAATTTTCTAAGAACTTTATTCTCAAATACTCGATCTCCCTTCCTCCGTTAAAGTAAGAGTCCATGCTTCGCATCCATATAATATACCTGGTAGAATAATAGTTTTATATATTTTCAGTTTAACGCTTTTTTTTAAGGAATTGGGACGATAAGAGTCCTTGTAATACATATTAGCTAGCATTTCCAGAACTGAGCCTACGTTAATTTCTTCGTGCATTTCATTCCTATTTGTAATTATTGTTCCTAGGTATTTGAATTCAGCCACTTCCTCAAAATTTCCCTCATTTGTCATTTACCTGTCAATTTCCATTATATAGGCCTAATGTATTTGTATGTGTGGCCATATATTTAGTTTTACTTATATTTACTCCCAGTCCCAATTTCTTAGTGTTATCAGCTGAGCGGTTTAAGTAAATTAATTCCTCCCGCTATATCTAGAAAAACAAAAATACTCATGTACAACGTTCTCCTTAGACCAGTTTTAACGCAAACTTTGACATGTTGAAATCTGACGAACAATTACTGGGGCGTTTAAAAGGAAGTTGCTCAGATCCATTTTCGGTGCCGCGAAGAAAAATAATATATGGATGAACAGATATAATGATTTATACAAACTGTATAATCAAACGGATATTCTGAAGTTCGTTAAAATTAACAGGTTGGAATGGGCTGGACATATTATTCGTATGGACAGCAAAATAACTACAAAAAGAATTTATAATGAGCAACCTCTGTTGGCTAGAAAATTTGGAAGACCTAAATTGAGATGGGATGACAGTATAATTCAAGACATTAAGATTTTAAAAATAAAAAACTGAAAGAATGAAGCAGGACAGTGAAGTCGGACATAAATTTCTGAAGGCGGTTGTCGAGCCATTGATGATGACGGAGATGATTAAGGCTAGCATTTTTATGTAATATTAACATGCAAAATATGTACATATTTACGTAACAATATTATGTAAAATATGTAAGACTATAAAATTTCCTTAAAATATGCAATATTAAATGCATTACATTTTAATTTTTGTACAAATTTTATATTAAACATTTACTTTAAGATAGACCAAGTTTGAAAGAATGGGAGTGTCAAATGTCCGATAATGTGATAAGAAAGGTACTGTATTACAGTATAAAGTGATCCCACTTAGGAGTATTGAGTATTGGAAGGTTAAGGCTCTCAGCTTTCTAGACATTCGGCACGAGATATCAGCCTTGTGTGATAGTCGCCATTACTCCTACAACATAGTATGGTATTGATTTTTGTTAGAGGCTGAGTCGACCCCAGGGTCATGATGCCACCAGAGGGTTAAGCAGTTTAAAAATCGTGATCCCATGGGTCTCGACCCTCGACTACCAGCTTGTAGGATATTGCCTTAAACCAACTATACCACTTCGTGTCCCCTACATATTTATACTATTTAATTCATAAACTGAGTAGATCGTTCGGGTTTTAAACGGGATATTGTAACGTGGAACCCTATACCCAAGTCTTCAGTGTCTTCCTCTATCTGTATTTATCGTATCTAGAAAATGGAATTATTCTTTAATCGTTTCTCAGCAGTTTTTGCATAGGTTGGAAGACTGTTTGAATGTATAATCAGATATCTGAGTTTTTAATGTCAAATATTGTCGCACAGTCTGTTTTAAATTATTTTCCATTTACAAAAATATATTTTTATTTGGCAGAACATGTACTTTTACATAAAAATCTTTAAAATGTGTAAAAATATGTAATTATAATCAAATATGTAAAAATATGTAATGATACATTTTCATATATGATTACTGAGTTTTTAATTCGTGGACATCTATAAATTTTAGCCACGTATAAATAAAAGAAAATAATATGTAATTACATAAAAATCCTAGCCTTCGTGATGATGAATTCCTCTCGCGCTGCACATTCACGGCGTTTCTCCTTTAAATTTCATTGCTTTGTAGTGCGTACAAACTTCGTCCCTGTTTCCGATTTGAACGAATTTACATGAGGTATTTTCCAAATTGAGATCCTTAGAAGCCATGAGATACAAGTGACAAATTGAATACTTGCCCCGAAAAGAGATCTAACCAACGAACATCAGAAAACTGAGTTTTCAATGGATTAGTGATCTATCAGGAGGATATCACGTCATGGTGGATGTAAAACTATCCCTATTCTCTTCCAGACCTGTTTTATTTATTTCTAAAAGTTGGTTTTCAAGCGAATAGTGATCTATGTGTAGTAAAATGGCGAAAGCAGCCAAGTCATGAGTAGCAGTGCAGAAATACAATTATTGCACACGTGCAAATTCATTCCACCACAGTTCCGTGAATTATATCAGAATCTTAGAGAAATTGAGTGAAAATAAGAAGCACAAAGCATGTAACAAAATAACATTAAATAGAAAATAAATATTTAACACTGATTTAGTTCGAAATTTTTCTAACTGAATATGTATTATCTATTTTGTATTTCTTATTGTAACTTTTTAGTTAAATATGGGTTAGATAATTGTTTCTACTCTATAAAGATAGATCTTTTGGACTCAATTCTGTATTAAATTGTTAATATTCAGTTAGTAGCATGTTATTTTACATTCAAATTGGTTGTATATATTTCCAATAGGATGAGAGATTAAAATGTATATGAAACAATGAAGATAATAACCAAAAATTAACCCCCTCCCCAATAATTTACAGTTTATGGGTTAGATCTGCTTTCGGGGTAACTAATTGTTTCAAGTTTCTAACATTTTACACAACAGAAATCCGCTTTTCCTCTCCCATGTACAAAATTGATATAGCCATTAGCACATTCTGAACTTGTATGAAATCATATCTGATGCATGACATCAGCCCCATTGAAGGAACATTTAATTCATACCTATAAATATAATATTTTACGATCACATTTTTTCTTATGAAATGAGTCAGCGCGTTAAGAAACAAATGACAGCAGTTTTTTAATAAAGTTAAACAGAAATTAAACAAAACAAAACTGCATCCTGTTGTTAAACGGAAGTGAGGGTATCAAGCGTCAATTAGTGGAATCATTTTTCTCTCGAGTATCGGTGACGTCACATAAATATACCAATACGCCCCTATTGATGTCTCAGATATCACGTTTGGTGGCATGAGAAGATAATCACGGTGTGTGACGTCAAATCTAGCTGAGCAACAGGTTCAAGGTCACCTTATTTTATTCATCATCATCATCATAGTACATTCACGAATTTAGGCATTTGTTGACCTGTTTCGGCCTCAAGAGAAACACCATCCAGAAGTCTTTTGAGTGGACGTCCTGGTCTTCTTCTTCCTGCAGGTTGATATCTTAACATTTGTTTGGGTATTCTGTGATCTTCCATTCGATGAACATGTTGTATCCATCTTGACTTATAATAAGAAATTTTGTTTTCTAAAGATTCCATGTGTAATTCTTCTAAGGTGTCTTAATTTTTTTTGTGATCTAGTAGTGTGTATCCTGTATCCTCCGAAGACATCTCATTTCAGCAGATCTAAGTCTCTGTATATCCTTCTGTTTCAACGTCCATACTTCGCTACCATACAAAAGAGTTGGAAGAGCCAGTCTTTTATACACTTTTAATCTTGAATGCTTTTGGACTAACTGTGGCTTGAAGATAGAATTTATTAACCCTAAAATTCTTAAAAATTTAGATATTTTTGCATCTACATCCTTTTCTTCTTCATATGAGATATTGCATCCTAGATATGTAAAATTATTCACCTGCTCCAAATTTTTATTGTGCAGTACAATTTTACTTCTGACAGGATCTACACCTTGAAATGCCATAATTTTTGTTTTTTCTGTAGATATCTTTAATCCATATTCTTCTATAATTTTGTTAAGTTCATACAGACCTTTCTGTAGATTATCTTCGGAATTTGCTATTATTATTTGGTCATCTGCAAACAATAGGGTGTTTAATTTTCTATTTTCTGATATTCTTATTCCAAATTTATATGTTTTGTTCCAGCAACATATTACTTCATTGATATAAATTGCAAAGAGTGTTGGGGATAGGGGGCAGCCTTGTCTCACACCACGATTTATAATTCCTTCTTCAGAAAATCTGTTATTTAATTTAATCTTTATGGTGTTGTCTTTGTAAATATTTTGTATGTTCTGCCGAAGTAAATTTGGTATATTTCTGTCTTCCAATATATTTAAGAGTTTTGATCTCTTGACTGTGTCGAATGCTTTTTCAAAATCTATGAAAGCAAAATGTGTTTCTAAGTTGAATTCTCTTCTTTTTTCAAGCAATAGTTTAACAGAAAATGCTGAATCAATACAAGATCGTCCTTTCCTAAATCCATTTTGACATTCCATAAGGAATTTTTCACTGAAACTTTTCAATTTTCCATTTAAAATGTCTGCATAAATTTTGTAGCATGTGTTTAACAAACTGATTCCCCTATAGTTGTCCATTTTTCTCTTGTCTCCTTTCTTGAACAGGGGTATAACAATGCTTGTCTTCCATTCTTGTGGTATATCTGCATTTTTGAATACATTATTAAAGAAGGACAACAGTCTTTCATGGAACTGTTTGCCTGCATATTTGTACAATTCAGAATTCAAGCCATCTGTGCCAGTTGCCTTCCCATTTTTTAATTTCTTTAAACTATTGTTCAATTCTTCCAATGATATTATGGAATCTGTCTCATTATTATTTCGCAAAATTGTATCTTCATAGCTATTGTCAGTCCAAAGACTTTTATAATAATTGAAAAAATCTTCTTTTGTTACTCCGCAATTAATTTTGGTAGATTCTTTAATATCTTTATTCAAATGTTTTAATATTTTGAAGGCATTAGGTTGGAGCTTATGCAAATCTGATTCTAAATGTGTAACAAAATTTAACCATGTTTTCCTATGTCTCTTTCTTATTTCCCTCTTAACAATAGCTCTACAGCATTTGAATTCTATTTCATTTTCTACTTTCTTTGTGTTCAAATATTTTTTATAAGCTGCATTTTTTTCTTCAATCAATTGTTTTATTTGATCATCCCAGATTTTTAGAGTTCTATTTCTTCTTTGTTGTATATTTACTTTTCCTAAAGTTTCATTAGCTGCATTTTGAATTATCATTTTAATGTTTTTCCATTCTTCTTCGACATCATTACTTTCTGGAGTTGTAGCCATATATTGCTGAATTCTTCTCGAATATAACCATTTAATGCTGTCATCATAAAATAATTTTACCTTGTACTTTTGTTCTATGCTCTGTTGTTGTTTCTTCTTTTTTAACCATATTGGTGGAAATCTTATTCTTGCTTCTACTAGGTAGTGATCTGAACCAATATCATATCCTCTGTAGGCTCTGACATCGAGAAACAATTTAAAAATATTATTATTTGCAATGAAATAATCAATGATTGATTTTGAGTCCTGACGATGCCAGGTATATTTATGTATGTTTCTATGATTGTAAAAGGTATTCGTTATTTTCAGTTCATTGTAGATAGCAAAATCTGTTAATCTTGTCCCATTCCTATTGCTGGTTGGTTCGCCAAATGTTCCAATATTATTGTTGACTTGAGCATTGCCCACTCTGGCATTTAAATCTCCTATTATGAGAATGTAATCATTTCTATTAATTTTGCTATAAATTTCTTGTAATATTTTATAAAATTCTTCATTGTCTTCTTCACGGCCTTCCTCTGGTGCATATACACCAAGAACTGTCAAATTACCTCTATTTATTTTCAGTCGAAGCTCTAATATTCTTTCATTCCAGTAAGTGTAGTGTTGAATTTTATTTCTTATGGTTTTATTAATCCAAATCATTACTCCAGCTTGTCCATGGGTTCCTTATTTTATTGCTCGGCGAATTTCATACTATTGTATAAGGTATTGCATGATGAAACAATTATGCCACATTATACGTGCTTTTTTTAATTGTGAACCATTACTTTATTTTCAATTTTTCAACATCTTCGAAAGTTGGTAAGTAAATGCATTTCTTATAATAATAATAATAATAATAATAATAATAATAATAATTAATAATAATAATAATATCAATAATGTTTTATTTGTATACAAATATAAAATGTTCACACATATTTCTGTGCCTAAAGTTTTATTTTCCTTCTCCACTCGTCCCTATCCAACTATTCCATGTCCTCCAGTTCTCTTGTTAAAATTTCGGTTCTTATTTCTTGCATCTACGATTTTCGAAGTATTCCTTTCTTTCTTTTTCCAGGTGGACACCATTTCAATGTTTTTCTGGGTAACTCCTTTCTTCTTGCAATCGGTATACATGCCCATATCAATTTAATAATATTATTAATAATAATAATAATAATAATAATAATAATAATAATAATAATAATAATAATAATACTTTATTTATTCTGGCAGAGTTAAGGCCATAAAGCCCTCTCTTCCACTCAACCAAGACAAATACAAATAAATATTTGACAAATATAGATATACACTATACTAATTATAAACAGTTAAATATACAATAAATGTAGCAATGTAAATTTCATGTACAAACAACATTTTATAGGATAATAACAATAATGATAGGATAATAATAATAATAATAATAATAATAATAATAATAATAATAATAATAATAATAATAATATGATAAATTATACGAGAAACACCAATTAACATATATACCTTACACTGGGTAATAATGAAGTCGAGGTTACAGCAAATATAAATTTAGATTTCTTTTAAAAGATGCCAATAATAATAAAAATGTTAGAGATTAAATAAATCCAACTAAGATGGTATGGACATAAAATGAGAAGAAGGGACACAGAAACAAAGAAGTATTGAAATGGAATCTCCTGAAAAACGGGAACGTGGTAGACCAAAGCCAACGTGGATAAAGAGAATTCAAGACAACATGAAGAGAAATATGACAGAAGCAGACACGCAAGACCGGGAAGCGTGGAAGAAAAAGACTGTATATTTTGATTGAGGATACCTGTGTAAATAACAGAAACAATCCTGAAATAAAAAATAACAATAATGATGCTTTATTTAAGCTGACAGAGTTAAGGTTATAATGCCTTCTATTCTACTCAACCAGGGAATAATAAAATAATACAAAATGTATATAGGTATCACAAGCTTAAAATGTTATTAATATATAAACAATGCACAATGCGAAAGAGTCTAATATTATCTAACACTAACAAAATAGATGTTAAAAATAGAATAAAGAAATAAAATCTTCCTAAATGAATAATTATAGATATACACAAAATGCTCAATAGTTGTTATGCGGGTAGTATTTTTCATTGTGTGGAACTTAAGATATCGGTTTAAATTTCCTCGTTCATTAACTTAAATCAGTCCGAAATCTCATTCTTGGGCTTTTTAGCATGGTACTTTTTTTCAAATGAACCTCCAACCTGGAAGACCAGGAGATTTTAAATCAAGGTTCTCTTCCTTTAGCCCTTGACGAACCAACGCCTAACTGCAAGACAGCAGTACCTGTAATCCTAGACAGGGGTACTCACAGGGTACTATCAGCCGGGCATACTAAATCCTGTTTTTTTTTTCTCGAGGTTGTTACCCATTCCCCTCACTCTTTTCAACCTTGCTTGGGACAGGCTTTGACGGCCAAAAAAATATCGTAGGTGAATAATGTTCTAAGCAGCACGAGGGAAAAAGGATTGGAATATACAGATTGAAATGACATAGAGATGCGGAGGAGAATGACAGTAGATCAATTGGGCGCTGGAAGATGTAAAACATTGTGAAACCTGCTAAATAATAAAATAATGGATTTTTATCGTTTAATCTTCGAGGAGCATCTTTCCTTTTCTACAATGTCATGATTGCTGCAGACAAATGAAGAGAGACTGCACTCCATTAGCGCGTGGTGTTCGCTCTGAGCCACGTCACAGTCAATGTCGGACGTCATAACCTAACTTCCAAGAAGCGTCAAAACCGCGCCTGTAAACTCTTGAAAGCCATTAGTTAGCAAATACTTACCTGAATTCTTCAGTAATCATTTATATATACAAATAGCAACAGTACGTTTTAATTAAAGTTATATGTATCACTTTTAGTTCGATATTTTATTACCTAGGATTTGTAATCTTGATTTATTCTCGGTGGCGGCTCCTGAGCATGGTATCTTTACCTTGTCGTGGTGGAGTGGCTTGCATGGTTAAATGACCCCAAGAGCTATGCCGGCGGTAACATTACAGTCGATAGGATTACCATGACGGACTGGTCGAAGGTGATAAGCCGGACGAAAAAAAGCACCATGGTCGAAAGAGTCGATCTTTCACCGTAAAAATACAACCGTCAAGAAACGCGAAAATGGGTTCCACTGGAATAAAACTACATAAATGGTCACACAAAAATACATTATATAATGGAAATGGGCAGCTAGTGATAAATGATGGAAGATTTGAAGAAGTGGCTGAATTCAAATATCTAGGAACAATAATCACAAATAGGAATAAGATGCACAAAGAAATTATACATATGCTTAATTCTGGAAATGCATGCTATTATGCATTACAGAGACTATTGTTGTCCCAACTCCTTTAAAAAAATGTTGAACTGAAAATGTATACAACCGTTATTCTACCAGTTATCTTATATGGAAGTGAAACACGGACTCTTACTTTAAGGGAGGAAAAGAGATTATGAGTATTTGAGAAAAAATTCTTAGGAAAATGTTTGGACCGAAGAGAGATGAACAGACAAGTGAATGGAGAAGACTATTTTACAGTGATCTATGTAAAGTATTTAGATGAATTTCCTTTTACTCCATACATCCTTTATTTATTTATTTTACTATGGGCTTTCTTTCTCTCTTCTGTCCAAGACGTTCCCGTTTTTATTATTTTTTTTTTGTCCTCTTGATCAACCTGGCACTTATGTACCTTAATTCTAAAGAAATCTCTGTATATGATATCTTTTTGGGTAATTCATACCAATTTTAAGTCTTTTTTACTTTGCCAATCCATTTTATAGTATCCACTTGTGCTTTATTTATATTTTCGTAGAATTCTAATATTTGTTTTGAAAATCTATTCGTATTTGAATCCAGTTGTTTAATATGTCCATAAAATTTTAACCTTCGTTTTCTAATATCAGTACGAATGTCTGTAGCCTATATAATTTTATTTCCTTATTACTTTTGAGTCTATATGCTTCACGTTTGACTTGAACAAACATTTTTCTTATAATTTTACATTCTTCTTTCCCTATATTGTTGATATTTGTTTTCTCTTCAGAACAAATTAATGTTTCTTCTTCATAGAGTCATTCTGATTTAATTACAGTGTTATAGTGTTTTAATTTCATATGTAAAGATATTATAATTAGTGTACTAATTTATGTACGTATGTATGTATGTACGTATGTACTCGTATGTACGTATGTATATGTATGCATGTATGTATGTATACCCTATACGTCCTTCATGGAAACCTGGGTGCTACCATACCAGGAATTTTTTGAACAAGCTAATTTTGATGATTACTTCATTGATCTCTTTTCGTCCCGCTCCCCTATTGAGAAGTTTCTTATTCAGTACAAATAAAACAGATTATAATATTCCTTGCGTTTAGACAGAATCCAACCATCCATAGTAATTCTGCCCGAGGGCAGGTCTTTCACTGCAATCATAGCATTTTTATGCTATGCTTTGCAGTTTTACCAGGGAATTATAGGTGTGGTAGCTTCCTGTTGCTTTTCACACCGGTGAAGGATGATGGTGATAATAAGGATTATGATGATGGCCGAATGATTTTCGGAGACTATTGGGCCCTACGCTTCAAATTATTTTGGTAGTCTTTTTACATCTATAATTATTATTTTATTGTTATTATTGGTTTGTACTTTCAGAAGAATAAGATTTTTTACTTTCTGAAATTTGTCTTACGGGTGAGGATAAACCCCGAAAAAAACTCACCCAGGAGCCTTTCCCGACCGGGAATCGAACCTGGGCCCACTGCGTGACAAGGCAGCACACTACCTTGAGACCACATCCGCAGCGGTGGAATATATATATACACATCAATAATAATAAAATTCATTGTTCAACCGTTGAGGTGGAGAGTCATAAAATAAAATAAGTAAAAATATACCTTCTTATGTAAAATCCATCGTCCTCGACTTATAAAATATGTATTCCTTATGCCTGTAGGCCTTTCAGAACATCCATTTCATCTTCAGCAGACCCTTCATCGCTACAATATCTAGTATGGTGGTTAATGGTCATGACAACATCACATTAGGACCAGCAGCATCAACCACCATACTAGATATTGTAGTAAAGGAACTGCTGAAGATGGAACGGATGTTCTGAAAGGCCTACAGGCATAAAGAACACATATCTTATAAGTTGAGGACGACGAATTTTACCTAAGAAGGTATATTTTAACTTATTTTATTTTATAATATATACACATATACTTTCTCTACACGCTTAAAGGTAAACCATTATACGGCCAATGAAAATGCAGTCTTACATCTGCTTTGCTTACATTAGTTACAACAGGGACTTAGCTCGGAAGAGGTATACAATACTTTACTCTTTCCCGAACTGTCATCTACCTCGTAGAAACGACAAATACCCAAATCTAAACGCATTAATAATTCATTGACATTCCAATCACTATATTAGCTGGCAAGGAAACGGATTCAATAGCTGTAACACTGCACGCTATGACGCCATCGCTGACGTACATTGTTGATGCAATGTACTCCCCCGAATTGAATATACTTCCAAGTAATCGTATTACTCAGTATGCAACCTTTATCTGCATCTCCTGACATCATGCCTACACATAAAGCAATTCTCTTTTTCTCAGCGTTTCTAAGAAGTATGTACAATATAAATACCAAGTTTTATGTTCCTTCTAACTGAACAAGTGTATTCTCTGCCTCCATGTTTCTAGAGTTCTCGTAAATTTAAACAACATGTCTAAGGAGAAGATTTACGATAAAAGAATGAGATATATTTAATTACTATTCAAATAATATGCTTAAAGACGGACTTTGTTCATTTTAAATAACATTTTTTTAGAACAGATACAAGATAAACGAAACATATTTTGAAATACTACAAACGATGAAATGAGATAGCAATAATAAAATAAGATATGATAATATGCTAATGACGGAAATTTTGATGAAGTGGTTGAATTAAAATACCTAGAAACAATAATTACAAATAAGAATGTAATGCACAAAGAAATTAAACGTAAGATCAATTCTGGAAATGCATGCTATTATGCATTACAGGGACAGTTGTCACAACTTCTTTCAAAAACGTTAAACTGATAATTATATAAAACTGTTATTCTCCCAGTTATATTATAACTTGGGAAAAGATCAGCACTGGAGTAAGACAGGGATGTGGACTTTCACCGGTGCTTTTCATTATATATATGAATAAATTAATAAACGAATGGAGGAAAACAACGAGGATATATACCCATCAATAGGAACCTCAAACTGGATGCTATTCTTTTTGCAGACGATTTAGCTCTTCTGGCACTTTCCGAAAATGATTTACAGCGATCAATTTATAATTTACAAAAAATAGGTGCCAAATTTAATATGGAAATATCAATTAACAAAACTAAAATTATGACATTTCATGGGAAGGACCCCATACAAAGTAAAATCTGTCTCCAGAATAAAATTTTAGAGAGATCTAATCAATTTAAATACCTTGGATATTATCTCTCTATCTGGGATGAAAAAGATATCCCTGAAAAAAATTACTAGTTATAATAAAAGTTTAGGAATTATTAATCAAGTTATGAAACTATCCCTTGTACAAAAAAACACCAGATTACGTTTATATAACACTTTGGCTAGACCAGTGTTGACCTATGGTAGTGAAGCATGGACACTAAAAAGACAACACGAAAGCAGAATAATGGCTTGTGAAATGAAATTCATGAGCAGAACAGCGGGTTACACCAGATGGGATCGGAAAAGGAACACTGATATCTTAAAAGAATTGAAGACTACGTCAACTTTGGAATATATTAAACAGTACCAACTAAATTGAAAACACCATCTTGAAAGAATGAGTTCAAATCGGATCCCCAAAGCTGTTTATAATTATATACCAAGAGGACGAAGATCACTGAGGCGTCTTATGAAACGCTGGAGGGAAAATTTTCTATAGGATCGTAACAGGCCTTGGCCTAATACTTGGAAGAAAGAAGAAGAAGAAGAAGATATTATATGGATGCGAAACACAGACTCTTATTTTAAGGGAGGAGAAAATATTATGAGTATTTGAGAGTAAAGTTCTCACGAATCAAAGAGAGATGAAAAAACTGGCGAATGGAGAAGACTCTTCTAACTCCAAGCGTGACAGTCCTAGAAGGCCCTTGGCTGACCAGCCGGCTGCTGGCCTCACATCTATATATTAAACACAGAGGTAGACGATCATCTAACCAGTGTAGAGGTGATAGAGGTGACATCCCAGAGCCGTTATAGCTGATCTTCTCAACCGGAGTCGCTACTTATTGTAGCTACCCAAATTCCTCACGATGTTGGGCACCGGTCCCATACTGGCCGAAACACCATTAGAAAAATTTCTTCCCCCATGGAGATTCGAACCAGCGCAAGTTCCGTAGCTCTGCGCCAAGGTTTCTTGCCTTAACCACTCAGCTACGGTGCGGGACGAATGGACAAAACAATAAAATAAAACGACTCAAAGCGCGACATGCCTAGAAGACCCTTGACTTACCAGCCGGCTGCTGGCCTCACATTCACATGTGTTAATCACAAAGGTAGACGATCAAGACTCCATGTTTCGCATCCATATAACATATATATCTTTAAAGATCAAATTTTCTGATTATATAAGATAATGTTTCATATGTGTATTATCTTGGTCTAACATTAATGGTAGAACTTGTCATATTCCAAACCCGTAAAAACTCTAAGAATTTTACCAATTTGTTGTTTAATGATTTGGTCGTATTAATTCGTTTTATTTCACAAACTCTTTTGTTAAACCATACTTTGGTCCTCGTTAGTCGTAAATGTAATACTATTAATTGCATTCTAATGTTCTATATACATTAAATGTGTCCTATAATTGTTAAAAATTAATAATAATGACAATAATAATTTATTAAGTAATATTATTGAGAAAAGTATATTACACAGGGGATGACTGGAAAATATTAGGTCAGGATGGGAATGTACGGAGAGATGATTAAGTACGCGTGAATATGAACTTAGGGTTCCATAGTGTCAGTTACAGAATTCTCGATTTGCGGCATATTGAACGAAGTTTGAACCCCTGTTCAGCTGGCTACAATCTACACGATAAGGCTGTTGTTGCGGAACACTAAAGTAATTTTGAGGCATGCACCCCCGAGTTTCTGAGAAACCAGGATGCACGTGTTCGGCTCCTGAATACATTATTCCAGATATAAATGCGCCGCACGGAAACCAATGACCTCCCCCACACCACCTTAATATAAATGTTACTAGTTCTTCTCCTCAACACCCATATAGACTATTCCAAATCGAAGAATCAAATGATATAATGCAATAAACTAAAACTCCATAGGCCTAGGAGGTCTTTGGCCTACTATCCGGTTGCTGGCCTCACATTCACATGTGTTAATTACAGAGGTGGGTATTACACCAAGCAACAAAAAATAATTTTCTTTGTCTCAGGAAGAAAAATATGTGATTCTGACAGTATTTTTTTCTCCTGAATTCAAATATGATATCGGGTTTTCTCCATCACGCAAGGTTTCCGAGAGACAGGAATTTATAATTTCAAACATTTTAATATTTTCTACATTCGTAACTACACAATATTCGAATGTTCGGACCCACCTAGAAAGTAAGAAATGACTGTTTTCTGCTATATTTCGCCTGTGGAGCATCCCTCTTGATGGTCCAACAATAATCGGCCAGCATATTAGGATTCCATTTGCCTTGATATCTCTTTTCCATAGCTGAAATCTCCTGAGTTAGCTCATTTGGTTTTATTTTACAATGGACAAATGGACGAAAAAAGTTTATTGAAAAAAATAATTATTTAAATCCATTAATTGAAATTGAAATAAAAAAAAACTGTGGGTGATGGAGAAATTCCGAAAATATATTTGAAAACACGATACAAAATTACATTGGGTACAACTATTGGTACTCGTGAGACAAAAATCATGTTGACCAGTGCTATCCAGCCAATATATATGATCAGCTTGTCGGGTCCACCAGCCGCTACTTACAGTAGTTATCCTAATTCATCACTTAAGCATTGAAAGCTACTCCACCACAAGGTAAAGATACCATGTAGGGATTAGGCCCTATATATACACTGCTCAAAAAAATTAGGGGATATTGTAGAATAACCTATTAAGACTATGTTTTTTGGAATAGTATTAGATGCAATCACTTTCTATTACTCCAAGATAATGTAAATAAGAGTTTGAAGTTGTTACGTAACCTCGGTACCACACCAGAGGGCAGTGTCTGTACTGTTGATGTGAAAGGGTGGTGTGGGGGTGAATGTTTTGTTGCTGTTTTTAAATCCAGTCCAGTTTTCAGTTAGAGAATGACTTGCCTTAGAGACAGTGATGCCTCGACAACGTGATTTACCTGAACCAATGGCTTGGATGGCCATAGGAAGGATGGAAGCTGGACAGACACAACAAGAGGTGGCACAAGCCATTGGGGTGTCTCAAAGCGTGATTTCCAGTCTTTGGAATCATTTTCAAAGAACATACTGTTCACAGAAGAGCCGGACAAGGTCGACCAAGGGCAACAACAGCAAGGGATGACCGTTACCTCTTGTTAACAGCCCGTCGGAATAGACAGCAGAATGCAACTCAACTGCGAAATACACTTCAAACAGCAACAGGACGCAGGGTGTCAACTCAAACTGTCCCTAATCGACTGCATGGAAGTGGTCTCTATGCCCGTAGGCCCATGGTGTGTACCAGATTAACTCCACAACTCCGTAGAGATCGCAGAAACTGGGCGGAGGAACATCGTGGGTGGAGGCATGCTGAATGGAGATCAGTTCTTTTTTCTGATGAGTCGCGATTCAACATGGAATGTGATAGTCGGCGTGTATTCATCTGGAGAGAAAAAGGGACACGAAACAATCCAGCTTTTGTACGTGAAAGATCCCTATATGGTGGCGGTGGATTGATGGTGTAGGCAGGAGTCAGTAGTGGTGGACGTACGGACCTCTACGTTATCCAAGGTGGTACTTTGACTGCGGTAAAGTATAGAGATGAGATTCTCCGACCTTTTGTCGTGCCTTATGCTGATGCCATAGGTGATTCTTTTCTTTTTATGGACGATAATGCACGACCCCACAGAGCTGGCTTGGTGGACGACATGCTGGAAGTGGAGGGTATCGAGCGTATGCAATGGCCAGCTTCCTCCCCGGACTTAAATCCGATTGAGCATGTGTGGGAGGCATTAGGCAGGTGCATTGCAGGCAGACCAGCACCTCCCACAACTGTTCCAGAGCTGCACATTGCTCTTATGGAAGAGTGGCCACGTATCCCCCATGAACTCATTGCTAACCTCATTGCATCAATGCCATGCAGGTGTGAGGCAGTGCTGGCCGTTCGAGGAGACCATACACCATACTAAAGAAACATTTTCACCCATGTTAATGTTGCTTTGTTTGTTTGCCATATTCCTAATCAGGATCTCTTTGACATCTGGTGTGGTACAGAGGTTACGTAATGACTTCAAACTCTTGTTGACATTCTTTTGGAGTAATAGAAAGTGATTGCATCTAATATATATATTACATATCAGAGGGCTGGTCTGTATATGCCAATATTTCTATAGTTATATGTTCATTTAACCCATAAATTGGAGAAACGCTAATTTTTTGTTGTACTTATTTACACATATCGGTCCGCGGTTAAAAACAAAATAATATGCAACTGCAAGTTATTACTGTATATTGTGCAATTCGACATGAATTTAGATAATTTCTACTTGTTCGTTTTTTATATTGTTTTATTAACAATAGTAATTAAATTAAACAAGTGTGTCTTAAAGAAAATATTGCGAATTTAGGGTTTAATGAATTACTAAATGATTCGTAAAAATAGGTTAACTGCACCCCGGACCTAAAGAGATCTATGATTTTCAAACGTTATCACTTAAGGCAACTCGAGGTCTCAATGATTAATTTAATATTTTGATTTTTGTCCACCGCTGTGGTCTCGAGGTAGCGTGCTGCCTTGTCACGCAACGGTCCCGGGTTCGATTCTCGGTCGGGACAGTTTTTCTGGGTGAGGTTTTTATCGGGGTTTTTCCTCCCTCACCTGTAAGACAAATATCAGGAAAACTTTTTAAGACCCAAACGGTCCCCTAAATCATATGGCCATCGCAATCATCATAATTCATATTCATCTTAGATTAAGTTTAGGATTAGGAACTCTCCTGGCGCACCACTATCATCATCATCACCCATCATATTATCGGGGCAACGTAACCCTGCCTTTCAGGTGCCCCAACCTCAGAAGTGGGTTACAAGTACGCCATGCCAGGAGAGAACTCCAGGAATGTTGGAAGACAACCTGGGGCATTTGCAAAAAAAAAAATGATTTCTTAAGAGATATGTAATAATCTTCCCATCAGTCCAATGGGCTCAGATCCATAAAATTAACAATGAAATTACTTAAGTTCCGAATTACAGTACACGAATAACTAATTAAAATAGTAGCATTCATAGCGATATACACGTACATTTCTTTAGGGCCACTAGCCCATCATTCCTCGTATACCGTAGACCTAATATCCACAACTCCTAGAATTCCATACATTATCACTGAATGATTCATTAGATAATATTTGGAACTACAATATTAGGTTGTTTATTTTTAGATATTCTATCTTACTGAACTTCATAATGTGTTTACAAGTCATTAATGCAGTTTGGCTCGAACGACGAGAAAACGCAATTTCGGTTAAATTTCAGTTTCATTCCAACATTTCTGACTGAAATTCCCATTATATTTAAGATTTATATTTAAAAGATTCTAAGATTTAACTTATTTAATTATATTATCTCATACTTTAATAATTAGGGGAATAATATTGTAATAAGAAAAATACAAGATTTTTAATAACTGCCTCTAATGATGTAAGGATCTTCAAATTATAGGACTCCAATTCAATAAACACCGTTTGAATTACCGGATTTAGCAGCAAATTAGTACCGGTATCATCATTTTAAACAGGTCCAGTTTCCTTATAAGTGTCATATATATATATATATATATATATATATAGTCCACCGCTGTGTTCTCGGGGTAGCGTGCTGCCTTGTCACGCAGCGGGCCCGGGTTCGATCCCCGGTCGGGACAGTTTTTCTGGGTGAGGTTTTTATCGGGGTTTTTCCTCACTTGTAAGACAAATGTCAGGAAAACTTTAAGGCCCAAACGGTCCCCGAGATCATATGGCCATCATCATCATCATCCTTAATATCATCGTCATCATCATCCTTCACCGGTGTGGAAAGCAACGGGAAGCTACCACACCTACAATTCCCTAGTAAAGCTGCAAGCATAGCATGAAATATGCTATGATTGCAGTGAAGGACCTGCCTTCGGGCAGAATTACTATGGATGGTGATGGAGGAAAATGGAGATAAGCGAATGAGATATAACAGGAAATTATATGACTTGCATAAATCATCTGATATCATTACTGATGTTAAAGTAAACGGACTAAAATGGACAAGACATACGCAAAGAATGACCAAAAATGAGTTTTTTATTTCATGGCGCGACAGGCCCTTGACCTACCAGCCGGCTGTTGGACTCACATTCACATGTGTCGATCACAGATGTACACGAATATCCAGCCAGTGTAGGGGTGACATGTGATTAGCATATCGGATTCCCCAGCTGTTATAGCTGGATTTCCTAACCTGGAGCCGCTACTTATTGTAGCTATCCAAATTCTTCACGATGCTGGGTGGGCACCGGTCCCATACTGGCCAAAATTCTACGAGAAAATATCTTCCCCATGGAGACTCGAACCAGCGCATGTCCCAAAGCTCTGCGCCAAGGTATCTTGTCTTAAGTTAGAAGAATTATGAATGGCAAGCCAGAAGAAAGACCAGAACTGGAAGATCGAGTTTTAGATGGATGGAATACTACAGAATGTCAAATATTTAAAAGAAGAATTGGTTAACGGTTGCCAGAGATAGAGAAGCCTGAAGAAAAATTCCGAAGGAAGTCTTGACCCACCCAGGGTTGTTCTGCTAATAATGATAATGGTGACAGATTTAAAGAAGCTTCTCTATTTACAACTTTGAAGGTTATTAGTTTAATTTAACTTAAAATCTTTCCTGTGAAAGTTGAATTAAGCCTTAATAAATACTAATGACCAGTGTGCTCAAAATCCGGTACCGGTGACATATACTAACGAAAATGTTACTTTTTCAATGTTATCACAATATTAAACAAAAACTAATACATCATCATCATCATCCATGCAAGTATTAAGCCGTGTGGCCTGTTACGGCCTCAAAGAGGAATTTTCCATCCAGCGCTTTTTTGGACGTCCCAGCGATCTTTTGCATTGGGGGCAGTAGCGAAGTATTGCTTTTGGAATTCTATGAGACGGCATTCGTTGAAGATGGGCTTTCCAGTTGTTCTGGTAGTTTTGTATAGTGGGAACCCCACAATAATACCCCTCTGGGCCAGCAACCCATTGGGAGAAAAAAATTACATTTGCTTTCAAGTCTCAAATAAAAAACTAATACATCAAGGTTATATTTTGGTATGCATAGTAAATGAATATTGAAAAGACACGTTTGTTTTGAGGAGAAAGAGCTAGGAATGAGGTCAGTTTGAGGCCTGTCCGTGAAGTGGTGCCAAAGTGAGGTTAATCATCTTTCAGAACTGCGTCGCTAACTTCCACGTGTCTCTCATTGCCATTGTTGACGTCAGCCTTTGTTGAACCGGAAACTATCCAAAAATTTACCTTCCTTTTTCCCCTTTATTTCAATGCTGGTCACAGGCATTTCCGTTAGTCACAATTATTTTTTATAATAAATAAACATTTTACGTAAAATTCAGAAGCGGCTCTTCCTTTGAAATCAACATAGTTCAACTAATACAAAAGGTTCACATCACAAAAAATCCATAGTATAAGGATACTATCTCCTGGCTTAACTTCGTTCATTACTCCTTAAAAATTGAAATAATTTTAGTTAATACAGTAATAAAAATCCAAAACAATGTGAGTAAATAATGCAACTAAAATGCGATTGCTGTTAAATGGTACAGAAATGGAATAGGTAGCCTAATTCTAGTATTTAGGAAGCATATGAATGAAAAAAAAAATTGGCTCTTATGTGGAAATCTCTTGCCAATAGCGGACATTCTTAATAACGGACGCGGACACTAAAACGTATCTCCGAACGACAATTAAAACTTCCGAATAACTGACAGCTTGAGAGGTGAAACGTTTATACTGTACATGGAACTATTTGCAACAACGAACATTTTCGCACATTTTGGAGGTTTGGGCTTGGGGCTTGTCCATTTGGAGAATCACTGAGGAACATTCGGCACCACACTATTCGAAGCATGATGGCAGAAGCCTTACGAGATTATGGATACACAGTTTATGGGGAAGTTCATGGTGTGGCCACTAATGGAAGTAACAGACGAATAGATATTATTGCATTTAGACCATCCTTTAAAATTTGTATGATATTAGATCCACAATCCGTTTTGAGACTCATAGTGGCCAACTTGAGGAAGTTGACTGCGAAAAGAAAGCCATATATGAGCCAACAGTTGACTATTACAAAGATAAATACCAATTGTGATAGTATAACTGTCACAAGATTGATGATCGTGGCAAGAGATACACTGCTCAAAACAATTAGAGGAACACTTGTAATAAATTGAATAAGTAATTGTTTTTTAAAGCTGTGATGCTGAAAGTTGGACAATATGTAAATTGAATTATTAATTTTATCATTCGATACAAATTTTAAAGATCCATGGCCTAAATACAGAGAAATTACCTCAAATAACAAATATAGAGATTTTTTTTTTTATTTTGGAAGGCACTGGCCACTTCTAATTGGTAAGCTTCCTGATGTTGCTATAGTGACGAATGTTGATTATTGCCTTGTTTATTGAAGTGTCTGACAAAATGAGGAATTAAAATGAGTTTGAAGTGTATCATGCTCGACATATTTTACGACAAGGTCAATATCTGCGACAAGTGGCTAGAGAGCTTGGGGTTTCTCCTTCCGTGGTGTCCAGGTTACGCAACAGGCACATAGGGACAGGTCAGTATTGTAAAAGACGTGGCCAGGGCCGTAAATTTAAAACAAGCCCCCAGGATGACAGATACGTTGTTCTTTCTGCTCTTCGACAGCGTACAAAAACTGCAAAAGACCTGCAGAATGACCTTCATATGGCTTACGGAATCCGGGTTTCAGACCAAACCTTGTGAGGAGTACAGCTTAAGGAAATTAGAGCAGTCGTCCAAAACTAGGACCGTTAAAATAGATCACCCGCTTAAGCAAATGTGGCATTTAGGCATGCAAGAGCCATTCGTACGGTATGATGCTGGAAACCATATGGTGATTGGAGAACCTGATACAAGGGGTAGTCTGTGCTCTTCTCGGACGAATCCAGGTATCGTCTTACACGTTGTGATGGTCGATTGAGGGTGTGGGGACGGCCAGGAGAAAGATTTTCTGCAGAGGCTGTACAGGGAATTGATAGATTCGGAGGAGGTTCCATAATGGTGTGGACCGGAGTTATGTACAACAATCGTACGGACCTTGTACTTGTTCCCCAGCGACTGAATGCTGTCCGGTATATCGAGCACGTTCTGGAAGAGCATGTAGTACCTGCTGCCATTGGAGTAGGCCCTGGATTTCTGTTTATGCAGGATAATGCCAGGGCACATTCTGCGGCTGTCACCAGGGATTTCCTGAGGAGGAATGAAATTGAGGTAATGGAGTGGCCAGCGGTCAGCCCAGACCTCAATCCTATTGAACACTTGTGGGATCTTCTAGACAGGAAGACCAGGAACCGACATCAAGCTCCACAGGAACTTGGAGATGCTCTGAAGGAGGAATGGGAGGATATCCCGCAAGAGGAAATCCAGAATCTTATTGGGAGCATGCCACGAAGGTGCCAAACTGTCATCGTATGTCGTGGAGGCCATACACGATACTAACTCTATATAACGAGTGTTTAACTTTGAAAAATAAGCACAAGATTCAATTGCTTACATAGCGGAATTATTTGAAAAGTTAATTGTCAGCGTTATTCATTTGTTTTTACTGGCATGAGCAATAAATAAATAAATAAATAACCACAAATAATGTACTTTATTAATTTCATGTTTGTAACTTTATCCAATGAAAAAATATTTGCATATTTCATAGTGTTCCTCTAATTGTTTTGAGCAGTGTACTATACCAGGATTCTTAGCTAAATTTTGGAATTTCTTAGATTTCGACGGAGTATATCTTTCTAAAATTGCCATTAGAGGATCAATTTCAACTTTAAGAAACCATCTTTACAAATGATGATCTTTGAAGAAGATCATCTTTACAAATGATGAACTTTGAAGAAGATTTTCGGGCTGTAGCAACTCCGGCCGTGAAAGTCTACGTCAATACATCTTCACAACATTTCTACTTTATAGTATGTATACTTCAATTACAATTTGAAATTTTTTAATGTATTTACAAAATATATTTCATCAATTTCGAAAATTAATTGTCTATATCACTTTGTCCTTGAGGCAATCCTCTAATGAGGAAAGTTGTATATAATAATAATAATAGTACATTTTTAACTTGAGTTTCGGGAGCAACATGTTAATGAGAATACTGTTAGTGTCTTCAAAATTATAATTTTACGAATTCCTGAAATGTCACAAAAACGCAAACGATTAACACTGAATGAAAAATTAGAGATCATCTAAGAAAAGGGAGGAATTTGAAACAGTACTTTCTAATTAAGAATGATGAAGATGGGCTCTGTTTAACGTCTGCGCTTGAAACACATATTGAGAAGACAATTTTAAATGACTCTCTTGTCCAGTAAAAAACACAGGATTATTTTAAGCCGCCCTCCCAGAATTGAGACATTGAGTCTAAATGTTAAAGCACAGTAAGTAAATTACTATAGTAATTTGTTTATACATACTGTACATACTATAATAAGCAACTCAAGGCCTACACATTAATAGGGCACTGTACTGCACCATTCAGAATTTATAGTACTACTCTACTCAAAGAAAAATGTTCACAATTTACATATGTACGGCATTTCAATTTTGTTTCTACTACATTATTGCATTTTTTCATCGCCCCAGATTATCATTTCGACATTTCTGATGTTCTCTCCTGGCATGGCGTACTTGTAACCAATTTCTGAGGTTGGGGCGCCTGGAAGACGGAGTTACGCTGCTCCGATGATACGATAATTGATAATGGTAATGGTGCGGCAGGAGAGGCTTTAAACTAAACTTAATCTAATTAGGCGAATATGATAATGATGGTCAGATGGGACCGCTTGGGCTTGTCATTTGTCTTACAGGTGAGGAAAAACCAGGAAAAAAAAACTCACCCAGGAAATTTGCCCCGACCGGGGATCGAACCCGGGCCCGCTGAGTGACAAGTTAGCACGCTACCTCGAGACCACAGAGGTGGACCTATTGTATATTGTACTGTATTGTATTTTTATTTATTTTTCTGTATAGCAGACACTTTTAATAGCGGACATTTTTTATTTCTCCTGTAGGTATCCGTTATTCAGAAGTCTGACTGTATTTTGAATAGAGCCACATCAGAAACTCTCACCCCTGGTGTGGGCGTGATGATGTAAGTTTCCTCGGATATGTAAAACGTTATCTGTTATCTATTTGGAGGGAGGATGCGACACGATACTGCAGACCAATAAAACCTCCCTCGCATCAATATGTCGGGGCGGGGGGGGGAGAGGAAACGAATGAAAGCCAAAACATTTCTTCAATAGAAGGAAATTACCACAAACCAATATCACATTATTTTGAGTAAATTATATTTCACTTTTATTTCAAATTATTTGTTTATAATTCATTTAGGCCCGTAGAGGACCAGATATGTTATTAATAACTCGGGGATTACTTGTAACAAATTAAAAAATGTAATGGTTTGAAGATCCATACCGTATTTTATGGACTATAAGACGCAACTTTTTCTTCGAAAAATTGCCTCCAAAATTCAGGAGCGTCTTATTGGCATATTCGAAATTAATATAAAATGCCCAGTGTTTGATATAAAATTCCCGCCAGTCGGAAACACAACATATTCGATACTGCGGGAATTATCTCTATCTGGCAACATTGGATTCAACTGGCAGCAGCAGTGCATCGATGCCACGAACATGAGTTTGCGGGGATTCACAAGCTTGCTAACACTGTCTCCCTCCCGCCCCATCACAAACCCAGAACACTGTCTAGATGCGTCGTTGCAGTTTACGATGCTAGTGAACTTGAACAAATGGATGGAACCCAACACGAATTCACGCCGAAGGGAGCTTTAAAACGACATACAATCAAACAAGTGTGTCATAGATAAACAGTCGTGGTCTAGAGTGAGAGAAGACATTATTGTTAAATCTTTCAAAAAGTGCGGCTTAAGTAAGGCTTTCGATGGCAGTGAAGACCATCTTATATATAAAGAGGACAACGATGACGACGAAGAGGAAGAACAAGAAGAAGAAGAGGAAGAAGAAAGTTCAGATGACGTTTCTCGGGGATTTTAAAGATCAAAACGGTTTTATAAACTAAGATTTTTTTTAGTTTGGTTTGCAATTTAATAATAAAAATGGCAAAAAAGGTATTAAAAAACTGCTTAAAAATTAAGGCGAGTCTTACAGCCTGTAAAATACGGTAGGTATTAGTGATTAATAATACCAGAGGCAGCAAATGATGAACATGATTTATGTTCACAATCTTTCACTTCCATAATTGTGTGGCACACTTTTGTTCACTGTTTAATAAGATTTGAACAATTATTTAAAATCTCACGTTATCACATATGATGATCCATCGATCCTAAAATCCATCACAAATGATGGATTTCTTCTCGGAATAATACAAATTGACCATCGCCAATTAAAAGAAGGGCCCACATCACACAACACTTCGAATTCACAAGAATTCTCTCACTATGTGATCCAAACTGAGCCAAACCCATGGCCAAATGGCAAGCTGGATAAAGATCATATCGAACAACATGCATAAACCAATAAAGGCAAAATGACTTAATAACATATTAAATAAACAAAGAGACAATGCCAACCTCAAATACATCGATCTGATTACAATATAAAAATAATTAGAATGATTACAAAAATAAATACAGCAAATAACAGAAATCCTGTCATAAAACACAACATTACTATTAACAATTTACAAGTATTTTCAAAATTGACGAAACTAGGATTTGGACAAAATATTCAGTTATTAATTTATATCAGACTAGCTAATACCCGGCGTGCGCTGCTACGTCTAAATAAATTAATGTGTTTTTATGTTCAGTTGAATAAGTGAAAGAAAAAAATATAAATTTATATTTTTTTTAGATACCCGTGCTGATTACCCGGCGTTGCCCGGGAATCTTCTTATCCCGATCTTCTTGACATAAATGAGCTGACATACGAAAATTAATGTGTTTTATGTTTAGTTAAATACTTAGGGGGAAATTTTATATCGTAATTAATTTTAGATACCCTGTACTGTTTACCCGGCGTTGTCCGGGAATCTACTCATCCCGATCTTCTTGGCATAAATAAGTTGAAAAACAAAATTCGTTATTGTGTGTTATCCGTAAAAGAATACCCGCCACCGCTGCTATGCTTGCACAGGAATCTACGTAGTAGTCTCGATCTTCTTCGCATCAATGAAAGAAAAAAATGGTTATTGTGAGTTATCCGTAAGAGAACATATGCTGTCGCGGACTTTTTTGTAGAGCTTTTTGAGATATTCAATTCTGTGTACATTAATTTTGTGTATTTGTTATGGTTTAGGCAGCGTAAGCCATTTAAACATCCAAAGAGCTACTTTTTCACTTTTTCCACTACAAATGGTGATTTTAAGGGTGTAGGAGTGGAGTATCACAATTCTCTTAAAGCCTATGTTCATCCCGGGAATCTCCTGAATATTTTGCAAAAAGTCCCATCACAATCGGATCAACGGTATGGCAGCGCATAATACGAACACACAAAGAAATAAATAAACAAACATTCATTTGTATATATTAGATAATCCATGGTAACATTAGGTATTAAAGGAAGAACATATGTTTCAAAATCATAGTAGGCCAACAAACAAACAAACTCCTGGCGCGACAGGCCTACAAGGCCCTTAGCCTACCAGCCGGCTGCTGGCCTCACATCTACATGTGTCACTCACAGAGGTAGATGATCAACAGCCAGTGTAGGGGTGACATGTGGTCAGCATGTCGAGTCCCCCAGCCGTTATAGCTGGTTTCCTCAACCTGGAGCCGCTACTTATTGTAGCTACCCAATTGCCTCACGATGCTGGGTGGGCACCGGTCCCATACTGGCCGAAATACCATGAGAAAATTTCTTCCCCCATGGAGACTCGAACCAGCGCAAGTCCCGTAGCTCTGCGCCAAGGCTTCCTACCTTAACCGCTAGGCTACGGCGCGGGACAGTAGGCCAACACAAACAATAAAAGACCCAGACTATTTCGAACTCAATTGAGAGAATCATAAACATATCAAAATAATCCCTCACGCATGACATTATCTAATAACTAACAATACAAATAAGAGGTTCGAACCACGAGCAGTTTTATGTGTTTTAATTTATTTCAGGATGGTTTCTGTCATGTACACAGGTATCCCAACCAAAATATATATTTTTTTCTTCCACACTTCCCAGTCTTTTGTGTCTGCTTCTGTCATATTTCTCTTCTTCATGTTGTCTTGAATTCCTTTTATCCACGTTTGGCTTTGGTCTACCACGTTTCCCTTTTCCAGGAGGTATCAATTTCAATACTTCTTTGTTTGTTGCTGTGTCCCTTCTTCTCATTATATGCCCATACCATCTTAGTTGGATTTCTTCAATCTCTTGTATAATATCCTTTTCTACATAATTTCTCTTAATGTATTCTTTTTTATTTTATTATTATTATTATTATTATTATTATTATTATTATTATTATTATTATTATTAAATGAAGGCAAAACAATAACGGCAATGTTTAATGGTGTCCCACGGAAGATTAAATTACAAATATATAATTCAATAGTGAGAAGTACTTTTACATATGGAGCTGAAGCATGGAAATCCAACAAAAAGCTTGTGTGGATGCAAATGCATTTCTTGAGGAGAGCAGCAATATGTTCAAAATTGGAAAAAAATAAGAAATAAAGTAATACGAGAAAAAAATGAATACCGGTATTAAATATTCAATAGTAGATTATATAAGATATAAGCAATTAAATTGGTAGGGGCATGTACGACTAATGCAAGAAAAATGGTATCCACCTGGAAGAAGAAATATAGGAAGACCTCAAAACTCATGGATGCAAGATATCAAGAACTGGAATGAGAACAAGAGGACTAGATGACATGGAGTGGATGGATAGGGGCAAATAGACAAGGAAAATAAATTTTAGGCACAGAAAGATGTGTAAATATTGAAAATCTGTATGTAAATAAAATTATTATTATTATCCACCGCTGTGGTCTCGAGGTAGCGTGCTGCCTTGTTACGCACCGGGCCCGGGTTCGATCCCCGGTCGGGGCAGTTTTTCTGGGTGAGGTTTTTATCGGGGGTTTTCCTCACCTGTAAGACAAATGTCAGGAAAACTTTAAGGCCCAAACGGACCCCGAAATCATATGTCCATCAACATCATCATCCTTATTATCATCATCATCCTTCACCGGTGTGGAAAGCAACGAGAAGTTACCACACCTATAATTCCCTAGTAAAGGTGCAAAGCATAGAATGAAAATGCTACGAATGCAGTGAAAGACCTGCCCTCGGGCAGAATTACTATGGATGGATGGATTATTATTATTATTATTATTATTATTATTATTATTATTATTATTATTATTATTATTATTATTATTATATACTACTAGGTATGTGATTGGTGAATGCAACAAGTTCCTAGCTACAGAATTTCTTCACTGCATACCGTCCTACTTGGCAAGAAGCGATACAATAGACCTCAGCATTCCAACACTCTGATTCACCCACTATTTCACCGCGAATTAGGTTATGATTCTTAAAACGCAACTCTCTTAACTTGCAATAACTCAATTTTCACATTATTTAACTTCTCAGAACGGAACATTTATCATAACTGTCTTTATTATGTCTCCATCTTCACTGTACAATTTATATAATCTCCTTCTCAGATAATCTGGACGTTTAGACATCGAAAGTAAGACGTTAAATGCATCATGAACCCCACATCTACAGGTGGACATAAACACCTGACGGTTTTTCAAATGATTATGCAATTTTTGGAGTTTTAGATGTCATTGTTCATTGGTTTTTAACGTTTCATTAGAAGTTAAAGTCCAGCCGCTGAGTGACCGGCCCTGACGTTTAGGTTGTACCTGTGATAAAGCGAGAAACTCGCCCTCTACTGTCAATAATGATGAAATAGTTGAAATGCGAGGGGACGTCTGTCACAACCAATCACTGCTCATGACGCCGCTAGTAAGGTTTGAAATTGCTGCGATGTTGTAGGCTGTATTTCTGCTAAGCGCATACATAAAGCGGCCCCTCCCACTGAATATCCATATCGGCAACACTGTCGTGAAAACGTCAGGATTCAGCGGCTGGATTATAGTAACACAGTTGACAGTGGTGGTTATCAGTGCGGTAGAGTATTGGCCTGTACTGGAAAGAATTCAGGCAGAAAGAACAAACTCCATTACATCTATTCAGCAGGATTTTTATAACTGAAATGCTTCCTCTAGGAAAAATATGCCCCTGTGAGTTATAAAATGTCGTGAGGAAGGTTCTGTACAAGATGCGAAACTACAAGTCTGTCACACTTCTCAAAGCCTGCATAGTAAATACACGAAATACGGCTTGTTCATGAGATAAAGTAGCCAGATTTCATTTTTGTAATCTTAGTCAATCGGTATGGTTTTAGAAGATTTTTCAGAAATAATTTACAACATGTGACGCGAAAAATGTGTGTACGTTCCAATCATACATCATGCGCATGAGCCAACAAACGCGAAGAGGTTTACACTATGGAATCACGGGATGCAGTCAACATATATTACACCACCAAGTTAACTTCGCACGGGCGGAGGGGAAGAGTTTCAGCGCTAGTGTCGCCGATCTACTGAATCTGTGTGGAAGGGATGTAGGGGAAGACTGTACATCCGATCACGTACTGAAATTTTTCAACTTAAAATGTGGGGGGGGGAGAATCTCTAAACACGCGTGAAAGATCTTAACATGGTTGTCAAATTAGTTTCTTAAGCACGGAACGCTCAAGCGGTCGGATTATTTAAAATCACAGTATTTGTCGTCTCTCCGTTACCAGCCTGACAATAAATCACAAGTGGCAACATGCAATGAGAAGGGCAAAGGAAGGGACATCTCATTCCTTGATGTAACCCCAAAACTAACAGGGTTGTCAAGTTAGTCAATCTGCCACTGACCGCGCAGAACTACGGATCATTAAAATACATTTGTCAGCTCTCTACCTGCCAATCAAACAACATAATACAAAGGATAGAAAGTGGCAACATAGTATGGAAGAGAAAGACAGTTTGTTAGTTAACATATTTTCCGCCTACACAAAACACGTAGAGGAGTAATACACGATATTTAAAGAACCTGAAAGCTAACCTAACGCAATTTAATTAGTTTAACCTGTGAAAGACCAACCTAAAAGCTAACCTAATGCAATTTAAGCACCAGTGAAAGAATGCAACGCCCTAAATAAATAGTAGGTTTGGAAATTCTAAAGTATATGTGTAGGGTTAATTAGTAGATACTCAATGTTGTCTGCACTGGAACACTTTGCTGTTGCATAGAATATTCGTTAAAATCAATATGGCTGCCACGTTTTAATGTTACGTATGTAGTTAAATTAATAGAAAAATACATTGAAATACTCGTTAGAAAAAATGTAATAATCGTTGTAAATGGTGGGAAAAAATTTGAAAAATGAAATCCTAAGAATAAAATGTTACAGGAGTTTATGAAGGAATTAAAAAAGTCGAGTAAAAAAGATTTGTAAAGTTTAGGCAATTTTTGTTTTATCTTAGGGGATAAGTTAACAAGCCGCTACTGAAGAATGTTATATGAAATTCCATGAAATGTTATGTATTTCATCATGACTCAAATATATATTCTACTGTCCACAGACGAAGTGAATGAAAGCAGTAGGTATTTCATATGTCATGAGTGTTCCTTTATTCTCAGGTAGTATGCCATTATATCGCTTGCAATTCCCCGTGCCCCCTCTTCGTCCGGTGCTTTCATTCACTTCGTCTGTGGACTATACTAAGCTCATGGTTAACCCTTAAATTGGCAAAACACTGACTGACTGTTTTGTGGCAATGACTAGCATTGCCCAGTGTGCCGCTTTTTGGGAACCAGTTGAGGTCCCTTGGCGGCCAAACACCATTGTGTTTATTCAGTAGGGGTTTTGTTCCTTAGCCTTGCTGTCTCGCGGCTTATGTGTTCATTACCGTAGCAGGTATGGATGATATGAGGATGGTCCCTCACCAGAGCAGGGTCATCATAACCATAGTCGCCGGACAAGCAGAGAGTCCGAAAGCCGGCGACATGGAGTGAGCCACACTACTCTAGCTGGAATCCAGCACACATATCATGGAAGTGGACCGTCATCGGGGTCTCTGGTGAATATGTTTCGGTGTATAGCACGTTGCTGTAGCATATAGCATATAGCATATGCCCTATATTGCGAGCAATTGGATTCTCATGATTTTCTATATGTTGCAACATGTGCACAACCCAAATTTCTTCTGTTAGTTATTTGAATTTTGCGGACCGCAGTGAAAACGGAATATTGTGTAACTGTTATTATTAGGTATATTGCATAATTAGACACACATTTAAGTGGTTTCTTTTTGTTCGTTTTCTTCTGATTTATTTAAAATATTAAATTAATTAAATCAACTGATGTATCCAAAAGGATACATTACGAATTTAAGGGTTAACAATATTTTTAAAATTATTAGGTATTTATGCCCCACGCTGTATTACAGTTACCTGAACAAAACAAATGGAGAACGGAATGAATTAGGAGAACATAAACAACATACTGAAATCAAAACATCGTATAACATTGTCTATATATAACTCACTAGCACTTTAGAATCCATTAAGAAACATTATTCACCGTTGAGATTATTGTTAGATATTTAAAACAATAAAATTTGTACGTGTTGTGGCAGTCGACCTCAACAAATTAACAAAATAATCACATGGAAAAACAAATATTAACAGAACTGGATAACTAACTGGCACTATCGAACCCGGAGGTTCATGACCGCGCGGACATAAGTTCTCCATATATCCCTATCCTGAGACAATGTTTTCCAATCATCCCCTGTATAATCTACTTCCCTCAAATCATAGTTAATGTTATTCTCCCACCTCATTCTTCATCTACCAACTGGGCGTTTTCCCTCTGGTTTTCCTGCAAGAAGATTCCATGCACGTCTTTCATTCCCCATTCGTGCCACATGTCATGCACATCGCAGTCTACGAGACTTAACTGTTCTCATTATAACTGGCTTCCTATAAAGACCATGTAATTCACTGTTATGCAGTCTTCTCCATTCACCTATCTGTTCATCTCTCTTTGGTCCAAACAATTTCCTAAGAACATTATTCTCAAATACTCGTAATATCCTTTCCTCCCTTAAAGTAAGAGTCCATGTTTCGCATCCATATAACAGAACTGGATAACATGCAAAAAAACATCAATTTCACAGAAGAACTAGAAAAAATAACTATCAAATATCTGGATCTTAGAATCACCAAAAATCCAATTAACAACAGCCTAAACATTAGAACATACAGAAAACCCCCATTAAAATAATTTGTTGAGGACGACTGCCACAACAGCTACACATTTTAATGTTTTAAATAACTATAGAATGTCAGCGCGCACATTCCTAATCTGAGCAAATGTTTTCTCTGTATACTTCATACCTCTGAAATTAGGCCTATGGTTAGTGTAATTCCCCATCTCATGTTTAGCCTATCTACAACGTGCATTCCCTCTGATTTTTTACTAGTTTCCATGTCTTTCCTTCATTCCCCATTCATGCTACCTCGGTGACTACGAACTTAATTGTTATCATTACAGCTGGTTTCCCATAAAGATAATGTATTCACTGTTACATCGTGTTTTCCATTCACCTGTCTGTTCGCCTCTCTTTTTGGTCCAACAATTTCCTAAGAATTTTATTCTCAAATAGACTCGTAATATTTCTGCCTCCCTTAAAGTAAGAGTCCACGTTTCACATCCATATAACTGAGAGAATAGCCGTTTTATGTATTTTTATTTTATTTATTTATTTATTTTGGTGTTAGAATGAGTTTCATATTTTGAAACTTTTTCCTATATGTTTAGTTTTATATTATTTCCTGATGCATTTAATTACCTTCTTGAGTCCATCCATAGTAATTCTGCCCGAGGGTAGGTCTTTCTCTGCAATCATAGCATTTTCATGCTATGCTTTGCATATTTACTAGGGAATTATAGGTGTGGTAGCTTCCCGTTGCTTTCCACACCGGTGAAGGATGATAATGATGGCCGAATGATTTTCAGGGACCATTGGGCCCTAAAGCTTCTTGACATTTGTCTTACAGGTGAGGAAAAACTCCGAAAAAAAACTCATCGAGGTTTTATATTATTTCCTGATGCATTTAATTACCTTCTTGAGTCCATCCATAGTAATTCTGCCCGAGGGTAGGTCTTTCTCTGCAATCATAGCATTTTCATGCTATGCTTTGCATATTTACTAGGGAATTATAGGTGTGGTAGCTTCCCGTTGCTTTCCACACCGGTGAAGGATGATGATGATGATAATGATGGCCGAATGATTTTCAGGGACCATTGGGCCCTAAAGCTTCTTGACATTTGTCTTACAGGTGAGGAAAAACTCCGAAAAAAAACCTCATCGAGGAGCCTGTCCCGACCGGGAATCGAACCCGGGCCCGCTGCGTGATAAGGCAGCACGCTACCTCGAGACTACAGCGGTGGACCCTTCTTCAGTATTATATTAATAATATTCTATATTCTTTTGTTTATTTTATTTTCCCATGTATTAACATTTTTCAAATTTTTTTAAGTGCTAGAATTTATTTTATATCTTGAAACTGACTCCTATATTCATATATTTTTTTGTCTCTCTCCCTTTAACTAAAACTTAGTAATGTATATGTTCTATATGTACTATTTCTGTAACTGAACTGCACCCCAGCACGAGCACTTGCTATTGGGTGTCAATACTGTGTGAAAAATTTAATTGTGAACACAATTTATTCGTAATCTGATTTTATTTTTTCAAAACATGTATAAAAATGAGAAATAATGAATATAACTAGTGAATTGAGGGAACGCAGCTAATTAAGACTAACTTTGTAGAGTAAGGATATATTGTTACTCAAGTCGTCTGTGGAAGTTTATCAGGCATCCCGCAGTAATGATAATAGGTTCACTCGTTAAAACGATAAAACGCGTTATCTTGAAGGGTTAAAAAAACTGGTCTACTTAAATAAATTATTCTTACATTTTTATCAGTACATAAAGATATGCATGTCTCCCGTTTAATATAAAGTTGTCAAACCAAGCTGAAGAACATAGTTCCTTTAAGACTGTGTCATAAATCTGGACCTTATACTCAAGTTTGATATTACATATTTTACTCCTTACTACATATTTATTGGAATATTTCTTTTTTTTAATACATAAAATGGTCTTCAAATGCAAGTCCACAATTTTTTTGTATATAGTGCTAGGAAACAGGTAACATTTTTGTATGATTACTGATTAGTTCTCAACTCTGTTTGGAGACTTAAGTGATTGACAGGTCATATACTTTGTCTAGTCAGTCCTGCTGACAAAGACTACCTCATACTGAAACATAATGCAAACCCTTTATGGGTTTCTAGGAAAAAAAATAACATGGAATGTCCCACAATTAAACACAATGCAAACCTTCCTTAAGGTTTATAATTTTCTTGGAAAACCTTAGCGCCAGTTATTTTTCGGAACTTTCAAAATCGATTGAAATGTTAAAAGAAGCTTGCTTCCTCCTCCCCCATCTCCATGAGGAGTGAGTGAGAGATTGAATAGTTTCTACTACGTATTTCTATATAACTATATCAGGGTAATCCAAACATCCTGATGTTAATAATTCTTTTAAAATTGAATACACTTTAAGAATATAAAAATAATGTATAGTGTTTTGATGTTCTAGCGTGGAGTGAGAAATATCAGGGAGATCACATATATGGTGCAGGAAATTAAGTGTGGAATATTCTGATTTTAGGACATGTGGCACATGAAAGACGTGCATGGAAGCTTCTTGTAGGAAAACCAGATTTGAAAACGCCCAGTTGGTACACCAAGAATGAGGTGGGAGAATAACTAACTATGATTTGAGGGAAATAGATTATACAGGATACCAGCTATAACGGCTGGGGGATCCGACATGCTGACCACATGTCACCCCTATACTGGCTGGATGATCGTCTACATCTATGATTAACACATGTGGATGTCAGACCAGCAGCCGGCTGGTCAGCCAAGGGACTTCTAGTCCTGTCGCGCTTGGAGTTTTTGGAAAGATATTATACAGGGAATGATTGGAAAGCACTAGCTCAGGATATGGATACATGGAGAGCTTATGTCCACGCGGCCATGAACCTACGGGTTCGATAGTGCCAGTAAGTAAGTAAGTACATTCTGATTTTGTCTGGCCATTTTCAGTTAAAGTTTTGACCTAGTAGACATATTTTGCTGTCATTGAATGTCAGTCATGCAGATGAGAATGTTCAATAATTGTATTTTTAAATAATGCTTTTACAGAGTTGTTTACTAAATATAAATTAACCTCTAATGTTGATTATAATTACAGTTTGGTGTGTTTCATTTTTCTCCACTAGGTACATTCTTACAATATTAAGATCCTACTTGGCAATAAAAAATATGATCAAGTTGCAATGAATAAACAATTAAAGATAACCCCACATTTCTGATGTTTTCAAACATCGTCATTTACATCAAATATATAAATATTTTAAGGTACTGGTAACTATATTTAAATAATGAATTTACATTAAACAGCTTAATGTATTCGTTAAATAGTTCTAACAAATGCCACTTTTCATTTCCAAATCACTCCTGACATTACTTATGAAAAAGCTGGGGTATGAAAGTTGTATGACTAAGAAGCAGATTTTTATTTTACTAAGGACAGGAATTCAATTACAGAATCCAAGCTCATATACACAGAACGAACACAGAATACACACGTCATTCAAATGATCTCTTGTCTTAACTGTGTTCCAAAAGATATGATCGATCTTTGAGATCCACGTTTAGATATTCAAGCAAAACATCTTTGGAATACTAACATGTTTTGTACGCAATAATATTTAAAATTCAAACTTAGTATTCTTCTATTTATGGACTTGTAAGAGTTACCAACGAATATAATAAAATACAAGATTTATTCTATCGGAATTTCACGCATTTGTCTGCAAGATTTCAAAAATTCTTTTGTGCAACACATAATCGAAAAATATTGGAACTACGATCACAGATTTCCTTCTGTAGTGTAACAGTTAGTATGATTGACTACTACCCAATGGGATCCCGGTTCGACTTCCGTTAATATATATATGAATCCTTACCTGTCTGTCCTTTATAGACTTCTAAACCGTTCAACCACTCTTCGTGAAAATTTGAATATGCTAGTGTTTAGCCTTTATCTACGGGTAGGAGTTCACCTCAAACGAAAATTTATAATATCGCTCTAGAGATCGCAATTTTCGATGTTTCACAACAAACTCAAAATATCCTATTTAAATAAATCGAGTTATGTATTATCCAAAAATCAGCGAAAACCGACGTTAGATGGGGGGGGGGGGTTACCTGAAATTTGAAATTAAAGATTTACTCTAGCACCGTCATGTGTGGTTCTTCGCAGTGTATACTATATAATTAATTAATCCTCAATACCTGGGTGAGGCTTTTTTCGGGGGTTTCCCCTCACCTGTAAGACAAATAGCAGGAAGCTTAGGGCCCAACGGTCCCGAAAATCATCCGGCCATCATCATCATCCTTCACTGGTGTGGAAAGTAACGGGAAACTACCGCACCTATAATTCCCTAATAAAGCTGCATAACATAGCATGAAAATGCTATGATTGCAATGAAAGACCTGCCCTGGGGCAGAATTACTATGGATGGATATTTAATTTATTTAGATGTTGCAGCGCACGCCGCCGGGTATTAGCTAGTAGGCCTATCATATAAATATTTTTTGAGTATCCTATAGGACCTGGAACGGGGTCCAATAAACCACATGAGGAGACATTTTTGAAGAATAAGAATAAATTTTATTCACATAATAAATGTTGTACAAAGTATTGACACCGGAATGAACAAGTGCTGGTGATCGGTTGCAGTTTAGTTACAGAAATAATAGATATAGAATATATACATTACAAAGTTTTAGTTAAAGGGAGAGGGAAAACAAAATATATAAATTTAGGAGCCAGTTTCAAAACAAAATAAATTCTGGCACGTAAAAAAATTAAGAAATAACATAAGGGAAATAAAATAGACAAAACAATGTAGAATATATTAAAACCAGACTGAAGAAGGTAATTAAAGTCATTAGGAAATAATATAAAACAAAACAAAGTTAGGAGAAATTGAATTATTGTTTGGATTAAGGAGAAGTCATATTCGGTTAGCAAAATAAAGATTGAGGAATTGCGTCTTTCTATCAATGTTACTCCTTTTAGTTTAATCGTTAGTCAATTACAGTAACCACTTCCTTCAGCCTTGATTCTTCAGAACTGTAGTGCAACGGATATAAGGATATTTTTACAAAGATAAATTTCAGAGTTTATCTATACAGCCATAAAATCACAATTGGCTGATTATATCAAGTATTTCTGGAAGTTTTAAATATCGGCCACTATATTAGCATTTGTCCACCGCTGTGGTTTCGAGTTAGCGTGCTGTCTTGTCACGCAGCGGGCCCGGGTTCGATTCCCGGTCGGGACAGGCTACTGGGTGAGTTTTTTTTTCGGGGTTTTTCCTCACCTGTAAGACAAATGTCGGAAAGCTTAGGGCCCAACGGTCCCCGAAAATCATCCGGCCATTATCATCACCAAAATTAGCATTATCATTATCATCCTTCACCGCTGTGGAAAGCAACGGGAAGCTACCACACCTACAATTCCCTAGTAAAGCACAGCACGAAAATGCTATGATTGCAGTGAAAGACCTGCCCTCGGGCAGAATTACAATGGATGGATATAATCATTTGAATACTCAGAGATGTTTTAAAACTTCTTTAGAATATAAGCAGAAACCGACGATTTGTTATTTTGCAAAGTTGCTGTTTACATTTATGTTTTCCGAATATGTAACTCTGAAGAAACTAATTTTCTCCGTTCTAGTTGCTGATCAGGCATTCCAAGCTTTCAGAGTTAACACATTCCTGCATCCACTCGAGCCAATATTAAATTAATTAATATTAAAATACATATTTTACTATATAGGCTTTTTTTTACGCTACCGAATTGTTAACCCTCACCTAATTTATAACATTTACTTATTGGTTTAAAAAATGTCAGCCCTGCGCGACGGCCACCTTTGCCCCAGAACAAGTGTCTGGTACTTATTTTCATTAGAGGCTGAGTCGACACCAGGGTAATGGTGCCACCAGAAGATTTTTAGGGCAGTTTTAAAAATCCTGATTCCATCGGGACTAGATCTCCGATCTTCCTGTTTGTAGTGTATTGTTTTTACGCTACAAAGGTGTCCTACATTGTTTACATAGGCCTACTATACACATATTTCCAATTATGTATAAACATCTCAAATCCGCTTCCATTAACATAAGTTTTAAATTAATTTCCTTAATTTATTTAGCAGGTTTCAAAATGTTTCACAACTTCCTGCGTCTATTTAATGTTCTGTCATTCTCCTCCACATCTCTCTGTCATTCCAATCTTCATCGTCCAATCCTTTTTCCCTCATGCTGCTTAAAACACCATTAATACACCATATTTTTATCAACTTCTTCTACTAAGTGGCACCCATTCTAGTATTCTTCTTGTGAATCTGTCTTCTGTCATTCATTTTACATGACTACACCATTTTAATAATTTGTTTTTCATGGAATCCACAATTGAAGTTTGAATATTCATCTTTTGTTTACTTACACTTTTTTGTTTTGTTTATCACTTCTAGAAATTCCAGATGAACGCCTTCAAAAATCCATTCCGGCAGAATTAAATTTACTAATTGTTTGTTTATTTATTTATTTATATACAGATTTTTAATGTTTACACATCTTTCTGTGCCTAAAGTTTAATTTTCTTTCTCCACTCGTCTATTCATACACTCCATGCCCTCCAGTCCTCTTGTTCTCATTCCACTTCTTATTTCTTGCATCCACGAGTTTCGAGGTCTTCCTTTTCTTCTTCCTTGGTGAACACAATTCTAATGTTTTTCTGTGTAACCTTTCTTCTTGCATTCGTAGTACATGCTCATACCAATTTAATTGCTTATATCTTATACACTATTGAATATCTGATATTCATTTTTCTCATATGACAGTATTTCTTATTTTTTCTAATTCTGAACACCTTGCTGCTCTCCTTATGAATACCATTTCCATGGACATAAGTTTTTGCTGAATTTCCAAACTTCAGCTCCATGTGTGACAGTACTTCTCACTATTGAATTACATATTTATAACTTATTTTTTCTGGTTATATATCTGTTCCATAGGACTCCATTCATCATTGCTGTTATTGCTCTACCATTATTTGTTCTTTCTTAATATCACTTTCTTGTTTATCCTCTTTATCTACTTTTACTCCCAGATACTCAAATTCTTCACATCCTCTAATATACCGCTTTTGATCTTCTAATATTAAATCTTCGGTTTCTGCTCCACATCCCATATAAAATGTTTTTTTTTTCAAATTTATTTTCAACCCCCAGTTATCGTATTCGTCCAAAAATTTTCTGAACATAAACTCCATGTCTTACTAATTGTTCTAAATTTTAATTCCCATGTTGCTGCACCGTATGTCATTATATTCTTTATTATTGTATTTAAAATGATTGTTTTTGTTTTACGATTGATCCCATAAACACCATTTAATTTTGATATTGCAGATTTGACCTTATTTATCTTCTCATTAATTTCAGCATAATGACTTTCATCTGCACTAATTTCTGTGCCAAAATATTCATCACATGCTTTTATTTTTCCTTGTCAGTCTTCCAAAATCAGATCTTTTGATTCATCTCCTATTGCCATATACTTTGTTTTCCAAATTTATGTTTTTTTTTTTACTGATTTGTCGCCAGAGCTTCCCTTTCTAAAGCATCTTCTTCGCTCAAATCTCTAGCTTCCAATACTTCTCTCCACTCCATCCATCCATCGTTCTCTAGGCCTGCCTCTTCCACTTCTTCCATTAGCTTTCCAATTAAGGATATTCTTTGGTATTCTCTCTTCTTCCATTCTTATGAGGTGCCCGTATCATTTCAAACGTTTTTCTTCTATTTTTACGGTTTTTTTTTTCAACTTGCATAACTTCCCTTATTGTGCTGTTTCTGACTTGTCTTGTATTTATTTTATTTAGCTAATAATCTTAAATTCGGAGAAGTAAAACGTATGAAAAAAGTGAGGAATATTCTTATAAAGTCTGTAACATTAGATGATACTGTAAGTGGTTTTTGCTGGATGTAGTTGAGGAATGCGAACTGAAGATCTAGACATGTGCAATGTTGAGCTCAAGGCCGTCTACTGACCAGTTGAGGCACATAACACTTGCCAGAGGTCGCTGACCACTCATCTGGAATTTCTTCCACATACATGACGTGATATACAGTGTCGCGAATTCTGAAACACATGAGTTTGTCCTGTCCGGCCTTATTTTCAATAACTTATTAACATTTCAATAATGTATCCACTGTACACTGTCGCCTACAGTACGGTAACATTTAGAGATGTGCTAAAAATGTTTAATTTCTCGGCGTATTCTCGTTCGAATACTTATTCCAAGCACTACCTGATGAATAGAAATTATCATGGCAATTAAATAATGAATTCCTTCTTAAAAGATTCTATTGGTAAAATACGTATCCGATATTCTCCTAAAATATGCAGACAAATTTTATATCAGCGTGAATAATTGGGAATCAGTTACAACTTGAATTCTCTAGTTAAAACTTGTTTCAACAAAGTTTCCTCAGTTAAAACCAGAATCCAATAAAATTAGTTAAATTATCAATGAACATTTTTAACATATGTCGGGTTCAAGTTCGCGCGCGCACGCACACACACACACACACACACACACACACACACACACACACACACACACATATATATATATTATATATATATATATATATATATATATATATATATATATAAGAGAGAGAGAGAGAGAGAGAGAGATAGATAGACAGATAGATAGATCATCGGTTGATTAATGTCTTTGACATCGTCCGATTCATAATAGCCAATTTTCTCGGTCTATCCAATCTCCTGGTTGTAGATGTTTCTCCTTCATGTATAAACATACTCCCTGACTCCAGGAGGTTTCAAGTCTTCCCTGCCTCGTCTTCCCTCAGGTTTCCATTCGAAAACAGATTTTGGTAGTCGACCCTCTTCCATTCGCTGGACATGTCCGTACCATCTTAATTGCTGAGTTTTAATATAATCTAAAATAGTGTCTTCAATCTTCATTTTCTCCCTTATAACTGAGTTCCTATTTTTTTCTCTTCTTGATATTCTTGCTGCCCTTCGAATAAAATCCATTTCCGTTGCCACAAGATACTTATTTGTTTTTGTTGTTAATGGTCAAAATTCTACTCCATAAGCAGATGCTTTTAACAATTGTATGATATATATTCATATTATTTTTATTACTTATATTTTTATCCCACAATATTCCATTGAGGCAAGCAATTGCAAATTTCCCTTTATTATTTCTATTTCTTATTTCCTCTTCATAACTCCCATACATACATCCACACACACACATACATATATATATATATATATATATATATATATATATATAGTTTCCTTTTCATATAATTATTAACTACAATAATAATTCTATTTTTATAATATTTATATATACAAATTCAGCCTGCCTATGTTTGTGCTCGCAAAACTACAAAAAGTAGTCGATTGTTTTGAAATTTTGACACAATGTTGAATTCGAACACGCGCGTTTTGGATTTCAAACGACTTCAATTTCCAATATGCCTTGGGTAGGCTATAACTATCAATAAAGCGCAAGGACAATCTTTGAAAGTGTGCGGTTTGAATTTAGAAAACGATTGCTTCTGTCATGGGCAATTAATTATATGTCGCATGCTCCAGAGTTGGTTAACCGTCTGATCTTTATGTTTAAGCAAAAATGGACAAACAAATTGTAGTCAATCCACTAGCTTTACAATAAGAAAAGTATTTTCTGTGACTGGTCAACATGATTTTTGTCTCATGAGTACCAATAGTTGTACTTAATGCAGTTTTTTATCGTGTTTTCAAATATGGAATTTTTCCATCGCCCACAGTTTTTATATTTCAATTTCAATTAATGGATTTAAATAATTATTTTTTAATAAATGTTTTTTCGTCCATTTATCTTGGCGCAGTGAGTGATGAGCACGGGAAACACTTTCATCAGGAGGTTTCAGCTATGGAAAAGAGATATCAAGGCAAATGGAATCCTAATATGTTGGCCGATTATTGTTGGACCATCAATAGGGATACTCCACAGGCGAAATATAGCAGAAAATCGTCATTTCTTACTTTCTAGGTGAATCCGAATGTTAGAATATTTTGTAGTTACGAATGTAGAAAATATTAAAGTGTTTGAAATTACAAATGCCTGTCTCTCGGAAACTTTGCGTGATGGAGAAAAACCGATAACATATTTGAATTCAGGAGAAAAAATACTATCAGAATTACATTTTTTTTCTTTCTGAGACAAAAAATAAAGTTTATTTTTTGTTGCTCAGTGTAATTCGCTTTGGTTTCGTTTCAATTCATATGACCACAGCAACGCAAGCAGAATATTGAATTGAACTGTTGTTTTTTCGACGATTCTACGTTCGTTAGAATAATCTTATTTGCTTCCCCAATTATTTCGCCACAGCGAAGCGTGGCCGGGTTTGGCTAGTGATTTATAAAACCCATAGGTCCAATGCTGCTTCCACTAGGCCGACCAATTGTTTATACCTTCAGCTAATTGAATTCAGTTCCTTAAGATCCATCCGAATATTAACTTCCCATCTAAGCCTAAATCCTTCCATTTATCAAGAATTAAAACCAGAGGGAAAGCTCCAGGTATGATGTGAGAAAATATAATTAACGACGATTTCAGGAAAGTATTTAATTCTTTGGATGATTGAAAAATATTACTTTACCTCAATAAGATACAGGGACGTAATATGTCTGCGTAGTCGTGAACTCCGGATTCGATAGTCACAGTGAGATAGTGAGAGAGGTATTTGGCCACGACAAGGGAAATCTAGAGAATCGTAAAGGAAAGTAGAAAGACACAAGGCCTATACCGGCGTTGTCATAATTGAGAGTAAATTCACCACTTCCGCTTAGGTATTGTATTCTGAAATGAGTTTCCCAGGCTCCAACATTCACACTGATTGTGAGAGAATATCAATTTTAGTAATGAATAAATTACAAGTGACTGCGAGAGAGATACAAGCAACATTTTTATATCCATATCGGCTAGCTTAACAGGTCCACAACAAATCACATTTTTAGTATAAGACAAATTTCAGTAAAAAAAGAAAAAAAGAAAGAAAATATAATGGCACTGTGCATCTACTATATGTAAACTCCAAAAAAGGCACACGATTCAATTAACTCATCCGCTTCAGGTTTAAATACTCAATGCATTTCCCCAGAAACCGTTTTTTTTTCCCCAAATGCCCCGGGTTGTCATTTCAATATTTATGGTGTCCTATCCTGGCATGGCGTTCTTGTAACCCACTACTGAGGCTGGGGCGCCTGGAAGGCGGGGTTACGCTTCCCCGATGATATGGGAGTTAATGATGATGGCAATGATGCGCCAGGAGAGGCCTTAAACTAAACTAAATATTGATGATAATGTTGGCCAGATGGTTTTCGGAGATCATTTGGGCCTTAATGTCTATTGATATTTATCTTACAGGTGAGGAAAACCCCGAAATAAACCTCACCCAGGAAACCTGTCCCGACAGGGGATCGAACCCGGGCCACAGCGAAACCAGATTTAAGTTACCGTAAATTATATTGTCTACTTTCAGACATTCATGACAATCAAAAGATAACGGTACTTTAGATCACTAAAAGAATGATGCCAAAACACAATCCTCTACTATTCATAAATATTAACAAAATATTACCCTGTCAAGGGATGTACAAAATATTGCAAAATATGTAAGAGCAGAATTAAGCGAGTGTACCTCGTCTTCTGAGTTGAAGGCCACTTACTGCCGGCGAGTCTACCTCGTCCTTTAAGGCTAATGGGTTAAGACGGAGAACTTGCATAGTATTGTCTGTCCAACGGATCTGTGCCCCCGTAAGATATTCGAACTAAAGTCAACTTCATTTTCTGCCTCGGCAAATTATTTCCCTCTCTGCATTCCTATATCTCACTCTTGCACTTGCACTCCAGTGTTATCAACTCGACTCCAACCTTGCATTATTCAATATTCAAGAGCCATGACACTGGGAGAAGTTTGGTAACATCCTTACTCGATAAGTTACTGTGACTGCTGTTGACGTAGTGGAAGGGGAGTGCGGTGAAATGGTGTGAGTATAGACGTGTACTTTTCTACAGTAAGAACGATGTCAGTGCTGTAGGGGCACAGATCCATTGGTCCGAGTATATCCTGCTGGAGTTCGGAATTTCTAAAAATACTTATTCGAATGAGTCTGAATGGCACAAAAAGTGGAGTGCGTGTAGGCAAACAGTTTTCGAACACTTTTGTAATTAACAATGGGTTAAAGCAACGAGACACAGTATCAGCTCTACTGTGCAATTTTGAACTAGAGCATGCCATCGTCTTTAGAGGATGAAGAAGGCCTACAACTCAATGGTATTAACAAGCTGTTAGTTTATGCTGATGATGAATTATTAGATGATAGCGAGGAGATACTAAGGGCAAACATGCACACTATATTGAGGACAAGTAAGAAATTCAGACTGGAAGTAAAAAATCGATAAAACTGAACATATGTTCACACGTAGAAATACGGTATATAAATGGAAATTGACAGTTTTAAAGACAAATGAGGGACATTTTGAGCAAGAGGCGGAATTCAAATACCTAGGAACAATAATTACTAGGGCTCGGAAGTTGAGGTGAAATCATTTTTCCGTTTTATGCTCGAAGACGAGGTCCAACTTAATACATATACTTTTTGGGCCATTGTAGGTCAGAAAATGGTGGGTTTTATTTACCCTTTTTCGGCTTTTTTCTGGCTTATTGGCCCTTTTTTAGCCTTTTTTTAGGTCTTAACGTCTTTTTCTCCAACTTTACATTCTTTTGACTGCATTTACACCATTTGTATAATTCAATAATCCGCATAGTCTAGTTTCAATTCTAACTTCTTTTAAAAACACTGTCTAGTTTTACTGTACAAATACTTTTCACGTTGCAAACACTTCTGTTCAGCGAGCTATTGAACCCTCACAAAATATCCTGTTATTTTTAACCAGCCTACTGACCGCCTGGTATCCATTGTGGGTTCACTGAATTCATTCTAGGTGGGAAAAATCGCTCATTCTAAATTATTCAGGAACTTTCATTTTAATGAACACAGAATTAATTTTCCAAACAATGTTGAATTAAAAACATAAATTATAAAAGAAGAAGCATTTCCAGTCATTTTTTTTTCACAATGTATGTTGCATTTCACTAGAATTTTTAAATATTTATTATATTCATTAAAATGCAGTTGAAACTAAAATTATTATTTAATTCGAACTGCCTTTTTTACGTCCAGTTTTTTTAGGATATCTTTAGGTCTTTTTAAAGGTCTTTTATAGACATTTTATAGGTCCTCAACTTCTGAGTCTGAAGAAGGGTGGTTCCTAGAATTAATTTGGTTATTATTTGGGACAACACAAATAAGCTTTTGTTATACAGTGCTTAACGGTAACTCAAGGGTTGGCAGGTATATGTACCTGGCGAAGTGAAACTAATGTTTATTATGAAAGTATAAATTTGATTGACGTGTTGAATATGTTCAAATTTGCAAAACAAGAAATTTTGTTAAAAGGAATACTAAACATTAATAATTCCTAGAATTAATTTGGTTATTATTTGGGACCACACAATAAGCTTTTGTTATACAGTGGTTAACGGTAACTCAAGGGTTGGCAGGTACAGGTACCTAGCGAATGGAAATTAATGTTTATGATCATCATCATCATCATCACTCCAAGGATTAGGCAATTGCCCGTTCCGACTTCATATTGCATCAGCCCAACGTCTTCTAGGTCTTCCAACATCACGCCTTCCTCTTGCTTGATAATTTCTGGCTAACAATGGATATCTCTCCTTGCTCATTCCATCCATGTGATCAATCCATTTCTGTCTGTAATTCGTGACTTTATCCAACAAAGGCTGTACTTTCAATTCTTCTCTTATATCCTCATTTCTTATTCTATCAAGTCTTGTACATCCTTTTACTTGTCTTAGGAACCGCATCTCTGCCGTCTGTATTCTATCCTTCTGTCTTTTCACTGGAGCCCAAGTTTCACATCCATACAATATTGTGGGAACCGCCATAACATTATACATTTTTATCTTGGTTTCTTTTCTAATTTTATTTTTGAATGTTCTCTGTATTGTTCCACACACCGTCTGAAATTTATTTATTTTGGAGTCAATATCTCTTTCCACATTGTAGCCAACATCACAGCCCAAATATTTGAAACTAGACACCTGTTCTATACTTTGATTTTCTAAAATAATTTTGGTTCTCACTGGATCTCTTCCTCTAAAAGCCATGGTCTTCGTTTTCCTTACAGAAATTTTTAGATCGTATAATTTACATATTTCATTTAATGCATGCATTGATTTCTGTAAGTCGTCTTCATTTTTCTGTATTATGATTACATCGTCAGCAAATAAAAGATTATTTATGCACATTTTATTATCCATTCTTATTCCTGGATTTACTAAAACTTTCCATTTATTAAAAATATCGTCTATATATATATTAAACAAAGTGGGTGATAAACTACATCCTTGTCGTAATCCAGTATTTGTTTTGATTGCATCTGTTCTTTTGAATCCGGTATCTATAATTATATTTGTGTCTTCATAGAATTTTGCTTTATTGTTTCTTACAAGGCACAGCCCGTGATACTTGCATTTCGTAATATTTCCCATAATTTTTGTTCTGTTTACTCGATTTCGAAGGCCTTCATCCCAAATCTATAAATCCTATGTGATGTTTCTAAGGGATTGTTCTCTTTCTCTTTTCTATGAGTTGTTTCAGTGTAAAGAACATTGTCTATACATGGACCTTCCCTTTCTGAATCCCACTTTGATTTTCACTTAGTATTACTTCTGTTTAGTTTCTCAATCGATTATTTATATGTTCGTATTATATTTGGTAGCCAGTATGCCATAAAGCTAATCCCTCTGGAATTCTCAGCAATTTATCCGGTCTCATCTTTTGAATTATATTCTTGACAATTGCTGTTTCCAAAGTGGTTTGGAATCCAATAGGTATGCAAAAATATATTCATTTAGAGGAGGTATTACGTTTAGTTTACACAAATTCCACCCAGAATTGATTAATTAAATATTTACATTATCTAATCCCTGTTGATTTCATATTCTTAGGGGTTTTCAAAGCCATTTCTAATTCATTTATGTCTATTACATCAATATTTTCCACTTTTATTTCTTCCTCATTGTTCTCTTTCCTTCAATTTCCTCCTTTTTCCAAAGTTTTTCATAATGCTGGATCCATTCTTGTTCTGGATTATATTCAATCTGGCAGAATCTTTCTCAGTCTGATTTAGATGTTTCACTAATTTATAACCTATTTCTTGTCTTCCATACATATCATGTTCTACTGAGCTTATAAATTTATCCCATGACTCCTGATGGGATTTTCTTATAATGCTTTTAGCAATTCTCCTTTTCATTTTATATTCTTCATAAGATTCTTCTGTTTTCAGTCGTAAGTATGTATGATATGCTTTTTGTTTTTCATTCACTGCATTTTGTATATTCGCATTCCAAGTTCTCAAGCCCTTCCTATTCCTTATTCTATTTTTCTTTCCTAATATCTCATTTGCTGTTTTATGTATTACATTTGATATATTTTCCCATTCAATATTTATATCTTCTGACGTCGCTATCTCTGATATATATTTATTCATTCTGCTTTCATAATGTTGTCTAATACTTTGATCTTGTAATAAATATATTTTATATACTTCTTCTTGGTTTCTTTGTTCTTTATGTTATTTTTCCGCCATTTAGCTATTATGTTTATTTTGCTTATCACGAGATAGTGATCAGAGTATATATCGCTGCCTCTATGTACTCTCACATCTTTTACCAAGGCTCCTAGCTTGTTGTTTACGATTAAATAGTCAATTATTGATCTTGAGTTATATCCACTTCTTGTATATTTATGTATGTCCTTTTTTCGGAAATAGGTATTCATTATTTTTAATTGATTATAGGCTGAAAACTGTCTCAAATCCTGTCCATTTTCATTTATTGTTATTTCTCCATTATTTCCTATTACATTAGGTATAGGGACCTTGCCTACTCTGGCATTTAAGTCTCCACTTATTATTAAATGATGATCTTTTGTATATTTATCAACTAATGTTTGTAATGTTTTATAAAATGTTTTTGTCTCTTCTTTCTTGCCTTCCTCTGGGTATGATAAAAGTGTAAATTTGATTGACGTGTTGAATATGTTCAAAATTGCAAAACAATAAATTTTGTTAAAAGGAATACTTGAGCCAATTTAAAACGTCCTTGGAAAATTAATATAAAAGGCCAAGAAATTTTATTGTTACCACAGTGTGGTTGGTCGCTCTCATACGATCACACAGTGCGTGGTCTGTTGTGCTCATACGAGCACATACAGTGTGGCCAGTGGCTACCTTACGAAAACAGAGTGGGCTAGTTTATCATATTACAAGTATTCAGAGGAGCCTATTTGCTCCCATATTATTATATAAAAGTTAGAATCAATTTATTGTATGTAAATACACTAGATTTGATCAAATACCCTTCAAGGCATATTAATTCATTGTGTATTGTGATGTATATAAGACGTTCACAGAATAAACCCGTTTTAATTAACTACTACTCATTGTTACTGCTCATCGAATTCCTTGTCCTTCAGAACGAGAGAACCCAGAAATAGCTTAATCTAAAAACACGGCCTCTAGAGACACTCGTGCTCATTCCGGCTGCAAGTCCTAATAATTACAAATATGAATAAGATGCATAAGGTGATTAAATATAGATTCAATTCTGAAAATGCATCCTATTAAGCATTACAAGAACTCTTGTTATCCCAACTTCTCTCAAAAATATTAAACTGAAAATATATAAAACTTATTCTCCCAGTTATATTACTGTATATGGATGAGAAACATGGACTCTTTAAAGGGGGAGAAAAAAACTACGACTATTTGAGAATAAAGTACTTAAGAATATGTTTGGACCAAAGAGAGATGAACAAACAGGTGAATGGAGAAGACAACTCAACAGTGAGTTAAATTATCTTTATAGAAAACCAGATATAATAAGAACAATTCAGTACCGTACACTGCCTTGAGCAGGACATGTGGCACGAATGGGGAATGAAAGAGGAACATGGAAGCTTCTTTTAGGAAAACCAGAAGGAAAATTCCTAGTTGGTAGATCAAGAATGAGGCGGGAGAATATCATTAACAATGATTATAGAGAAGTAGATTATACAGGGGATGATTGTAAAACATTAGTTCACGATAGGGATGCATGGAGAGCTTTGTGTCCTGCAGCCATGAATCTATGGGTTCGATAGTGCCAGTGAGTTAGTTATAATGGCTGACTTAAAATTATACTAAATTTTAATTATTCTTGGAAGGGTTATTTATTTCTCTAAATGTAATCAACATTTTTCTTAAATCGACTTAAGAGCACGTTTATGCTGCTCCCTGGTTGTTCGTATAACGTCAATTCGGTGCATGACATTTTGGCGATTATCAAATAAACGTGATAATCTCGGTTTGTGTATTTCCCAGCATCAGTGAACATCGTCAGGCTGCGGGCACATACCAATGCCACAATCAAGATCTCAAATAATATTTTTTGTTTTCGACTTTCGACAATAATGACATAAACCTAAATTTATGTTATGTCTGGCCACGTCAAGGTCAGGCATGCTCATCTTCACAATTCTGTTGACTGCAATAATATTCAATGATGTCTGTGAATGTTAATTTTGTTAATAGATAGAATATCGACCAAGAAGTGTAAGAACTAGAGCATGTGAAGAAGTGCTAGCGAGTTTATGGGACGTGTCAACAGTGTTCTGAATCGAAAACATACGCTAATTCATGTTCAAAGTTACATAAAAATATAATGTCCACATTAAACATTGAAAAATAGGGTTTCATAACATTCATTCACATATATAAATGTTACAAATTACTACAATATTTGTATATAAAAATTCAGCCTGCATATGTTAGTGTTCCCAAAACTCGACAAGTAGTCGTTAGGCTGACTAGAAAATTTGTACATACAGGTTTTCAGCCACTATATATTATTCTCTGAAACCATTAAGTGTAGGAGTTCACCTGAAATGAAATTTTAAAAATCGCTGTAGTAGTTGCAATTTTCGATGTTTCACAACGAAACTCAGTATATGCTATTAAAATAAACTGAGGTAGATATTATCTAAAAATCAACGAAATCCGACCATTACAAATGGGGTTTATCTGAAATCCGAAATTAAAAATTGACTCTACAACGCCATTTTAGTTTTGTTTCATTTTCAAACAATTACGTCATAAATTTATATATATATATATATATTTACTTATTCAACTAAAAATAAAAACGCATATTGGTATTTAATGTATTTAGGCTTTGCAGCGCACTCCCGGTATTAGCTAGTAATTGTAATAATTTTGCAAAATATATATATGAAAACAGAAGCATTCAACCTATTCAGAAAATAAAGAACAAATCAATGTTAATAAGAACCTTTATTAAATCTGAGTTTTGTGTAGAAGTTTTAATTTATATTAGGAATTAATTTTTTATTTATTTATATACAGATTTCCAATGTTTACACATCTTTGTGTGCCTAAATTTTTATTTTTCTTCTCCACTCGTCTCTATCTACCCACTCCATTTCCTCCAGTCCTCTTATTTAATTACAGTTGTTATTTCTTGCATCCACGAGTTTCGAGGAAAGTTGTTAATGTTAATAATAATATTAATAATAAATTATTTGAGAGAATTTATACATTTAATTATGAACCAATTGCCTTTAGGTTTAAATGCTCAATGAATTCCCCCAGAAACCAAATTTAAGTTACCGTAAATTATATTGCATATTTTCAGACATTAAAAACAAACAACATATAACGATACTTGAGATCACAATAAGGGCGAAGGCCAAAACACATTCCTCTACTATTCATAAATGTTAACAAAATATTACCCAACCAAGGGATGTACAAAATATTGCAAAATATATAACAGCAGAGTTAAGCGAGTGTACCTCGTCTTCTGAGTTGAAGGCCATTTAACTGCCGGCGAGTCTACCTCGTCTTTTGAGGCGAATGGGTTAAATACATCATATACCAGTAAGCTATGTGCAGGAATAAGGTAAGTTCTAATGAAGGATAGAGCGAGTGCCAATAAACAGGGCAAGAATGAGGTGGGAGAATAACATTGACCAAATCTTAAGGGAGGTATATCACAGAGAATATTAGCTGAGAATAGGAATCTTATGTGCGCGGCCGACTTCAAGGTTTGATAATGCAAGTGAGTGAGTTAGAATGAAGACCATTTTAAATGGAAATTACAATAGGCCTATGAGGAAAAATTATGAAAAAAAATATTATACATTAAATAGATTAACTTAACAATATACTATTATTAAACTATATAATTTTATTTCTAAATACAGTATGTCATATTAATTTTCAGTTTAAATATGATGTATTTGGATATAATATAACTGCTTCAGTCTTTTCCTTAAGGTTGCAGATCTTGCAAAAAATGTATTTTTGTTTGATGCTTTGATTTTGTTAGAATTATTTAAATTTGACTTTTTTATGGAAAAAAAACATTACAAACGAACATATATTTATAAAATGTCGAAATTTAAAACACTGAATTCTAAATACACATCTCACTTCTTATATCAAGGAATGAGCAATTATTCTTCAATATCATTATTATAGTCCGTTCACGAATTTAAGAAGAAATAAAAAATACAAATCCCATAAATATTAATGATATTCAGTCAAATAAAAAAGTCATTACAATACTACCTGTATTAATAGTACATACTTCTCATTCTATAAAATAGATCAATTCATTCATAAGAAAATAGGTACTTAGAAAAATTAATCTAATTCTGGATAGACCCAAGAAAATAAATCTTAAATAACAAATAGACATGAATTTCATAATCTAGAATAACTTATTATATCCCTAATACCACAAATTAGAATTTTAACCTGTTTCGGTCTCAATAGAAATACTATCCAAAAGTCTTTTGAATGGACGTCCTGGTTTTCTTCTTCCTGGAGGTTGATAGTTTAACATCTGCTTGGGTATCCATTCGATGAACATGTTTCATCCATCTTGACATAATCAGACATTTTGTTTTCCATGTGTAATTCATCTAAGATATATTCACTTTTTATGATCTAGTAGTCTGTATCCAGCAGTCCTTTGAAGATATCTCATTTCAGCAGATCTAAGTCTCTGTATATCCTTCTGTTTCAATATCCTTACTTTGCTACCATACAAAAGAGTTGGAAGTGCCAGTGTTTTATACATTTTTAATATTGAGTGTTTTTAGACTAACTGTGGCTTTGAAGATAGAATTTATTAACCATAAAAGCCTTTACAAATTTTGGCATTTATATCCTTTTCTTCTTCAAATGAGATATTGCATCCGAGATATGTAAAATTATTCACCTGCTCAAAAATGTTATTGCCAAATACAATTTTACTTCCGGCTGGATTTACACTTTTAAATATCATAATTTTTGTTTTCTCTGTTGATATCTTAATCCATATTCCTTCGTAGATTTAATATTCGAATGGAAACTTTAGATTGATTTTTATAATTTTTCTCTGTATAAATTCCAGAGGCTTAATAATCCATTTAGAGGTAGAACCCTATAACATAATAATTATTTATTAAATAATTATTTTGAAATGAGTAACCGTGACTTTACGCATGTTGATTTGAGAAATGGAATATGTGAAAAATACTTTATGATTATTATTAGCGTATATTTATCAGTTTTCTTTTATTTTGATTCTGGAAATTTAACAATAATAGCTTCAGAAATTTATAAAATATTTAAATATAGACATTATTGCAAATATTTACCTCGCAGTAAATTTAAAAATATGAATATTGCATTTATGGGGGCATGTTGTAGTGTAATTGGTTAAGACAATACGCAACAAGCCGGAAGGTCGAGGCTTCAAGTCCCGGTGGGGTCAGGATGTTTAAACTGCTTCAAACCTTCTGGCGTCACCATGACCCTGGTGTCGACACAGCCTCTACCGGAAATGAGTACCAAACGCTTGAGCTGGGAGTAATGGATGACAACCCGGTTGTCATCACTTGGTGATTGTCTAGAAAAGTGGGAGCCTTAACTTTCTACTATCCCAAGGGCCTCCTAGAGCCAATAGTGAGATCACTTTGCATTTTTAAATATATTATCAAGTGTGGGAATCAATGATGATTTACAACAAAAAAGAAGCAAACAATGGTCATGATATTTAATCGGAATTCAGTTGCTCGCGTTGGAAATTTCCTTTGAGCTCATAGTCAGTACATGAAGCTTATGTAAGATGAATTTTGGATTCAGGAGAGGTCAGCTACCAGAATAAATTTACTGGCAGTGACGTGTGTTGTGCGTAGGGATTTGAACGTCAGCAATATATCTCATATCTCTCTCTCTCTCTCTCTCTCTCTCTCTCTCTCTCTCTCTCTCTCTCTCTCTCTCTCTCTCTCTCTCTCTATTATATGTAAACACTGTACATCTCACTTCTTATATCAAGGAATGAGCAATTATTCGTGACTTTTGCTTTTTTTTAAGAATGATTCACATAAATACTATTCGATTCTCCAAGCGCTATAGACCTAAAAGGCCCTTGGCCTACCATCCGGCTGCTGGCCTCACATCCACATGTGTTAATCACAGAGGTAGATGATCATCGAATGAGTGTAGGGGTGACATGTGGTCAGCATGTCGGGTCCCCCAGCCGTTATAGCGGGTCTTCTCAACCTGGAGTCGCTACTTACCGTAGCTACCCAAATGCTTCACGATGCTGGGTGGGCACCGGTCCCATACTGGTCGAAATTCCATGAGAAAATTTCTTCCCCCACGGGGATTCGAATCAGCCCAAGTCCCGTAGCTCTGCGCCAAAGCATCTTGTCTTAACCACTGGTTACGGCGCGGGACCGCATAAATACTACAGTAGATTGGATTAATTTATTTAACCAATTAAATTGCTAGTATTGAAGGTTTATATCTCCGTGGATTGGGAATAGTATTCGTGTAAAGTTTAGTGCATATAATCTCTACTTTTGAGCTAAGTTTGTTCATTGTGTTCTATCATAATTATGTCTTCAGCGCATATACATATTCTTTCTTCAATGTCCCAGGTTGTCATTTCGCCTTTCTGGTGTTCTCTCCAGGCATTGGCGTAATTGTAACCCACTTATGAGGTTGGAGCGCCTGGAAGCGGGGTCACGCTGCCTCGATGATATGGGTGATGTGATGGTAGTGGGTGGGTCAGGAGAGTCCTTCATCCTAAACTTAATCTATGACGAATATGAATGATGATGATAATTGTGGTGACCATATGATGTTCGGGGACAGTTTGGGCTTTAACGTTTCCAGACATTTATCTTACAAGTGAGGAAAAACCCCGAAAATAAAACTCGATCAGAAAACTTGCAGCCCGCTGCGTGACAAGGCAGTGCACTACCTCGAGACCACACAGACTGACGTCTTTAACGCAAATACTTCGGTATATAATACCTTAGTGACACCTTCAGAGGACGAATTACAATATCTAGTAGCCTAAACAAAATAGGCATCAAGAATAACAAGAAAATTAATACATAGAAAACCAAATAATGATTCCCTGTAATGCATAACAGCATGCGTTTTGAGAATTAATCCTGTTTTTTATTTCTTTGTGCATCTCTTTCCTATTTGTAATTATTGTTTGAATTCAATCACTTCTTCAAAATTTTCCTCATTTGTCATTAACTATCCACTTCCATTACTATATAGGCCTAATGTATTTCTACATGTTACCATGTAGATTTAGTTTTATTTATGTGTACTTCAGTCCCAATTTATTAGTGTAATTCAATAGAATAATAATAATTCCCTATATTTGGGTACTATTATCATCATCATCATCATCATCATCATCAAAGTCCATTCACGAATTTAGTCATTTGCTGACCTGTTTCGGCCTAAAGAAAAACACCATCAAAAAGTCTTTTGAGTGGAAATCCTGGTCTTCTTCTCCCTGAAGGTTGATAGCTTAACGTTTGTTTGGGTATCCTGTGATCTTCCATTCGATAAATATATTGCATCCATTTTGACTTATAATCAGAACTTTTGTTTGCTAAAGGTTCCACGTGTAATTTTTCTAAGATGTCTTCATTTTTTTTATTAACTATATAGTAGTGTGTATCCTGCAATCCTCGAACGGTATCTCCATTTCATATTTAGGTATTAAAGGAGTTTAATTGAAATTAATTTCAAATTTAACACTAGATTATACAGTCTGAAGGATAATTTATCCCTATACAGATATCCATACTCACTTTTACAAATTAAGTAAGGATATTCGAATATCTTACGTAGATTTATTTGATTCAATAACAACTTCTTGATGAACAACTATTGAGTAGGATAGTTAGTATTTCAATGATGCACACAAAAACTGCAGATTACTAATTGGTGTGGAGTTGCCAGTCTCCCATCGGACGCCTCCCCAGGTGGCGGATAGGGGAATGCTCACCAGATATGGCGGGTACTGGGGAAATAAAATACCCAGGGCGGGCCAAAACTAGCGCTGCTGCCTTGCAGTAAGATACTGGACTATCAAAGGCTAGAGGAAGAAAACCTTGAACAAAAATTACCCGTCCCCCAGGTTGGGGGTTGATGCCCTCGGGCCAGCTCCTCGTTCATCATAAAAAGAAAAAAAAATGCTAAAAACCAAACAACATGCCTCGGGCGCAAGGTTGCAGTTTATCTCCAACTCTATTTAAAATTTATCTCGAAAGAATACTAAGAGACTGGAGGGGGAAAAAAAATGTCAAAAAATGGGCATACCTATCCAAAATACACATGTATATTCATTAAATTTTGCAGATGACCAGGTATTAATAGCACAGGACTACGATGACATAGAATATATGGCTAAAAAACTAAAAGAAGAATATGAAAAATGGGGACTTATTACAAACATTATGTCCACCGCTGTGGTCTCGAGGTAGCGTGCTGCCTTGTCACGCAGCGGGCCCGGGTTCGATCCCCGGTCGGGGCAGTTTTTCTGGGTGAGGTTTTTATCAGGGTTTTTCCTCACCTGTAAGACAAATGTCAGGAAAACTTTAAGGCCCAAACGGTCCCCGAAATCATATGGCCATCATCCTTATCATTATCATCATCCTTCACCGGTGTGGAAAGCAACGGGAAGCTACCACACCTACACAATTCCCTAGTAAAGCTGCAAGCATAGCATGAAAATGCTATGATTGCAGTGAAGGACCTGCCTTCGGGCAGAATTACTATGGATGGATGGATATAAACATTGAGAAAACTAAATATCTGTGTATAGGAGAAGAAATGGAAAATATAAATTTCAAAAATGGAGAAGAACTAAAACCTAGTATTGAATGCACTTATTTAGGAACAAAATTAGACCATTCAGGCGATAACACAGTGGAAATTAAAAATAGAATCGCACAAACAAAACAAGCAATAAATGCTTTAAACTCTGTTTGGTGGAGCAAAAATATTACAAAAAATAGAAAATTACAAATATATCAAACCATAAATCAGAGCATTTTAACATATGGTGCTGAAGTCTGGCAAATTCCTACCAGGGAAATGAAAATAATTTTAAGTACAGAAATGGACGTTTTAAGAAGATCAGCTGGAAAATCTAGAATGGATAGACTACGAAATAAAGAAATAAGGGAAATTACGGGTGTACAAGAGGAGCCGGACATCATAGACATCATGGAAAAGAAAAGATTGCAGTGGTATGGTCATGTCAAACGAATGCCAGAGCAAAGATTGACAAAAATTGTTATGGAATGGATCCCAATGGAAAGGAGGAAGAGAAGAAGACCGAAGAAAACTTGGATAGAAGGGGTACAAGCAGCTATAAATATCAGAGGAATGGAGGAAGATCAATGGATGGATAGAGAGGAATGGCGTTTGGTTTCCGGAAGACGGCGGCAGCTGCCATGATACCGGATGATGATGATGATACTAATTGGAATGTATATTAAGGAATGATTGCAAAGAAAAATAGTATATAGGCCTATATATGGCGTAAAACGCTGCGTAGACCCAAATCTTAAACATTGTGTTCATAATCAACACTAATAGAAATTATAACCAAGAAATACTCATTAATTGAAAATATATTTACTTAATCTGACTTTTAGCTCAATCAAAAATTCGTATCATATTGAAAACTAAAGAAGATCTGGATACGGTCTGCGGCCCACGACTTGATAACAATTTGTTCGGGTTGACGGCCATAGCTGAAGCGTGACATATGGACTGGCACCATGAACACCATTAAGCATTCATGTTAATATTAACTTCCTGCTGCAAATATCCAGACACGAAGGGCTCTTTTATTAACGATAATAATAAGGATGATTATGATAATAATAATTTTATTATTATTATTATTATTATTATTATTATTATTATTATTATTATTATTATATTGTGTGCTGACGATCAGGTACTTATTGCCGAGATAGAAGACGAGCTTCAATATATCTTCTTATTCTTCTTCTTCTGCTTCATGAAATTAGGCCTTTTGGCGTGTTTTCACATCAAGTGGGATTTAATGAATCCTCCCATCTAGTAAATGGGCGTCCAACATTTCTATGCCATTTTGGTTTGTACTTTAGTAACAGCTGAGGGATTCAATCTGTAGGCATTCTCTTGACATGTTCATACCAGTTGTTTCTCATGTTGTCAATTCTATTTGTTAAATTAAAAATATTTAAGTCCTTCCTAATATCCTCACTTCTTTTCTTGTCCAAAATTGTCACACCCGCTACTGAACGTAGGAACTTAATTTCTGCAGTTTCTATATATATATATATATATATATATATATATATATATACGTATTTTTTCTGTATGTGTGTTTGTCACTCTACTCCCCCTAAACGACTGAACCAATTTTGATGAAACTTTTTGTATGTGTATGATTGGGTCCCTCGATGGTTTAGATTCACAATAAATTGAACCCTCTGAAACCATCTACGTAGGAGTTCACCTGAAGTAAACATTTAAAAATCGCTCTAGCGGTCACATTTTTCTATATTTCACAACTACACTCAGTATATCCTATTAAAATAAACCGAGGTATGGATTCTAAAAATCAGCGAAATCCGATAGTTAGAAGTGGAGGTTTTACTTGAAATCCGAAATTAAAACAATGATTAAACGACTGGACCGATTTTGTTTAATTTTTTGTGTGTGTTCGAGTTTAGATGGTTTAGATTCACAATTGGACCCTCTAAAACGATTAGGCGTAGGAGTTTACCTGAAGTGAAAATTTGAAAATAGCTCTAGCGGTCACAATCTTCGATGTTTCACAACGAAACTCAGTATATCCTATTACAATATACCGAGGTAAGTATTAACAAAAAATGAGCGAAATCCGACAATTAGAAGTGGAGGTTTGCCTGAAATCCGAAACAAAAAATTGCCTAAACAACTGGACCTATTTTGATCAAATCTTTTGTGTGTGTTTAAGTGGGTCCATGGATGGTTCAGATTCACAATTTGACCCTCTAAAACCATTAGGTGTAGGAGTTTACCTGAAGTAAAAGTTTAAAAATCGCTCTAGCGGTCGTAATTGTTTTGTTTCACAACAAAACTCAGTATATCCTATTAGAATAAACTGAGGTATGTATCATCAAAAAATTAGAAGTGGAGTTTTACCTGAAATCCGAAATTAAAAACTGATTAGCAACCGCCATGTTTGTTTCGTCTCAGCGTATACCATATAATTTATTTAACCTTTAATATTTCATTTATTCAGGCCTAGCAACGCTGTATGTATGTACGTATGTATGTATATATGTTATAATTAAATGTTTAACATTGAGCAATGCAAGCTTAATATGGAATGATAAGAAAAATAAATGCCTGGACGGGATTCGAACCCGGATATCTGAGTCTGTACCTCAGCGTGATATCCATTACACTACCAGGCGAATCCAATTCAAACACTTTATTTTTCTTATATATGTATTATACTCTCCATTATTACTAGATGTCGCGAGAACTCGGTCTTCACCGCCATCTAGCAGCTGACTATATCAAGTAAGCAAATTAAAGAGACATCTCGCGACATCTAGTAATAATGGAGAGTATAATACATATATAAGAAAAATAAGTGTTTGAATTGGATTCGCCTGGTAGTGTAATGGATATCACGCTGAGGTACAGACTCAGAGATCCGGGTTCGAATCCCGTCCAGGCATTTATTTTTCTTATCATTCCATATTAAGCTTGCATTGCTCAATGTTAAACATTTAATTATAACATCTATAAAGCGTCACTGCTATAAGGTAAAAATATTCTCTTTAATTTGCTTACTTGATATAGTCAGCTGCTAGATGGCGGTGAAGACCGAGTTCTCGCGACATCTAGTAATAATGGAGAGTATAATATATATATAAGAAAAAAAAAGTGTTTGAATTGGATTCGCCTGGTAGTGTAATGGATATCACGCTGAGGTACAGACTCAGAGATCCGGGTTCGAATCCCGTCCAGGCATTTCTTTTTCTTATCATTCCATATATATATATATATAAGTGCGTGTGTATTTCAATCGTGGATTTCATAAAAATGGTATGGTCATGTAAAAAGAATGACGGAAAACAGATTCCAAAGAAGAATACTAAAATGGTTGCGACTCTGTAGAAGGGAACGGCCAAAAAATAGTGGTTTGAGCAGCATAAGGAAAAAAGGGACTACCGATGGAGATTGGAATGACATAGATGTGGAGGAGAATGACAGTAGGGGCCCAAAAGATGTTGTGAAACATTATGAAACCTGCCAAATAAAATAAAATATACAGTATTTTAAATAACAATAAAGTTGCTGAACAAATTATCATTTACGACAGCTAATTACAAACTGAGGACTTCCCCGGTTGTTAGGAGAGTGTTATGTAAACTTGAAGATGTTTACAGCAGGGCTAACATTCCAGATTTGTAACGCTCTCAAACCAACTCTAGCCCTTTCACCAGACAAATATACAAGTCCATCACCTAACACTCGCCTTCCAATCACCATAAATACCTTACTTTTCAGAGAGAATCAAAAATGCATAGTACTAGTTCAAAAAACGGAATGGCTGCAATTAATTTCTGATTGCTAATATTAAAAAGCTGCTAGTTTATGCTGATGATGTAGTATTATTAGCTGATGGCGAGGGGATACTAAGGGCCAACACGTACACTCTCGTGAGTAATATTATGAAATTGGGTCTGGAAGTAGACAACAATAAAACTAAATGTATGTTCACACATAGAAATACATTATATAATGAAAATGGGTAGTTAATGTCAAACAAGGGAAATTTTGAAGAAATGGCTGAATTCAAATATCTAGGAACAATAATTACAAGTAGGAATAAGATGCATAAAGGAATTAAACATTAGCTCAATTCTGAAAATGCATGTTATTATGCATTAAAGGGACTCGTCAAAACGTTAAAATTAACTGTGTATATATATATATATTTTTTTTCCAGATATCTGCTAAACTGGAAGGTACATGTCTCAAGAATAGATAGATCCAGGATCCCCAAGGCAATAATGAACTACTGTCCAAATGGGAAACGGTCACTTGGTCGACCTATGAAAAGATGGCACGAAAACAGCTTTCTCAGGCCGTAACAGTTCTTCTAGGACTAATACCTGGCAGGATGATGATATATATTATTTTCCCAGTTATATTATATGGATGCGAAACACAGACTCTTACTTTAAGGGAGGAGAAAAGAACACGATTATTTTAAAACAATGAAATGAGGAAAATTTTTGGACCAAAGAGAGATGAACGGTTAGTTGAATGGAGAAGACTGTATAACAGTGAGCTATATGATCTTTATACGAAACTATATATATATATATATATATATATATATATATATATATATATCATCATGAACAAATTCGTTTTAGGCCATGTGGCCTGTACGGTAAACCTAGCGAAGATGTTCTTGATCTTTCCACCGATGTTTTTATCTTCCTTCTTCCCTATGTCCAGTTGGGGTATATTGGAATGCCAATTTTGGAAGTCTATTTCTTGCCATTCTCCTCAGATGATTTTTCCATTCTTGTTGGTATCTTTGTATATCTTCATTTAAACTTGTTACTCCAACTTTTCCTCTGATAGTAGTGTTCCTTTGGTGATCCAGTCTATTAACTCCTAACAATGATCGTAAGAAGCGCATTTGGCTTACTTGAATATATATATATATATATATATATATACACACACAGTTAAATCTCGTAAACTTCAAGGAGCAGGGCATATGGCACGAATGGGAAATGAAAAAGAGGCATAGAGGCTTATTGTAGGAAAACCGGAGGCAAAACATCCTGTTGGCAGATAAAGAATGAGGTGGGAGAATAAATTAACCATGAGTAGGCTATAGAGAAGTAGATTATACAGGAGATGACTGGAAAACATTAACTCAGAGTAGGGATGTGTGGAAAACTTATGTCTATGCGGCCATGAACCTACGGGTTCGATAGAGCCACTGAGTTAGTTACTTAATTAATTCATCAATTATTTAACAGTGAGCAGCATGATTTTTATGTGAAACTAGATGTAATAACGATTAAGTTAAGTCTCGTACATTGCGATGCGCAGGACAGGTGGATTGAATAGGAAATTGAATATGGACATCGAAATGTGTTATGAAAACCAGAGGGAAAACACCCAGTAGATTAAGAATGATATGTGAGAGTAATATTAACTATGATTTGAGTGAGATAAAATCTAGGGGAATGATTCGAAAACATTTAGCTCATGATAGGTATGCAAGGAGAGCTTATGTCCGTGCGATCTCCACGTTCGATGTTGCCAGTGTATTAGGTAGGTAGCTATTTTGTTACTCGCTGTTTTCTCCATTCGCCCATCTGTTCGTTCTCTTTTTGATCCGAACATTTTTTCCTAAGAACTTTATTCTCAAATACACGTAACATGCTCTCCTCCCTTAAGATAAGAGACCACGTTTCGCATTCATGCAATTGGAAGATTGGCAGTTTTAAATACTTTTAGTTTAACAATATTTTTTTAGAGAAGTTGGGATGAAAAGAGACCCTGTAATGCAGAATAACATGCGTTTCAAGAATTGAGCCAATTTTTTATTCATTGTGTACCTCATTTGACTTTGCAGTTATTGTTCCTAGGTATTTGATTTCAACAACTTCATAAAAATTTCCCTCATTCGTTATTAACTGTCCATTTTCATTATAAGTAAACTTTCTAATAGAAATCCTGGGTTAAAATTTTGAGTCAGACTAGTCTCATGAGCTAGTGTTCAGAGCTTCTGACTACAGTTCATGGGGTCCTGGGTTCGATCCCGGTCTCTCCCTGAAAAAAAAACTCCTGGCGCGACAGGCCTAGAAGGCCCTTAGCCTACCAGCCGGCTGCTGGCCTCACATCCACATGTGTCAACCACAGAGGTAGATGATCATCAGCCAATGTTGGGGTGACATGTGGTCAGCATGTCGAGCCCCCAGTCGTTACAGCTGGTTTTATCAACCTGGAACCGCTACTTATTGTAGCTACCCAAATGTCTCACGATGCTGGGTGGGCACCGGTCCCATACTGGCCGAAATACCATGAGAAAATGTCTTCCCCCATGGAGACTCGAACCAGCGCAAGTCCCGTAGGTCTGCGCCAAGGCTTCCTGCCTTAACCACTCGGCTATGGCGCGGGACTTCGATCCCGGTCAGACCATAGATTTTTTTTCTTAAAGGGAATTATTCCTGTAGCATCCCATGGTGTGGATTTAGGTTACATTTTAGGTTTTAGGGCACCCCTTTGGCTTCACTTTCGCCAACTACATAATCGGGGCAACAACGTAACTCCGTCTTCCAGGCGTCGCAACTTTAAAAGTGTTACAATTCCATCATACCAGGAGAGATTGCCAAAAAAAAATGTTGTAAGACAATTCGGTGGTATCGGTAAAAAAATATGAGTCAGCTTCTCTTTCTGAGAATATGTTTTTCCATAATCTATGAACTGGAATAGGATTTTTCCTTATATCCTAAACGTGTGCGAGGTTGTTTAAAAACATAGGTGTTATCTTGCGAAGCTTACATATATTATGTAAATTAAACACTACAGGAAATGACTGGCAAGACCCCATGTAGCTGGAATGAAGTTGGTAAGCAAGAACTTGAACTGTAAGAATACAATTGAGAAACTGACACAGATTAAAGGCTTTCGTGAACTATATACACATTCAGCATTAGTAGAGACATAATATACATATAGCGTGTCGGAATGAAACTAGAAATTTATAAAGAAAATAATTCTTAAGACTCAAAAATACAAATAGGGATCTCCATGTTCTCAAATTTCACTGTCTTTTTTATCGAATTCTTCAAATAAAAAACCTATTTAATCGTAAGTAAGTTCTTTTTGATAAAGTATATATTTAATCATTAAAAACGATGTCTTGTTAATTGTGATAATGACAAAAATGTGATATTAAACTGCTTTCCGGACAAATTAAACAGCTTAATAATAAAATATATATGTAGTCAATATGCCCATTTCACCAATTAATGTTTTAAAATGGTCAACAAGTTTCTACAGCCAAGCTGTCATTCTCAAGACCAGATATTGACTGATACATAATAATATTATACTAAGTTGCAAATAACTTTTTTCTCTAATTTCTAGAATAATTTCTTATTTTGCAATATTTCTGTCTCCAAAACAATTTCAAAGGAAAGCTCCTTAAGTGGCAAATATTATATTTCACAAATTTCAATAGAAATAAAAACATTAAAACTCACCATTTACGTGCTTCAGGAGAAATCCATTGGAAAAATGCGATGACAGCAATATATAGGTTCAGTTCTGTAAGTAAAAAAAAAAAAAAATAATTTCAATGTTGTATTATGTTACATCAATTTGTGTGTATATATATATATATATATATATATATATATATATATATCCATCCATAGTAATTCTGCCCGAAGGTAGGTCCTTCACTGCAATCATAGCATTTTCATGCTATGCTTGCAGCTTTACTAAGGAATTGTAGGTGTGGTAGCTTCCCGTTGCTTTCCATATATATATATATATATATATATATATATATATATATGAATTCAAGTATTCTTTTTAAAAAGTAGGTCTACATCACATTCTAACTCCTGGCGCGATAGGCCTAGAAGGCCTTAGCCTACCAGCCGGCTGCTGGCCTCACACTCACATGTGTCAATCACAGAGATAAATGATCATCAGCCAGTGTAGGGGCGACATGTGGTCAGCATGTCGAATCCCCTAGCCGTTATAGCTGGTTTTCTCAACCTGGAGCCGCTACTTACTGTAGCTACCCAAATGCCTCACGATACTGGGTGGGCACTGGTCCCATTCTGGCCGAAATACCATGCGAAAATTTCTTCCTCTATGGAGACTCGAACCAGCGCAAGTCCCGTAGCTCTGCGCCAAGGCTTCCTGCCTTAACCACTCGGCTACGGCGCGGGACACATCACATTCAGATACATAAATATAAATGAATACGTCATTTTCCTTTCTTTAAACAAATTAGGTCTACATCACATTCAGATATATTTAAATATATTGTGGTAAAAAATATCCACAGTTAAAAAAATCCCTCTCCCGACAGGTCATGCCGCTGTAAGGTCCGGGTAGCGTATAATATATATAAACTACCTATAAGGAGAGAGATTAAACTGAGATAAAGAAGATATATATATAAAAGTGTGTGTGTGTGTTCTTGCTGTTATGTTAATTATAAAATCAGTTAAATTCCACGGCAATGATTATACAATCAAAATTCTGTAGTTGAATAACGTGGTTTTGCATTTTTTTTTTTTACAGTTGTCATGGAAATAATCAAAATCATAAAGCCGTGGTCAATGAATCAGACGTTTTTACAATAATTTACAATAATTATTAACAGATTTAGTTACAATAATGGACTTCATGGTATATTTTAGGACAAGTCTTAAGATATTTTCTTCCAAGCTGCCCAATTCGCCCCTAATGGAGAGAGAATTAAACAAAGGCGACATGCCGCTAAAACCCTCATTAGTGTCAGTCACTGAAATTTTTGGAGGTTGTCATCGTTCCAGTTTTTAGTATATTTCCTCAGTTTTTGACAGTATTTGTTTGTATACTGGGAAAGACGGCAACTCTATCAACAATTTTTCGCCACTTGCTTACGAGGGTGCGAGTGGGTTTAGATAGTGGAAAGGAAGCACTTGAAAGAAAATATTTTAAGACTTATCTTTCACTATGTTTCCGTAAAACTTTAATTTTTTTAATTCCCTCATGTCAAAATACATAGCAATTTGTAAGATGCTAACTTAGTATTAATTTATAATTTATTTAATCTGGTTTACATATTGTTTTTTATTAAATGGGGGGGCACGCCGTAGCGTAGTGGTTAAGGCACTGAGCTACAAGCCGGAGGGTCGAGGGTTCAAGTCCCGTTGGGGTCAGGATTTTTAAACTGAACCAAACCTTCTGGCGGCACTATGCCCCTGGGGTCGACTCAGCCTCTAACGGAAATGAGTATCAGACGCTTGTTCTGGGGGTAAAGGCGGCCGTCACACAGGGCTGACAACCCGGCTGACAAAGTGCCGATTGTCTAGAAAAAGTGGGAGCCTTAACCTCCTACTACCCCAAGGGCCTCCGGGCCTGTTGTGGGATCACTTTTTATTAAATGCGTATACGAATAAAAAATATTACAAAGGTCTGATTACGTTTATTGTATTATAAACCTGTTAAGTTCATTATTTGATAAAAAAAACAAATAGACTTGTTACAATAAAAAAAGTCTTGGAATTTTGATCACGTTGTAAAAGCTAAATGATAGGAAACATATGGTCAGCATGAAATTGTGCAAATTACCTCTTTCCAGTTAACATAGCAGATTGTCCTGGAATGTTGTTTTTAATGGTCTCAGCAATGACCTATTTGTATCTCTGAGTATCATATGAATTATTTACAATTTAAAGCAGATTCCAACTGACATCAAAGTACAGCAATCCATAGGTAAATTATTTAATTTAACCGATGTCTTCGCCATCATGTTTTTCTTATTTTGCAATAAAAATTGTAGGACTAGTATCTGATAGATTCCGTCGTCCTCAATTTGATCAAAATCTTTTAAAACATGGTTTTAAACAAGTTGAGGATAACTGTACCTATCAGGAATTACATTTATTATTTTATACTGTGGTTAATACATGAACGGAATTTTATTAAGCATTTTATTAGTATTGACTTTTCCACTAAACCTTACAACCTGTGACGCGACCTTTTTAATTAATTCATAAACTCCTGTCAAATTTTATTCTTAAGGTTTCATTTTTCAAATTGTTTACCACCATTTACTATGGTATTTACATTTTTTCTAACGATCATTTCAATATATTCTTCTATGATATTTAACTACGTAGCATGAAGACGTGGCAGCCATATTGATTTTAACGAATAATATTCTATGCAACAACAAAGAGGTGTTCCAGTGCAGCCAACATAGAGCATGTAGCCTATTAATTAACTGTACACATATACTTCAGAACTTACTATTTATTTTTGGGCGTTGCATTCCTTCACAGATTAGAGTGCATAAATTGCGTTAGGTTAGCTTTTAGGTTGGTATTTCACAGGTTAGAGTACTTAAATTGCGTTATGTTAGCTTTTAGGTTAGTTAAATATCGTATTTATGTTGGCTGCATCCCGTGATTCCATAGTGTAAACCGCTTCGCGTTTGTTGGCGCATGCGCATGGTGTATGATTAATAATTCCAAGAAGCGACAGGCCTAGAAGGCCCTTAGCCTACCAGCCTGCTGCTGGCCTCACATCCACATGTGTCAATCACAGATGTAGATGATCATCTAGCCAGTGTAGGGGGTGACACGTGGTCAGTATGTCCAGTCCCCTAGCAGTTCTAGCTGGTTTTCTCAACCTGGAACCGCGACTTATTGTAGCTACCCAAATGCCGCACGATGCTGTGTGGGCACCGGTCCCATACCGGCCGAAATTCCATGAGAAAATTTCTTCCCCCCATGGAGACTCGAACTAGCGCAAGTCCCATAGCTCTGCGCCAAAGCTACTTGCCTTAACCACTCGGCTATGGCGCGGGACGCATGGTGACTGGAACTTATAAAAAATGTTCGTGTCACATGTTGTAAAGTATTTCCGATTTTTCTTTTGGTACATGTACTACTTTCGGTAGTAGTACGTATTTGATATAAGAAATAGCGAAACTTGGTTTAAAATAAGTATGAAACAAAATATGAAATTATTGTATTGTCACGGGTCCTTTACAAGTATACAAAGTTTTAATAATAATAATAATAATAATAATAATAATAATAATAATAATATTAATAATAATAATAATACTTTATTTATTCTGGCAGAGTTAAGGCCATAAGGCCCTCTCTTCCACTCAACCAGCACAAATACAAATAAATATTTGACAAATATCGATATACACTATACTAATTATAAACAGTTAAAGATACAATAAATGTAGCAATGTAAATGTCATGTACAAACAACATTTTATAGGGCAATAACAATAATGATACGATAATAATAATAATAATAATAATAATAATAATAATAATAATAATAATAATAATAATAGTACTAATATAAATATGATACATTATACGGGAAACACCAATTAATATATATATATATATATATATATATATATATATATATATATCTTACACTGGATAATAATGAAGCCGAGTTTAGAGCAAATATAAATTTAGATTTCTTTTAAAAGATGCCAATGTCCGGCAGCCCCTTATTTCTTGTGGTAGGGAATTCCAGTTGCGAGAAGTGGAGATGGAACATGACATGGAGTGATGTGATGTCCTATGTTGCGGTATATTAAGTAAGAGACTATGTTGTGATCTTGTGTTTAAGTTATGGTTTGAGGATAGATACTGGAAACGGGATGATAAATAATTGGGAATCGAGGTATGTAGGATCTTAAATAGGAGAATTAGACAGTGCGATTTTCTTCTCTCTTTTAGATGTAGCCATGACAATTCGTGGAATAATGGAGAAAGATGTGATCGTATTTTCGAACATTAAATATGAATCTGATACACATATTATGGACACGCTGCAGTTTGTCCGACAATCCGTCACTTATGTCAGTTAATAGAACGTCACAGTAGTCAAAATGCGGCATCACTAAAGTTTGGATTAAAATTCTTTTAAGAGTTGTAGTAAGAAAATGTTTAAGTCGCTTTAGGGAATGCATTATGGAGAAGATCCTTTTAGATGTTTGTTTTACTTGCACATGCCAATTTAAATTAGAATCTAAGTAAAATCCCAAGTTTTTAATGACGTCGGTATAAGGAATTTGTTCATTATCTAATATGACAGCCGGCATATTGCCATTGTTTGTGGAGTGTAATAGCCTTGGATGTCCGATAATTATTGCTTGCGTTTTGTTTACATTTACTTTCAGCCCATATTGTCTGGACCATATAGATATATGCCTGAGGTTTCAAGTCGATCCAATGTTTCTAAGTGGGTGAAAATCGTGTTCAAAGATTCCGTTACATAAATACAAAGACACTTTTTTTTTCTGATGATTCTGGCCAGGATTTTAGAAAATAAATATGAAATTATTGTATTGTCACGGGTCCTCTACAAGTATACAAAGTTTCAAGTCGTTCCAATTATTTTAAGTGGGTGAAAATCGCGTTGAAAGATTCCGTTACATAGATAGATACAGGTCAAGCTAATATAAAGCGTGTAAAAAGAAACTATAGTTTGAATGATTGGGTCACGCTATCCACGTGAGCCCTTATGGTATTTTCTGTTAACCAGCGACACAAACCACTTTAGCAAGTTTTCGTCTGAGTATAATTACTGAGATGTTAAATATATAATTTTTACTTGGTAAGTCAGTCGTCCTCAACTAAATTATTAAACTTCAAGTTATTCTAATATGGAGACCTTTCGAAAACAATGTTTCATCTTCTGCGTTTTAACTGGAACTGATGGTGTTATATAGGTACAATAACAACAGGATCAGCATCCTTTAAGACATAGAGAGTCAAAAAAGAAGCAAGAAACAAAGACCCACAACGAGAACATAACCGCAGACATAAATCCGTTATACAACCTCCATATTAGAATAACTTGAAGAAGTTTAATAATTTAATTGAGGACGACTGACTTACCAGGTAAAAATTATATATTTAACATCTCATTGCATAACCTAAACGATGCTTTAATATGAATTTCAAAAGTGTTGATATAATTACTGATCACATAAAGTATTCATATTTTTTATTTTGATATGTCACGTAATATCAACGAATTATGAGTAGAAGTGTACTAAATCACTAAAGGGATTACGTATTCATCATCATCATCATCATCGTGAACATTTCGGTGTCAAGAAGAATTAAGTCTCGTATTTGTGATGGTCAGGACATGTGCCACGAATGGGGAATGAAAGGGGGTACGGAAGCTTCTTGTAGGAAAACCTGAGGGAAAACGTCCAGTTGGTAGAGCAAGAATGAGACTGAAGAATAGCATTAACTGTGATTTGAGGGAAGTAGATTATACAGGGTATGATTGGAAAACATTAGCTCAGGAAAGGAATGTGTGGAAAGCTTATGTCCGCGAGCGGCCAAGAACCTACGAGTTCGTTAGTGCCTGTGAGTTAGCTAATTTTCATGTTATTTTTTAAACCCATCTCAAGGGCACAAAATGCTATTCCAATTTATGTTGCAGATATGCTACACGACGCATCTAAGGGTTACCTGCTAGTGCAAAGGCTATAATTTTAATTTGGGCAGAAATGTGAGCTTCCATCCCTATAATCTTCTCACATACCGTGAAATATATTGCTTCAAGTTATTGTTCAATGAGACGTGAAAGAGAATATAAAATTTTAACTTTGAGCTGTGTGTCTGTGGGGGCGGCAGTTTGGCAATGAGAGAAACAAACCTGCGCAATATGTTATCGTGTGTAGAGGTCCCTGCTCGCAGGTGTGAATTAGGTTTGAACAATGGCAGAACGCGACCTTGCAAATAACAGCACGTATCCGTGCTCTTCTTCCTGTACTCCCGTCCCAACTGTCTCACTCCAATGTCTTGCTCGATTTTGTCATGTCCTTTTCATAAATTATGTTATTCTAAACAAGGTTAAGACTGAATCTAACAGAAACTTGGATCTCTAGTGAAACATACCGTTGAAGATTGAAAGTACAAAACAGTCAACGATGAATATCTGGCATAATCAAAGAATTTTCCGAAGACTATTTAACTCATCCCCAAATGGTAGTCAATGACTAATAACGTTTCAATGAATTTTATTTTACAATCAATGACAGTAGTGTTTCACCTCGCTCTTTATCGATTTCTCTTTATCAGCTCCTGCTTTTGTGATAAAGAAAGCTCGACCTTTTTAATATTCTAAACATCTCAGAGCATTATTTTTCTCCGACAAATACACTGAATATAGCAAATAATGAACAGATTCCTTCAGTTTACCGAGTTGTTTACTAAAAAATTAATGAATAACCTATAATGTTGATTATAATATACAGTTTGATGTGTTTCATTACTTATCCACTAGGGTGCATTTTTACAATACTGCAATCCTATTTGGCAACAAATAATATGATCAAGTTGCAGTGAATATACATTACCTCACATTTCTGATTTGTTTTCAAACATCGCCGTTTATATTAAATATATAAATATTTTAAAATACCGGTAACTATATTTAAATAATGACATTTGAGTAAACAGCCAAATTTTATTCGTTAAATAGTCCTAACAAATGCCACTCTTGATTTCCAAATCATCTAGATAAATTGGAAATCACTCGTGGCATCACTTATGTAAGTAGGCCTATATATTATTAAAAATGACCAGCATACCTCGGTGTTTTTGCAACACCTGTAAGTATATATACATATGTGTGTGTGTGTGTTTCTGCTTTCGCTCTAGATGACGTATTTTTGTTTTTTTTTTAAACCAAAGTTGGCATATAGCAATCAATTAAGGAACTTAAGATTGATCTGACGAGAGACTTTTCAACTTTTTTTTTCGGAACGAAAATCGACATATGCCTCTGAAATAAAACAAGAAAGGTATTCTCCAAATCAGCTAAATCCGACCTTTAGAAGTGAAAGTTTATCTGAAAGCAGAAATTTAAAAATCGCTCTTGTGGCCGCTATGATTTTTTTTTGCAACGACACTAGATGCAAAGTTTGAACAAGAAAACTTAAATAGAGATTGTCAATCAACAAAATCGGTCCATAAATTCGACCTGCTGGGGAGTTTATGCAGCTCCTGCGAGAAGGTATTTACATATTTTAAGTGATTTTTACCTGCCTTACTTTTATTTTTCTTAACGCCTGGATATCCGGTCTCAACTCATGCAGAAAGAGATGAAAGAAAAATAAATCACCCAATGGTATCGATATTTGGAAATAAGGAAAAGTTTGCTGAGAATAGGTCACACGTATTAATAGATGAATAGCTGTTAACCCACTCTGTACAGTGACGTGCATTCTGGATGTAGGTGTTGCACCGACAAACATGCTCTTCCCACGTCCATTTATTATCAGATTCTTCAGACAACCTGCATAGCTCTCAAATATACAGGCTGGGGCATAAACGCTTGACGCTTGATCAAATATACAGAATGTAACTAACTTCCCATTACAGACTTTGAGGACGTTTAGTGGGGAACAAGACGGTTACGTTTAGCATAGGGACTCGTGCCCCGCTACACGTAAAATACCACAACACACACTGCTCTCTCTCTGACGCCTGCTGTTTGTCTTTTTGGGTACATAAGAAGGGTTCGATGTGACGACCATCTATGTCAACACAATATGGTACCTCCATACCATGTTCTATATATTTTTTTAAGTCTACAAAAAAAGCATTGCTCTTATGGAGTAAATCTTGCTAGTAAACATGCCTTTTTATGTGAGATTTATTTATAAGTTAATTCATTTTAAATAAATAATTTAGTTATATAGTTTCACCTACAACTTTGCCAAGAAGGTGGGTGCCCGATTAATAGTAAAAATAACATTATGGAACGTATAATTATCACCCCCTCCCCAATTTAATAAAGTTCGGAGTGAATTCAATTACCGAAAGAGCGGATAGCGGATATGCCATTGAACCATCCTCTTTCAACGAAATTTAGAGATAATTATATTTTCATCTTTGCCACTCAGTTTGCGGCGTTAAGTGGCAACAGCGTTCCCATTAGAACAATGCTATTTTCTAGACATGAAAACTCTATTAATATGCACGATCACGAATCCTTGGTCCTGCAATATCCGCCGCAGTCATAACCCGCGCCAGTAGGTTTTCCTCGGATGCCACAGGGGTCTCCTAAATTAAGGATTTCATGTGTTCCGACAGATAGTAGTCTAGAGGGGCCAAGTTGGGAGAATGTGCAGGTCTTCGGTGCCAAAAATACGGGGGGGTTGAACATGTGCTGTGGTATATTGACTTAGGCTTTCACGACCGGAGTTATTATAATGATCTTGTAGAAGATTTCCGGGCTGTTGGCCATGGTCTTGAGGCTTGTAGTTCCCCGACGTTTCGCCAGAGACTGCGTCCGGCATCCTCAAGGGTTGTCTTGAGACTGGCAATTGTCGACTACCTGCCCTATTTATACATAAATGTCGGGGAACTACAAGCCTCAAGACCACGGCCAACAGCCCGGAAATCTTCTACAAGATCATGTGCTGTGGTATTTCGCGTGCGTTTAGCGGGAAAATGGTACTTTCCGGACATTAGTTCCTATGCTAAACTTAACAGTCTTGATCTCCTCTACACGTCTTCAAGAGCTGTAGGCCTATAGCTTACTCATGTTGAAAAGTACAGAATTACGTGGAATTTCGGATATGGTTCACTGATAATTTAACATTTCATTTTTGCAACTAATTTTGAACCTTGGTGAATCGCTAATCTGATTTGCTCTATTCTCTTTTCATGTCTAATGAAGCTCATTTTCATCTCGACGATTATGTGAACAAGCAGAAATGTCGCTATTGGGCTGAAAAATAACCCCCGCGACCTTCACTCTCAGCCACTGAACAATCCAATAGTAACGGTTTGGTGTGTTCAATGTTTTCAAATGAAAATGTTGGCCGAATCATTTTTTTGAAAATGATGAAGGCACTAAAGTGACTGTCAATTCTGCAAGTTATTGCGCAATACTGGAAAATGTTTTATTGCCAATTTTTTATGACATCCCAATGCATATAAGATGGAAGCTTTGATTTCAACAAGATAGAGCCACTGCTCACACAGCCCACGCCCCGTTAGCATACGGACACCAAGAAAGGATGTTTCCCCAGGCACCTAATCTCACTGCTTTAGCAAGATGCAGTGACCTGTCCGATTACCAGACCAAACAGCACCATACTGGTCTACCAAATGGAAGTTTTCCCTTTGATTTGCCTACAAGAGTTTCCATGCCCCTCTTTCATTCACCATTCATACCAAATGTCCTGCCCATCACAGTCTACGAAACATAACTCTTCTTAATACATCAGGTTTCCAATAAAGATCATGTAGTTCAATTGTAAAGTGTTCTCCATTCGCATGTCTATTCATATCTCTTTGGTCCAAAATTTTGCTAAGAACCTTTTCCTCAAATACTCGTAATATTTTCTCCTTCCTTAAAGTAAGAGTAGGGCGTACGCTTTAGCTGCAAAGGAAAATGTTAAACGAAAGAAAAAACGATAAATAACTATTTTAGAACACACTATAATATAACCTGATGTTTCAAGAGTCAGTTAAAAAAATCAATGTGAACCCGGAAAGAGAATATAAACATGGAAAGTAGGAATAAAATCAGTAAGGACGAGGTAAGTGATAAAATGGATGTTTTGAAAGGGAGTTATTGAGGAGCAGTCATGAATACTAACGATAATTAGGAAGCGGGAAGGTGTTAGGCAAAGAAAAACTGTTATTAACGCCAGTTGTGATCTGGAGCTGCAACTACAAACCCCTTGCCTATTGAGACTCCACAATAGTTCGTTAGCATGCGGCTTCTTCTTTAAAATGCCCAATTATCCAGACCCCCAAAAAGCGCACTCAAGGGGAAACAACCCTTGATAAAAAAAAACTTACTCAATAGGAAAGCACTTACAAAAATTACTATGGTAAAAACTAGTTACGTATTGGGTTCAAAATAGATTTAAGAATAAAGAGAGTTCCAGATGGAATTTGTCACAAAGTTTTATAGTCCAAATTTCTTGGCAATTTATAATTATACTGTTATTATGCATGCTATTATGCATTGCAGAGACTTTTGATGTCCCAACTCCATTCAAAAAGCGTTAAACTGAAAATATATAAAACTATTATTCTACCAGTTATATTATATGGGTGTCGAAACATGGACTCTTACTTTAAGGGAGGAAAGGAGATTAAGAGTATTTGAGAATAAAGTACTTAGGAAAAATTTTGGACCAAAGAGAGACGAATATACAGGCGAATGGAGAAGACTACAAAACAATGAACTACATGGTCTTTATAAGAAGCCAGATATAATAAGAACACAAGTCTCGTAGACTGGGATGAGCAGGACATGTTGCTCGTATGGGGAATGAAAGACGTGCATGGAAGCTTCTCGTAGGAAAGCCAGAGGGAAAACGTCCAGTTGGTAGACCAAGAGTGGGGTGGAAGAATAACATTAACCATGATTTGAGGGAAGTAGATTATACAGGAAATGATTGGAAAGCATTAGCTCAGGATAGGGGTGTATGGAGAGCTTATGTCCGCGCGGCCATGAACCTACGGGTTCGACAGTGCCAGTGTGTAAGTAAGTAAGAAGCTTTAACATCTAAGATGGAGGAGGACGTGTTGGGTGCCACTGCATGCTCAGGATAAAGTCGGACTCTTCTTAGGGAATAACAACAGGAAATATTACATTGATGAATTAAAACTAACTAACTCACTGGCTCTATCGAACCCGTAGGTTCATGGCCGGGCGGACATAAACTCTCCAAACATCCCTATCCTGAGCTATTGTTTTCCAATCATCCCCTGTATAATCTATTTTCCTCAAATCATGGATAATGTTATTCTCCCACCTCATTTTTGGTCTACTAACTGGGCGTTTTCTTTCTGGTTTTCCATGCATCTCTTTCATTATCTATTTGTGCCACATGCCTCATCCATCGCAGTCTATGAAACTTAACTGTTCTTACTATAATTCACTTCCTATACTTAACATTTACCTCACTATAATATAGTTTTCTCTATTCACCTGTCTGTTCATTTCTTTTTTGGCCCAAACATTTTCCTAAGAAAAATATAAACTACAGAAATGAAGTTCTTACGTTCAGTAGCAAGTGTGACAATTTTGGACAGAAAAAGAAATGAAAATATTAGAAAATACTTGCATATTTTTAATTCACAATATGAGAAACAACTGATATGAACGTGTTAAAAGAATGCCTACAGATAGTATTCGTCAGCTGTCATTAAAGTAGAAACCAATGGGACATAGAAGTATTAGACGCCCATTTACTAAATGGGAAGATTCATTAAATTCCCACTTGTGAAAAGAAGTCAAAAGGCCTAATTTCATGAACAAGTTAATATATATATTAACTTATGTATATATATATAGCACTGATTCATTTTGAGAATTTTCCTTATCATTGAGGGTTTTCTCCAACCAATCTTAGTAATTATAAACATGAATCTTTATTTTTTTTAATTACTAGGGACTTCTAGGCTATCAGTTTGCAACAAACATTAACAAATTTCCCTTTTATTAAAGTTCTCCATCGTTCTCTGTCCTCTGCATCTTCATCGGTTACACCAATTTTTCCTCATTGAATTTTGAATGTAATTCTTCCAGGTTGTTCTTGGTCTTCCTTTTAAGCTCATTCTTTCAATTTTCCAAGCATAGACTAAAAAATACACCTACAAAATATTTTATCATAAATTTAAAATTTATGTTGAAATATTGAGAAAAGTTTGTGTTACTGTTACTGATTGGAATGTGAAGACTGGATTTGTTTTAACTAGCAGGGTCTCAATGGAGATATTCCTAAGGTCATTAGAAAACCTTCTTCAACTTAATGTAGACGACTATCTTTCTTTAATTTATAATGCCTTCCTGTGCCCCCATGTAAACTATATTATTTTTTAAACCAGGTAAAATGAGAAATATTGTTATTTCGACAAGCTTCCTTGCATCTGATTATTTAAAAACAAGTCACTTCCTCCGAGAACCAGAGTTTTATGTTTCCCCTCCCCCCCTTACATTTACATAATTACTACAAGCATTCGCCCTGCCACTTGCAAACAAGTTCCATTCTACTGTTAATAGGCCCGCGCCTCCTTTTCTTTCAGGAAAATTGCTAAAGTTACGTTTATATTTGTATCTTAAGTTCAGTCCATTTACCCATTGTCATTATATGTGAATATATGAACTAGAAATGGCCAGTTGATAACAAATGAGGGAATTTTTTGAGGAAGTGGCAGAATTCAAATACCTAGGAACAATAATTACAAATAGGACTGAGATGCACAGGAATTAAACGTAGGCTCAGTTCCTAAAATTAATGCTATTATGCATTACAGGGACTCTTGTCCCAACTTCTCTCAAAAAAGTTAAAATGATAATATATAAAACTTATTTTTCCAGTTATGTTACATGGATGCGAAACATAGATTCTTACTTTAAGGGAGGAGAAAACATTATGAGTACTGGAGAATAAAGTTCTTAGGATAATTATTGAACAGACAGGCAAATGGAGAAGACTTACATAACAATAAGCTATATGATCTCTATAAGAACAGTTAAGTCTCGCAGACTCATGGACAGGACATGTGGCACAAGTGGAACACAAAAGATGGACATGGAAGCTTCTTATAAGAAAACCATAAGGTAAGCATCCAGTAGGTAGGCTAAAAATGAGGTGGGAGTATAACGTTAGTCATGATGAGGAGATAAATAATAATTATACAGACTATTTAATCCATGACCCAAATGGGTGTTAATGACCACGTTTCAATGCATTTTGTTTTACAACCAAATCACAGTCGTGTTTCACGATATTTATCACGTAAGTTTATCATATTAAAGAAAGCTCTTCCTTTTTAATATTCTGAACAGGTCAGAGCATTATTTTGCAGCTACTGACTTTCTAAGAAATACGTTGAATATAGCAATTTATATATGAAGATGTAAGAATCCTAGAATGCACGTGGCTCCCAGATAGTATGTATAGTGCACGAATGCAACCAGATACCGCTTGCGAGATATAATAGAAAAAAATGTAGCAATTTATTATACCACAATAAAAAGAAACCACTGTTTGTACTTTCTTAAACGTATTATTTCAAAGTTATTTATGTTCCAGAAAAATATAATTGACATATTTACATCATAGGACATCAGGAATTAATTAATAACCTACAATATTGGTTACAAATAGATTGATGTGTTTCGTTTTTTCTCCACTAGGGTGCATTCTTACAATATTGGGATTCTATTTGGCAATAAATAATATGATCTGGTTACAGTGATGAACAAATGAAACATAACAAACGTTTCTCATGTGTTTCTAAACATCGTCGTTTATATTAAATATATACATATTTTAAAATAACTATATTTAAATTATTTGTAAGTAAACAGCTTAATTTTATTCGTCAAATAGTCCTAACAAACGCCACTCTTGATTTCCAAATTCTCTAGATAAATGTGGAAATCAATCATGGCATTACTTATGAGATTATAATGATTTTACAATCAAAATCGCAACTTAAGTAAATTGTTATTATTCGTTCATTCGTCTATTTTGATTGATTTTACTTCGTAAATATAATTTGCCAGAAACTTAAAAAAAAAATAAAAAATAAAAAAAAATAAAGAGGAACGAAATAATTCTTATTTCAAATAATCTCATGTACTCATTTAAAATATCTTAATAGAGTTCACGGATCAGTTATGTTCCGAAACAAACTTTCTACTTTTCCGCTACCTGGATTGTGATATGTTTATCATAATATGATACATTATTATTATTATTATTATTATTATTATTATTATTATTTATATTATTATTATTATTATTATTATTATTATTATTATTATTATTACAAATAAGAAATAGAAATAATAAAGGAAAATTTGCAACTGCTTGCCTCAATGGAATATTGTGGGATAAAAATATAAGTAATAAAAATAAAATTAATATTATATATCATACAATTGTTAAAAGCATCATTACTTATGGAGCAAAACTTTGGCCATTAACAACAAAAACAAGTAAGTACCTTTTGGCAACGGAAATGGATTTTACACGAAGGGCAGCAAGAATTTCAAGAAGAGAAAACATTAGAAACTCAGTTATAAGGGAGAAAATGAAGATTGAAAACACTTTCAGATTATATTAAAACTCAGCAATTAAGATGATACGGAGATGTCCAGCGAATGGAAGAGGATCGGTACTAAAATGTGTTTTGGAATGGAAACCTGAGGCAAGACGAGGCAGAGGAAGACCTAGAACCTCCTGGAGTCAGGGAATATATTTATACATGAAAGAGAAACATCTACAGCCAGGAGATTGGATGGACCGACAGAATTGGCTATTAGGAATCGGACGATGTCAAAGACATTAATCAACTGATGATCTAGCTATCTATTATTATTACAATTATTATTATTATTATTTTCTTCTTCTTCTTCTTCTTCTTCTTCTTCACTTCCTGGATTAGGCATTAGTTGCCTGGTCCGTCTTCACTAATAGATCTAAGACCATCTCTTCCGAGGACGTCCGACATCTCTTCTTCCTCTCGGAAAATAATGTAAGATTTTATTTGGTAATCTACTTTCTTCCATTCTTTCTAATGTTCTTTCCACTGAATCTTCTTGTTAAATATATTTTCTTTTATGGAGTAAATCTATAGTTCTTCACGGATGTCCTCGTTTCTTATCTGGTCCATTCTAGTGCAGCCTTTTACTCTTCTTAAGAATTTCATCTCTGCTGCTTGGATTTTACTTTCTTGTTTAGTAGCGATAATCCAAGATTCGCTCCCATACAAAAGGACAGGGACCGCCATTGTTTTACAAAATTTTAATTTTGTTTGTTTATGGGCTTTATTTTTCAATGTTCTATTTGTGTCACAAATAGCTTGAAACTGATGAGTTTTATATTCAATATCTTTATCATACCCATAGCTGATATCACATCTTAAGTAGTTAAAGTGGGATACTTGTTCAATAATTTCGTATCTAATTATTCTTTTTGCATGCAGAGTGTTTCTTCTACAAAATACTATTACTTTTGTTTTGCTTCCTAAAATATTAAAATTATAATCGCTACATATTGTATAATAATAATAATAATAATAATAATAATAATAATAATAATAATAATAATAATAATAATAATAATAATAATAAAGCTGTAAATTTTGGTCACCTGTAAACACCTACTACACAATGAAATGGTTTCCATCTTCCACTCCCCACAACTGTAATCCTGTCTTTGTTTACTTTTAGGGGGAAAAGTCAGAGGAAAGCAGGTGCGAGCAGAAAAAGCGACCTTCCTTATAATAAAGGAATTCGCATCAACAAAAATTAAGCACATGGCGTATAGAACTACACGCGTTCTCTTAATATAATATTGTATTTCTTATCTGTTTTCTCTCTTATTAATCAAGAAATTTGTCATAATTAATGTCAAGAGTGATTTCATAATCCTCTAGATAAATTGGAAATCAAGAGTGTCATTTTTTAGAACTATTTAACGAATAAAATTAAGCTGTTTACTCAAAAGTCATTATTTAAATATAGTTACCGGTATTTTAAAATATTTATACATTTAATGTAAGCGGCGATGTTTGAAAACAAATCAGAAATATGAGGTTACGTGTATTCACTGCAACTTGATTATATTATTTATTGCCAAATAGGTTCGCAATATTGTAAGAATGCATGCACCCTAGTGGAGAAATAATGAAACATCAAACTGTATATTATAATCAACATTATAGGTTATTAATATTTTTAGTAAACAACTCAATAAAATCAAGGTATCTGTTCATTATTTGCTATATTCAATGTATTTGTTGGAGAAAAATAATGCTCTGAGGTGTTCAGAATATTAAAAAAAAAGAGGAGCTTTCTTTATAACAAAAGCAGGAGCCGATAAGGAGAAATCGATAAAGAGCGAGGTGAAACACGACTGTCATTGGTTGTAAAACAAAATTCATTGAAACGTGATTGATCATTGATTACCACTTGGGGTATGAGTTGAATAATCAGCTATAACGATTAAATATGAAGTTAATCAAATGGAACTTAAAATAAAAACTTTAAGAAATTATCGCTCCTGTACTTGTAACTATTTATTTTAATAAAAAGTTTAAAATATTTAAATCAAGTTCATGTGTGTGTTTTCTTATACCACGCACTTCACTTTTCATGTTTCAGGTTCGGCAATAGGTGGACAGATGCCGATAAAATGTAGCATATGAGGATGGTCTGTGTTTCGGGTGCGGATTTATGTGTAATTACATATTTTCCCCTCGCTATGTATCAGTCTAAGAAATTAAAATCTTAATGAATTAGGGCACTAGACCATTATATTTCATGTTCATGTTACATATTTTTGTGTCCCGCGCCATAGCCAAGTGGTTAAGGAAAGATATCTTGGCGCAGAGCTACGGGACTTGCGCTGGTACAGATCTCCATGAGGGAAGAATTTTCTCATGGAATTTCGGCCAGTATGGGACCGGTGCCCACCCAGCATCGTGAGGTAATTGGGTAGCCATTTCCTCTATATATACCTCATTTGTTGTTAAATGTAATTTCCGTTTAACTTTTTTTTCTCTCCTTAAGCGTAGATAGTATTTGGTTTAAACTTTTTACAATGTAGTGTAAAGTGGGGGAATTCCGATCATGAAGATAACTCCGATCACAATTTTAGTCAGAAATCGTTATTTAAACCGTGTTCTGTATATTTCTGGCATCTTCTGCGAAGTGTTTCAAGCATTGTGTATAATGTCAAAGCTAATTGAGCACCATTACTGCTGTATGGTGGACATTTTGTGTTTCTTATATTTTTTCTTGTAAGGAAGTCAAGCAAGTTAGGTATTAATCAATTAAATGTGTTAATTTTCAAGATTGTGATAACAAGGTGAATAAAAAACTCCTGGCGCGACAGGCCTAGAAGACCCTTAGCCTACCAGCCGAATGCTGGCCTCACATTCGCATGTGTCAAACACAGAGGTAGATGATCATTAACCAGTGTAGGGGTGACATGTGGTCAGCATGTTTTATAGCTGGTTTTCTCAACCTGGAGCCGCTACTTATTGTAGCTACCCAAATGCCTCGCGATGCTGGGTGGACACCAGTCCCATACTGGCCGAAATACCATGAGAAAAGTTCTTCCCCCATGGAGACTCGAACCAGCGTAAATCCCGTAGCTCTGCGCCAAGGCTTCCTGCCTTAACCACTTGGCTACGGCACGGGAGCAACAAGGTGGGTATTAATATGAAATAACTACTTACAGTTTCAACATATAAATCCAATACGAAAAGGTGACGAATTATTTCCAAAATGGCAGGTAGGGGTTACTCCGATCAATATTGATCGTAATTACCTAGTAGTATAAGTGACCCCTCATTGTTCGAACTGTTTTTATTATCGGTTAAACAATGCAATTAGGCATCTGACGAAAGATATCTGTTGTGATGTAGAGCGGGACAGAAAATTGCGGTACAGGTCTACTTCATGTTCAGAAGTTCATCCAGAATGCATTGGATATGAGGAAAGAATTACGTGTGAAATTTTTGTTCGCAGAGACAGTAACTTTTGTATTTTTGTGTATTTCAGATTTTTTGTTTCTTTAGATATCAATAAAACTAAATATATGGTCACACGTAGAAATACATTATATAATGGAAATGGACAGCTAATGACAAATGAGGGAAATTTTGAGGAAGTGGCTGAATTCAAATACCTAGGAACAATAATCACAAATAGGAATGAGATGCACAGAGAAATTAAACATAGGCTCAATTCTGGAAATGCGTGCTATTATGCATTGCAGAGACTCTTGATGTCCCAACTCCTTTCAAAAAACGTTAAACTGAAAATATATAAAACTATTATTCCACCAGTTAGGCCTGTATTATATGGATGCGAAACATGGACTCTTACTTTAAGGGAGGAAAGGAGATTACAGGTATTTGAGAATAAAGTACTTAGGAAAATTTTTGGACCAAAGAGAGATGAACAGACAGGTGAATGGAGAAGACTACATAACAATGAACTACATGGTCTTTATAGGAAGCCAGATATAATAAGAACAGTTAAGTCTCGTAGACTGCGATGGGCAGGACATGTTGCACGTATGGGGAATGAGAGACTTGCATGGAAGCTTCTCGTAGGAAAGCCAGAAGGAAAACGCCCAGTTGGTAGACCAAGAATGAGGTGGGAGAATAACATTAACTATGATTTGAGGGAAGTAGATTACACAGGAAATGATTGAAAAGCATTAGCTCAGGATAGGATGTATGGAGAGCTTATGTTCGTGCGGCCATGAACCTACAGGTTCGATAGAGTAAGTAAGTAAGTAAGTAATAAGTAAGTTAGCTTTCAATAAGGTGATCGGAATTGTCGAAATATCGGGAAACTCCAATCAAACACAGGTACTAAGAATACTTTTTTTTTCTAGTTATCTGATAGTATATTTGTACTTTTTATGTCCACATAAGTAAACAACAGAACAGTAAACAATTCTCATTTATTTTTAATTCCCTTTTACGATAATATTACAGTTATTCGACTAAATGCTAAAGTGATCGATTTTCCTCTATTTAACCCTATTTACAAACTTGAGACATGTAATTAGAACAGATATAGCTATAGCTTTTTTATTTGCTCTATTTCCGAAAGGAACACATTGTAGAAGATGTTAAGGGAATTTCTAAATGAAGAATAAAAGAAAAATCTGTCTTTTTGTTCTCGGAAGTAACAAAATTTCCCTCAAAGAAAAACATAAAGTGTGTATTTATTTAAGCAAGAAAAAAAAAACTTCAAATAAAAAACAGGTAATTAAATTGAAGTTATTGTCAAAACATTTTTATTCACTTCCGGAATGGAGTTTGTTAGCTGCCAGTTTTTCTGCTTCTCCTTCCGGTTACTCTTGTGTGTGTGTGTGTGCGCGTGCGTGTGCGTGTGTGTGTGCGTGTGCGTGCGTGCAGTAACGATTTGAGAATACGAGATTCTGATGGAATACACGGGCTGCCAAAATATGTTTATCCAACATTCTATTGTTATGTAGGCGGAGATATGACACGCGAACAGCGTATCAAAATTAAGCTTCTACAAACTCATTGATAGAATAAATTAATTCAAATTTTACGAAATATAATTAAGATATTGCACTCTGGTTTCGTGGAGAAGGGCATAAAATTAATTAATAAAAATATAAAAACTAGTAAGTGTACGTACACAAATACAGACTGAAGATTACAATGGCAAAATAACTGATACAGTTAGTAAAAAACAAATTATAACTAAAATATAAAGGAAAAGTCCGAATAAAAGGAATAAATAAAAGAAAGGAATAAAATAAAATTTTAAAAATATATAGCGACTGTCGCAGAATAACGACTTGCTTGTCATCTATGAAGAAAAAAAAAGACAATGCGCAGTTTGAGCTAGGCCTATAACAACTCTAAATTACATAGAATTTTGATAAATTTTCTGAAAAATTTTACAGATTTGTGAAAAAAATATAATGAAATTACTGGTACTTAAAGTTAAATCAGAGAATTGACTTATTACATCATATCGTAAAGGAATATAATTTTAAAATGTCTACTTCCAAAACTAAAATGATGACATTCCAGGGTAAATACTTAAAACAAAAATTATTATAGTTGACTATTTAACTCGTACCCCATATGGCAGTCAATGACAATCACATTTCAATGAATTTTGATTTACAACCAATCACAGTCGTTTTTCACCTCGATTTTATCACTTTAATCTTATCAAGTGGCTCCCAGATTATATATAGTGCACGAATGTAACCAGATTCTGCTTGCGAGATATAATAGAAAAACATTCGTAGCAATTGATTACACCATAAAAAAATAAACGACTGCTTGCACTTTCTTAACGTATTATTTCCCAAAAATATAATTGACATATTTACATCATAGGACATCAGAAATTAATTAATACCTATAATGTTGGTTATAAATTTCTCCATTAGGGTGCATTCGTACAATATTGCGATTCTATTTGGTAATAAATATGATCTGGTTGCAGAGATGAACAAATTAAACATAACGTTTCTCATTTGTTTTCAAACATCGCCGTTTACATGAAATATACAAATATTTAAATAATGATTTATGAGTAAACAGTTTAATTTTATTCGTTAAATAGTCATAACAAATAGTCATAACAAATGCCACTCTCGATTTCCAAGTTCTCTGGATAAATTCACTCTTCACTTCGTGAGTCGTGAATTTATCGATAATTTGGAAATCACTCGCGTTACTTATGATAAGAGTCTAAAAAAAGTCCAACGTTTTAATTATCCTAGTTGCGACGTTACTTATGATTTGGATCTGGAAACAAAACATAAATTTATATCAAATGATGATTGGAACAATTAAAAGAACATTGAAAACAACACGAATAGACACAAATATGAACTTCAATAAAGTAGTAGCAGTGCAGGCGTCAGCGAATCCTGGACAATAAGGAATAAATAATAGTTTTAAAAAACTAAAACAACACGCTTCATTAGAAAACCGAACTAATAAAAAAAAAAAGAAAAATAATTTTAATTTCCAACATGCTTGGGATAAATAATTTTACCATCAAAAGCGTGGGGTGCTCTTTATCAATTAATATATTTAATAATAAAGAGATATTGGTAAAAGTATAGTCTCTAAGAAGAAAATATAAAAATAAAAAATATAGCACCCCACGCTTTTGATGATAAAATTATTTATCCCAAGCACGTTGGAAATCAAAATTATTTTTCATTTTTTTAGTTCGGTTTTCTAATAAAGCGTGTTGTTTTAGTTTTTTAAAACTATTATTTATTTTTCATTTTTTAGTTTTAATATTTTACAGAATAAGATAAGAAATGTAAATATCTTTAAATTCGATTCTATTGTAGTATGAGTTGAAAGTAATACTCTCATAAAAAAAACCTCCCAGCCGGATTTGAACCAGTGACCATGACTATGGATTATAGAAATTATATACCACTAGAGTGTACCGCTCTACCAACTGGGCTCTTACAGCGATTGACTAAAAAGTCGAAAAGTCCGCAACCTATTATACCAGTTTTAATTTTTTTTTATTTTCTGATTATTCTGGCCAGAATTCTAGAAACAAAGTATGAAATTATTGTATTGTCCTGTCGCGCTTGGAGTTTTTTTTATTATGTATCATTTGAAGGGTCTAACTGCAAAACTCACATTCTCCACCCACATGTGATAATCAGAGGTAGACGATCATCTAGCCAGTGTATGGGTGACATGTAGTCAGCATGTCGGGTCCCCCAGCCGTTATAGCTGGAATTATACATAATAGATAGGCATAAATGGAAGAACATTTGCAAAGAAGAGACGATAGGAGAATAACTAAATCACTGGCACTATCGAATCCGTAGGTTTAAGGCCACGCGGACATAAGCTCTCCACACATCCCTATCCCGAACTAATGTTTTACAATCATTCTCTGTATAATTTACTTCCCTCTCATGGTTAATGTTATACTCCCGTCTCATTCTTTGACTACCAACTGGGCGTTTTCCTTCCATGCCCCCCTTTTCATACCCCATTTGTACATGTCCTGCACATCGCAGTTTACGAGACTTTTATTGTTATTATATCTGGTTTCCTATAGGCCTAAAGGTCATGTAGCTCAATGATATGTAGTTTATTGGATTCTCCTGTCTGTTCACCTCTTTTTGGTTAAAACATTTTTGTAAGAACTTTATTTTCAAATACTAGTAAACTCTTCTCGTCCCTTAAAGTATGAGTCTACGTTTCGCATCCATCTTCTTCTTCTTCTACTACAAGGTTTAGGCTATGCAGCCTGTTCCGGCGAAGTTAAAAGTGGAGTCCATCCATATAATGTAATTAAGATAATATGGTATATTCTTTCAATTTAACGTTTTTTTAGAGAAGTTGGGACAACAAGAGTCCCTGTAATACATAATAGCATGCATTTCCAGAATTGAATCTATATTTAATTTATTTGCACATCTCATTCCTATATGCAATTATTGTTCCTAGGCATTTGAATTCAGCCACTTCTTCAAAATTTCCCTCATTTGTCGGACGATAGGAGAATACCGAAAATAATTCTGTCGTATAAACCAAGAGGACGACGGGATCCTGAACAACCATGATGAGATGGAATGATGCTGGAATAGGATACTCGGCCTAAACCATGAAAGGAAAAAGAAAAGGATGAAGAAATAAGAAAATGTAAATAAATACCGGCACATAATGACATATAAGATAGGGTTAGGTAAGACATATAAGATAGGGTTAGGTAAAGCTTGATATTTATTTATAGTACGAGACGAAAACAAGCGATTAAAGTTTGTAACTCTAAATTTAAACAATGTCCTTCACCGTGGCCAGTGATCTAAGTCATCGTACTTCGGCGCTCAGATACGGCCAGCAGCTGGCTGATAGGCCAATGGCCTTTCAGTTCTGTCGAACAATGAAGTTAAAATCAAACAATAGCATTTTAAATACATTTTTTTTGCATAATCATCTGTGAAACTCATTTTAATTGTCAATATAATACAAAAATGTATAAAATACTGTACCAATTTTTCCTCCAAACATCTGTTAACTTTGCATCGAAGTATTTTCAATCTCTTTTCTGTTTTCAGGCCTTAAATTCGCAATGTATCATGTAGGATACATCAAGTGGTTAAATATACTCGTATTTAATACTAGCTAATACCCGGGGTGCGCCTAAATAAATTAAATATTAAGGATCAAAATCCGCCAAAGCCTGTCCCAAGCCAGGTTAGAAAAGGGTGAGGGGAGGAGTAACAACCTCGTTAAAAAGCAGGGTTCAATACGCCCGGCTTATAGTACCCTGTGAGGGCCCCTTATCTAGAGTACAGATAATGTTGCCTTGCATTTCATCATTGGTTTGATAAAGGCTAGAGGAAGAAAACCTTGACCAAAAATCATCTGGTCCTCCAGGTTGGGGATTGATGCATCAGGCCAGCTCCCTGTTCGTCACAAAAACATAACAATGCTAAAAGCCTAACGATTTAAAGCCGGACGGAAATAAACCAAGACGACAAAAGCAAAGGAAAAGGGCATTTCTTATTGGAACACGCAGGGGTTCAAAGTTTGGAAATTTAACAAAAATTTAGAACAAATATTTATGTCGTTGGAAATGGATTTCTTGAGGAGAGCAGCAAGATCTTCAAAATTAGAAAAAATAAGAAATACTGTCATACGAGAAAAAATTAATATAAATATTCAACAGTAGGTTATATAAGATATAACCTTATTAAATTGGTATAGGCACGTACAACGAATGCAATAAGAAAGGTTACCGAAGAAAATATTTGAATGGTGTCCACCTGGAACAAGGAAAGAAAGACCTCGAAACTCATGGATGCAAGAAATAAGAACGGGAATGAGAACTAGAGGACTGGAGTACATGGAGTGGATGGATAGAGACATTTGGAGAAGAAAAATAAAATTTTAGGCACAGCAAGATGTGCAAACATTAAAAATCTGTATATAAATAAATTACGAATTAATTTAAATTATATGGTAGGTCTATACACTTATTTGATTGAATATCATTAATAATTATGATATTCGTATTTTGAGAAATTAGTCTTCTTCCAATTTAATGATTTAGTATGCAACTGAGATTATTTGGACAACCATTTACATGATATACTTATCCTCTTCTCAACTAATCCACAAACTGTTAGCCAGTTCATATAATCTAAGGAAAATAATTAAAAGGCGTGGAATTAATTTATAAACTGTGTCATGCCACATGTTGCCACCAGCTCCATCTCAATTATATGACAAGCAAGTGGGAATATTGCCAACTTCATAAAGAAAAAAGTGGTATCCCTGATCTACGCCACAGCATTTAACTATATATATCATTAATATGCATTTTACAAGCAAATCAGTTGTGAATGTACTTTCTTAACGCACTTTTTACAACAGGGTGGTTCAACTATTCTTATATGATTCCACATTCAATAGACCTATTCTCATGATACTTCATCTAACGTAATGCAATAAGTAGGGTAGAATGCCTATATTTGTGATATACCTAATTCCGTGATAAAGTTTAATATCGTTATCACGGATTTAAATGTTTTAAAGAGTAGTTCCTGAGTTACTCCAATCATGACATTAGCTTTCTTATTTCTATCTTATACCATTTTTCGCCTTTTGAAAACAAATACGAAGCCCCAAAATCCATCGTAATGTTGAAAGTGGTTGAAAGTATTTTCTCTCTCTCTCTCTCGGTGACTGTCCTTGAAGAAATGTTCCATATTGTCTGTACTCTGAATCTTACACAATATCTATGGCTAGAGCATGGAACTCACTTCCCAGTCATGTCAGGGACTGTCAATCGCTATCATTATTTAAATCCAAATTAACTGATATCTTAAGTTCGACACAATGAAAACATTAACTACATAACAACTATATAGAGCATTCCATTAATAATCATGTAGGAAGCTACTTACTTTATTTTATATAATTTTAATTTTATTATATTCTATGTTTTTGTTGGCATTAGCTAGTATTAGATCCATCATCATTGTATTTTGTTTAGTCTGTATTTTAAAATCTTAAAATTGTAATATGTACGTAATTTTTTGTATAATTTTACTATTCGCTGGTTGAGTGGAAGAGAAGGCCTTATGGCCTTAACTCTGCCAGCTAAAATAAATCATTATTATTATTTATCCATCCATAGTAATTCTGACCAAAGGCAGGTCTTTCATGCTAATGCTTTGCAGCTTTACTAGGAATTATAGTTGTGGTAGTTTCCCGTTGCTCTCCACACTGATGAACGATGATGATAATGATAAGGATAATGATGGCCGGATGATTTTCGGGGACCGTTGGGCTCTAAGCTTCCTGACATTTGTCTTACAGGTGAGAAAAAAAAACGAAAAAATCCTCATCCAGGAGCCTGTCCCGACGGGGAATCGAACACGGGCCCGCTGCGTGACAAGGCAGCACGCTACCTCGAGACCACAGCGGTGGACTATAGTTATATAACATTCTAATATTGTACTTTATAATCAACTGAATCAACTGATACACCAGTTATAACAATATAAAAGGATAATAATGGTACAGCAGCTTCTACATTATAAATTTTTAAAATAATTGTTCTTATTATATGGCTCTCACTCTCATCTTTAATCGTGTGAATGTAGAAGAAGAAAATTCTTGAGAATATTAATAAGCTTTCCTATTAGTCACATTATATAGATTGCAGTTACATTAAAATTGCATATTTTACTCAACAAGGATATAATAATTGGACGATGTTATACATCAACCGACTAAGAGTCATATTTAAAAAAAAAATTGAGAGTGTGATGCCATCTGTTGCACTGGCTCATGAAGTAAGTGTACGCAAACTTTTAGTGCCTAATCTTTAAATATAGCCTTATTATTAAAGAAAAACGTAAACACCTTCATTCCAATAAGAGAATCTATGTTTTACAACTAACGGTTTTGAAACCAGATCTTCACAAATGCTAATCTACATTTTGCACCATGCAGCTAAGCGCCAAATGTTCCCGCTCTTAGATTGTTGATATTACATAATGGCGCATAGCCTGTTGATGCATAAAGCCGTCTAATTAAGCCTTATAGCAGATAAATAGGCATTTGACTGAAACCAATTTCCTATAATGATTTCTTCATTGTTCGTTAAATTATTGTTTTTTTCCTGTATTTTAATTTTTTTTGTTATTTCTCCAAATTATTATTATTATTATTATTATTATTATTATTATTATTATTATTATTATTATTAGTGGTAGTGGTTAAGGCACTGCACTACAAGCCGGAAGGTCGAGGGTTCGAGTTCCGGTGGAGTCAGAATTTCTAAATTGACCCAAACCTTCTGGCGGCACTATGGCTCTGGGGTCGACTCAGCCTCTAACGAAAATGAGTACCAGACGCTTGTTCTGGGTGTAAAGGCGGCCGTCACGCAGGGCTGGCATCAAGTACCGATTGTTCAGAAAAAGTGGCAGCCTTAACCTCCTACTACCTCAAGGGCCTTCTGAGGTCTGTAGTGGGATCACTTTACTTTTGTATTATTATTATTATTATTATTATTATTATTATTATTATTATTATTATTATTATTATTATTTCATGGTTACGTTTATAGAGGACAATGTTTTTTGTAGAAAGTAGGACTACTACATTTGTTTGCAGACATTCTAGAACCATGTGTATTCTTAATATTATTATTGAATGTTAAGTTTATTTTTAGAGGGAAATAGGCCTAAATATTAAACGTCTTTTGATACCACTTATGAAATTCTTGTATTTGCTCTCATATAGATTCTAACATCGATTATTAACTTTAATAAACGGTAAATTCAGTTTTGTTTTTAATTTATAAGCTTTGTTTTAATATCACGGAATTAGGATACCACTATCACAGATTTAGGAGTCCTTCCTTCTCTTGGAGAAAGTAACGAGGAATTTGAGAACAACAGTACATCGGTTTGGAGTGAATTCCTATAAATAATCTCATGGAAGGTTCATACTATGTTCCTGTATTCATATTTTGTCCCCATTATCTAAAATGTTACATTTGAACAAAAAAAAACTATCATGGAATAAGACAACCTTATCCTATATCAAATGAAATCTTGGAGTAATACATGTCGCGTAGAATGAAGATTCGATACACAATCACTTAGTCGATTCAGAAACGAAAACTGGTTCCCAATTTTTTTCCTCCATAACAATCATTAAAGTGAATGGAGCATACTACATAACAATGAACTACATGGTCTTTATAGGAAGCCAGATATAACAAGAACAGTTAAGTCTCGTAGACTGCGATGGGCAGGACATGTAGCACGTATGGGGAATGAAAGACGTGCATGGAAGCTTCTTGTAGGAAAACCAGAGGGAAAGCGTCCAGTTGGTAGACCAAGAATGAGGTGGGAGAATAATATTAATTATGATTTGAGAGGTAGATTAAACAGGGAATGATGGGAAAGCATTAGCTCAGGATAGGGATGTATGGATAGCTTATGTCCGCGCGGCCATGAACCTACGGGTTCGATAGTGCCAGTGAGTGAGTAAGTAAGTATAACAATAATTAAAAATCTAAAAATCTCTAGATGTTAATTGGTGGCCAAACGGGCAGTATGTTGCTCGAAGGTGCATATCTTGCTGATGGATGTGCACCATTTAAAAACTCGAGAAATGCCATTTAATCCTACCAAGTCCTACATATGCATGTCCATGTCATGGTCCCTGGATAACGCTAAATCATGTGAGGACGAAGAGCGAGTTCTTGTCGCTGTACTGTACACCTATCAGCTAGGGGAGAAAACCTCAACAGAAAATCATCTTCCTTCTGGATCGCTGGATGATTGGGCGGAGGGCTGGTTACCCTACTCTGTAATAAAAAAGAAACCTTTGCTATAGGATTTTTCATGTCTAGAAAATAGCATTGCTGTTATGGGGCAATTCTTGCTAGTAAACGTGTATTTTTATATGAGATTGATTTATTAGTTAATTCATTTGAAATAAGTAATTTAATTAAATAGTTTCACCTACAACTTTGCCAAGGAGGTGAATGCCCAATTTATGGAAAATAATACCATTATGGAAAGTATAATTATCGCCCACATATTCAATAAAGTATATCTAATATATAAAAATGTTTGTTTGTTTGTTCGGTACTTTATGCGCGGCCATACCGTTGGTCCGATTGTGATGGAGGTTTTTGCAAAATGTTCAGGAGATTCCCGGGATGAACATAGTCTATAAGAGAGTTGTGATACTCATCTCCTACACCCTTAAAAACACCCTTTGTAGTGAAAAACGTGAAAAGTCCCTCTTTTTACCCTTAAATGGCTTACGCCGCATAAACCATAACAACTACACAAAACTATTGTACACAGAATTGAATATCTCGAAAAACTCTACAGAAAGTCCGCGACAGCATATGCTTATCTTTTAAGGATAACTCACAATAACCATTTCTGTCTTTCATTGATGCCAAGAAGATCGGGGTAAGTAGATTTCCGGACAAGCACCACACGGCGGGTATTCTTTTATGGATAACTCAAAATAATGAATTTTATCATTCAGCTCATTATTGCCAAGTGCATCGGGATGCGTAGATTCCCGGACAACGCCGGGTAATCAGCACGGGGTATCTAAAAATTATAACGATATAAATTTATATATTTTTTTCCTTTTACTTATTGAACTAAATGCAAAAACACATCATTTATTTAGGTGTAGCAGCGCACGCCGAGTATTAGCTAGTATTTAATAAAGTTAGGGGGTAAACTCAATTACCGGAACAGCGGCTAGCGGAGATGCCATTTAACCATCCTCTTTCAACGAAACTTAAGAGATAATTTATATTTCTATCACTCAGTCTGCGGTGTCAAGTGGTGAACATGTTCCCATAAGAACAATACTATTTTGTATACATGAAAAACCCTATAACAAATCCAAAGTATCAAATAATCCGGACAGAGATAGAGATGCTTGGAAGAGGGTTCTAAGGAAAGCTGAAGTTCAAATCGGGCTGTAGTACTGCTCATGATGCTGATAGATGTTAATTAAAAAAAGTGAAGATTAATCGAGGCCGTGGTTTATGAATGCCACGGAATTTGAGTTATTTAGTTCTAGTTCCTTTCTGAAAATTCCCTTCAGTGAGAACAAGACATAGACGACAGAATATTAAGTCTGAGATAGAAATGAGAGAAGGTAGCTGTGACACTGAGTACTAAATGGACCTTACTCAGTAGAGAAAATTGGCGGTTTATATAAAGGCGGCAATGTCACGCAGTGACATTACATTACGGAACGCATTTTAATGTGTAAGAAATTACATTTAAATTTCTATGCGAGGAATTCAGGGGAAAAAAATCATAAATCTTGTAATCACATCATGTCACGTTTTTCCAGATAGATAATGTACTGTAAGTTAAAACACAGTAGGGTAAGGTTGCCTAATTCCGTGACACTTTTTTATATTTTGTGCAAATGTAACATTTTAGATTAAAAAAACTCCTGGTGCGACAGGCCTAGAAGACCCTTATCTGCTGACCTCACATCCACATGTGTCAATCACATAGGTAGATGATCATCCAGCTAGTGTAGGGGTGGCAATATGGTCAGCGTGTCGAGTCCCCGCGATCCTCTCAGAGGCAATATAACTATTAAATAGACACTTATCCTAAATAGGGAAAATTTCTTCAATCACAGTCGAGAGAGAGAGAGAGAGAGAGAGAGAGAGAGAGAGAGAGAGAAAGAGAGAGAGAGAAAGAGAGAGAGAAAGAGAAAGAGAGAGAGAAATGTACTGCTTCAACCACTTTCAACTTCACGATGGCTTTTTAAGGTTCTGTATTGGTTTTCAAAAGGCGAGCAAAGCTCTGAAATGTAAGGAAGGAAGATTACGCATGTCTGGAGTAACACAAGAAACTACTTTATAAAACATTTAATTTCGTAACAACGAATTTAAATTTTATCTCGGAATTAGGAATATCACAGATATAGCCATCTTTACCCTAAATGTTATATGTACGATACCGGATCTTCTCTTTAAAAGCATATATTATATTATTAAAGTTGCAATTGATAGTTGTGCGTGTAGAGGCCGACAATATTACTCAGACGCTTTGGTTTCAGATTATTTATATAGGTCTAACACACACACACACACATATATATATATATACTAGCTGGCCCGGCGAACGTCGTATCGCCTTTAAATATTTTTACGTTAATTTTTCCGATGTTTTAATAGTTATCTGCTATTCGGGGCGGAAACAAATCCAGCAAATCAAAGATCATAAAAATTGGTCCAGCCGTTCTTGAGTTATAAATAGTGTAACTAATCCAACTTTGTTTTATATATATATATATAAGTCCCGGCCACGCGTTGCTGTGGCTAAGGTATACGTTAAATTATGTTGTAGTAAACTAAGTGAGAAATCTAAATCAGAAAGTTTTTGTTTCACACAATTTTTTAGTTCTGGTACGTTAACTACACCCGGTATAAATATTGGTGGCGGTTTATGTGGAAGTGGTTTTGTTGATTGAGATGAATTTATGTTGTCTGCATTCTCAGTATCATCCATAAGTGTATCATAAGGATTATATACATTTATTGATGGAATATCTTGAGGAGGCTTGCTGATTTCATTATACTTTCGTTTTTTTCTACGAACTTGTTGGCAGTTTAGATTCTCATCATCATCAAGAAGTCTCTGTATAGTAATATCATCTTGTGATATATTATAGTCATCTTGTTTTTCATTTAATTGAGGCATGGAGATTGTTTCTGTAATATTAGGCATATTATTATAACTAACAGACTTACTTACAATTCTGTTATTCCGTTCCTTAGGACCTTCATATGTTTTTAAATTGACATTCTTCTTAAATGTAAGATTTATGTCACATAGGCCTATACCAATTTGCGGAAATTCACTTGATATCTTATCATTCATGGTCTCTAGAACTGATTCGCCACATTGATCAATGTCCCTTCTAGGTCCAGTTAAAATTTAAATTAAGTTGCTGTCTTTCAGCCAGATTACTTAAAACTAATACTTACACACGAAATTAATATTATTATCAATACATTGAAAATAAAATAAACATAAACACACTTAAATTATGAAATGATCAATATTTGTAATTCAATTGAAATTCATGGTTGTAACAAAAAGAACACCCATCTGGTTAAATAATAAACCAATTACCTTACACGGCCATCTGTTAGAATCGTATGGAACTCACAGATAATTATAACTCTTTGTTAAATAATAACAAATAATTTGCAATAAAAATGATGCGACTATAAATTTAGTTATGAACTTCCCTAAGTCTCAAGTTGGATCAAACTGCACACAGTGTGCAAAATTTTATTAAAATCGGTTCAGTAGTTTAGGATTCCATCGCGGACAAACAACGTGACACGTAATTTATATTTATATATATATATATATATATATATATACAAACAACGTGACACGTAATTTATATATAATATATATATATTGTGAGTGAATTTTGAGATATTTCTATTTTTCTGAATTTATCTGTCAGGGGACTGACGTGGGTGACACAGTACTGATTAAATACACAATTTCATAAGAAAAATATGACATTTATTAACATTTTGAGCAAATTTCTTAAAATCTAATAACGGCACATATTTTTTTAAGTATTATTTGTTAGCTAGTAGGTACTAGCTCAGTCTTCTCCATAGTTTGTATTTGTCTACTAAATTTCCAGATTTTCGCTTAAACTTTAGTTTTTCTTCACGACTTTGTATTTTATTGTAGTTTTCTTCTAGTTGGATTTTAATAACTTCACCGAAAAGGGCGTTCTTCACTAGTTCCTTTCGTTTAGTTTTATCTTCACTATTTCTTCAATTTTTGTTTTTGGCGTTTTACCGACAGATTTTATAACTTTTTTAAACTGTATTTAGCTCTTTTATATTTTTGACGCTGAGTATTTAATTTAGTCTTGAGTTTTTTTATTACAACTTCCATATTTTTTAGTTTCTTACTTCTATGCTTTCTCTGTCTTTTGCTTCTCTTCTTTGCTTCTTTCGTTCTTTGGTTTTCGCTAATCATAGATCTATTTTCCTCAGGAAGTAATTGTATTGCTTTTATTTTATCGTTAGTAGTTGATGGTGTATTCTGGCGTATAAAATTACGAGTCGTTCGGTTCAAATTTGCCTGTACTTTAATGAATATTCTTTCCATTTTTTCTAGTTATTCTCTGCTCCCGAGGTGCCATTTCCTTAACTCTCTTTCTTTGCCCTTTCTCCTTTTTTTTTCTCTCTCTCTCTCCAAGTGCTGTATCCTTTTTTTTTTTCTCTATATTCCGCTAAATTACGATAACTGAATCACTTTTTATTTTGACTAAGCGAGCCTTTTCCGCTTTTCTTTTATTTTTTAATACTTATTCCCTTGAAAAAATAAATGTTTTTTTAAGCGCCATGTTTTTTAGACTGAAACAAATAAAAGAAATGCTTACACACGTTAACAATTGAGAAAAAAACAGAAAAAAAAATAGACAACGAACTGATGCCAGAGTACTTATGAAAAGGACATAAATTTGAGGTTAAACTCGGAACTAATATTTATTTTGGTATTTTCGAATATTAGCCCGCTACATTTTAACAAATTACCACCAACTGTGTATAAATCAAAATAAGATACAGGTATAAATAGAACTAACTTACCACAGTACTGAAATTTTGACTGAACCCAGCACGTGATTCACAACAGCGAGTTTTGCACTGTCATCGTAATGGTGGCAGCAAAATGGCGCGTTCTGCAGGTAACTTCACTACCAACATTTGAAATCTAACACAGTTTTGACCTTGGGTCGGCGATATTTTGCGAGAATTTCAAATTTTAAAAACGCACAGCGGACTGACGAATAAAACTGAACACGAAGTCCCCGTTTTTTAAATAACAGCGCCAATATTACTTGATAAAAGTTGTGATATAGATTATTAATTAAATTACAAATTATGTTTAACTAATAAATTTGCTTATATAAATGGTAATATTTAATAAACGGCTATTTGATTGCGCGTTTTTAGGTTTGTGACATGCCAAAGTACTGACGTTTTGAGGATTACTTGTGGTTTTTTACCAACTTGTTTTAAAAATAAATAGCTGAAATTGGGTGAACAAATAAAGTACTATTAACTATATAAAATTAATGTGAAATAATAACAAAATGTAATAAAATGTCATAGCTATTCACTGAAGACATCGATTTACCCAATTTTTTGTAGATTCACCCATACGTAGGGAATTATTCCTGTGGTTTCCCATGGTCTGGAATTTAGGTTAAGTTTAGATTAAGAACTCTCCTGGTGTTTCATTATCATTTATCACCCATCATATAATCGGGGTAACCTAACTCCGCGTTCTAGGCTCCCCAACTTCAGAACTGGGTTACAATATTACGCCAATGCCAGGGGAGAAAACCAGAAATGTCATAAAAGACAACATCGAGGCATTAAACAAAAAAATTATTTCCACGTGTGACCATATATTTACTTATTATTATCATCATCATCATCATCATCATCATCATCATCATTATCATTATTATTATTATTATTATTATTATTATTGATGATGATGATAAACTATTAGAGACGAGGTTAAAGCATGAAGACAAAAGCAAACGGACTTCACACATTGGAAGTATATTCTATTTTCTTGGGCAACAAGACTAATAGCAAACTGGGCGTGTAAGAGTGTCACATATGGATAAAGTGGATTACAGGAGTGTGCTGTAGTGATAACGAATGTTCACACAGGTCAACGCCCATAAAATGACAGGTAGCCACTGACATTCCCATTTACAGGAGATGACCCCACGTAAACTTGTAGTTACATTACCAAACTATTAATTTATTTACTACAAATGCAATTGTAAGTTTACAATATCCCTTCTATTTTGCGATATTGTGCGATATAATATTATATAAACACAATAAGCACATACTATAGAACACAAAAAATATGGAAAATATACAATGAAAACTTTGTTTGTTCACAACGGTTAAGTACCTTTCTTAAGCAGCTGTTGAAAATATCGATCGCTTTGATCGACAAACATATTGAGGCTATATAAAAATGAGTGAGAGTTTGTCTGTCTGTCCTTTATGGACTCAGAAATTACTTTACCGATCTGAATGGGGTTTGCACCATTATTTAGAGATTTTTTCTGGGACAACTAACTATATGGCATACTACCGTTCGTAGTATAGGACCGGAGTACTAAAAAAAGTTCATCGGTGTACCAAAAAAGTCGCTTTTTGGACGCTTAAATGGCTTGCGCTGCCTAAAAACATAAACTTACATAATTAATGTACACAGAATTGAATATATATAAAACAGTTCACAACATATACGCCTATTTTTTTTACGGATAACTCACAATAACCATTTTCCTTTCAGCTCAATGCTGCCAAGAAGATCGGGATAAGTAGATTCCCGAGCAATGCCGGGTAATATCAGAATGGGGTATCTAAAAATAATTACGATATAAATTTAATTTTTTTTTTTTTACTTATTCAATTAAATGTAAAAACACATTTCATTTATTTAGGCGGAGCAACACATGCCGGGTATTTGCTAGTTTACAATAAAAAACTTATTTGTACATAACGGCTAAACACGTTCCTTAAGCGGATGTTCAAAATGTCCTACACCTTGATCGCGAAACATCTTCTTCTTCTTCATCCTCTTCACTTCACGGGCTATGCAAAATGCCTGTTCCCCGCCTCACAGTTATTCTGTCCATCTTTTCACTGGTCTTCCTACATTTCTTGATCCTCTTGGCTCGTAGTTAAATGCTGTTTTTCGTAATCTTGTTACGTTCATTCTTTCTACACGTCTAAACCATTTTTTCTCTATATTCTTTGATTTTATCATTCAATGGATATATATATAACTCTGTTTTTATATCTTCATTCTTTATCCGATCCATTCTTTTGTAGCCTTTTGTTCTTCCAAGAAGTTCATTTCTACGCTTTGTATTATCGCGAAACATATTTCATATAAATACAAAGGTGATTGCCTTAAATAAAAACAGGTCACGTAGGAACGCCGTAAACTGAACGAATTACTCAGCAGGTTGAATTTATGGCCCGATTTTGCTGGTTTACAGAATACATATTTCTTTTGTTAACCCTTAAATTGGCTAAACACTAATTTTTCGTGACAATTATTATAATGTGTCGGACCGCATTAAAAATATATTTTAATTTCGGGTTTCATTCAAATCCTCACTTTTAAGGCTCGGATTTACTTGATTTTGGAGAATGCCTTCCTTAGTTTATGTGAACAGAATTTCGTCGCGAAAACTCGAAAATTGCGGGAGACGGAACAATTTTTAAATTTTAGATTCAGATTAACTTATACTCCTATTGGTTCCATTTTTCTGGTGACGAACTTGACTTTACACATTTTTTAAATTATTCTTATGTGCCAAGTGTGCTTCCGAAAAAAAAAATAAAGAAAAGGAAGCGCTAGAGAGTTAATCGCCTATACTATTTAATTATGCACTAGAACATACCATCAAATCTTTAGAGGCTGAAGAAGGCCTACAACTCAATGGTGTTAGCAAGTTGTTAGTTTATGCTGATGTATTATTAGGCGATAACGAGGAGATACTAAGGACCAACACGCACATTCCATTGAATAACACTAAGAAATTGGGACAGGAAATAAACATCAATAAAACTAAAAATAAGGTCACACATATAAATATATTATACAATGCAAATGAACATGAATGACGGAAATTTTGAAGAAGTGTTTGAATTCAAATATCTATAAACAAGAATGAGATGCAGAAAGAAATTTAAACATTGGCTCAATTCTCAAAATGGATATTATTATGCATTACAGAGACTCTTGTCGTTACGCGAGTTAGATATGCAAGTTATTTTCCGAATGACGCAATAGAAACAAATGGCAATGCCTGTCAGAAAACATTTCCACTATTTCTATAAAACGTTTTACTCCATATTTTGAGAATCTTTAATCTACAACGTATGTACATATTTAGCCCTTTTATTTCAAATAAGTCCTAGACTGGTTATTAAAATATATTTACAGTAGGCAATGATATACGTATATGTGTATGCGCAGTGTTCACGTTCGAGCATGCACACAGATACTGTTCTCCTCCGACAAGTTTAGCGCTGGGAGGTAGGGAACTCGGTTTACTACTCTCTCTCTCTCTCTTTTTTTTTTTTTTTCCTACAGCCGAGTTGAAGGGAAGTATAATTCATTCACAAATATGCAGTTTTCAGTTTGCGGTTTTCTGTGACTGTGTCTTTTGTAAATAGGGCGAATGTTTTCAATATGATTGCACTTCCTTCCTGACTAGTGTTGTCATCCAGTATCCATTCCCACACCACATTCCTTTGAGCGCTAAACTCGTCGGAGGAGAACAATACATACTATTGTAATTATTATAAGGTAATACACAACGTGCTCAGCTACGCCTAAATAAATTAAATGTGTTTTTATTTTTATTTAAATGAATAAATAGATACATAAATAATTATAAATTTATACCGTAATTCTTTTAGATACCCCGTGCGTCTGAAAATGAGATAGACCAAACATACGGTTATTAGAGTAAATTTTTAATTTCGGATTTCTAATGATCAGATTTTACTTAATTTGTTTTACAAAACCTACTTTAGTTTATTTCAATAGAATATACTGAGTTTAGTTGTGAAACATCGAAAATTGCGACCGCTAGAGCGATTTTTAAATTTTCGTTTCAGGCAAACTCCTAAACCTAATGGTTTTAGAAAATAGCAGATAGCGGCTAAACACTCGCCGTACCTGAAAACCTGCACGTACACATTTTCATGAAAATTGGTGAAGAGCTTTCGGAGATTTAAGATTTTGTACAAACGAACATTTGAATTTTTATTTATATTAATTGGTAACAAATAAGAGAGTTCGAGTAAAATACAAAGTGCAGAAATGACCTTTCTAAGAAGGACCAAAGGATGCACAAAATTGGACCACAAGAAATAAGTTTACATTCAGTTGCATTTACAGTTGTTATGTACTGGAGTTTATATAAAATAGCATTCATTCATTTGTAATCATGTCTAAAGAAAGTACAAAGTACCGAAACAGCTGTTACAAATTTATATTGTAATAAATATGGAAATCATATAAAACTCTAAGTTTTGTTTTTATTTAATTAAATATATATGGATTTTCGTCAAGTAAACACCAAATCAATCAAATAAGAAATGAATTAAAAATATATTGAATAAATGATAGAATTCATCAACACCGCATCGGCTGGAAGCAGCATATTCAGAGAATGGAAGAAACAAGATCGCCCAAGATAGCATATCATTATAAACCAAAAGGATCGAGGGATGTTGGAAGACCTAGGAAGAAGAGATCGTAGAGATCGTAGAAGAGATCATTGTGAATTCGTAACAGGCGAATCGCCTAAACCTTGAAGTGAAGAAGAAGAAGAAAAATATTTATATTTATTATTTGTATTTAGTAACTGCATTTTTTTCTTTTTCAATAAACAAGCATAAAAACAAATTTAGGGCTTCAAATGTTTCAAAAACACCTCATCAACGATGACAATAGAATGTTATATAGTAGACAGGTTGGGGTAATTTATATAGTTCTTTAAAACGAAGGGTACTTAAAAATTATAAGCTTATAGTTATAAGAAAACAGAAGGACAAAACCAGGTACAATTTCGTTTATTCTTATGACCCTTTATGACTGGTCTGCTAACGAGATTTAAGGGAAGGTAGATTTAATAAACTTAATTTTAGAGTGCCTTCTTGAAAAGTTGGCTTTTTAACAAACGACGGTCAGTGTTGGAAATTGAGTATTATAAGTATCGTGTTAAAAATAATTACTTATGTTGAGAGTAAAATAGTTTTCAACTATTTCAAATAACCGACAAACGATATATGGCTTTCTTTAAAATGGCTACCTTTTTAATAAGAATAATAGCATATTATTATACAACCAGTACAAAAGCGGAGCTTTATTAACTAGCGGCCTTTTTTATTTTCTATGAAATATTTATACATTTTTACTTTAAGTATAATGCTACCGAGACATAATTATGTGACATAAAATGTTTCCAATGCAGATATACAATACCTGCTTACACTCCTATTGGATACTTCCTATAAGAGGCTGAGATAAAAAGTATTTTTTTAAATATTTTTTTAAAAATTCAATGCCACCAGTTTGACAAATAGACATTTCTGTTATTCTCTCTTCGCATTTTAACCCACTTCTGAAGCGGGGCGTCTGGAAGGTGGGGTTACGCTGCCCCTATAATAAGGTAGGTGATCTTCTTCTTCTTCTTCACTTCACGGGCTAGGCAAAAATTGCCTGTTCTGTCCATATTTTCACTGGCCTTCCTACATTCCTTGAACCTCTTGGCTTGTAGTTGAATGCTGCTTTAGGTAATCTTGTTACATTCATTATTTCCACGTGTGTAAACCATTTCTCTCTCGTATTCTCTGATTTTCTCATTCAATGGATACATATTTAACTCTGTTCTTATGTCTTCATTTTTATCCGATCCAATCTTGTGCAGCCTTTTGTTCTTCTAAGGAAGTTAATTTCTGCGCTCTGTATTCTACGTTGTAATTTTTTTGTCATTACCCAAGTTTCGCTCCCATAAAGTAATGCAGAGCTGCCAATGCTCTATAAAACTTCAATCTAGTATCTCTTCTTGTTTTATTCTTTAATGTTTTATGTATAGTTCCGCATATCATTTGAAATTTCGACAGTTTAAAATGTATATCTCTTCCAGTTCTTGTGTTTATAGTAAAATTACAACCCAAATAATTAAAATTTGTTACTTGTACCAGAAGTTTGTTGTCTAGTACGATTTTTGATCTTATATGTTCGTTTCCCCAAAATGCCATTATTTTTGTTTTTTCTTTTGATATTTCAGGTAGGTGGTGATGGTAATGATGCGCCAGGAGAGGCCTAAATCCTAAACTTCTTCTTCCTTCCAAGTATTAGGCCAAGGCCTGTTACGATCCTTTAGAAAATTTTCCCTGCAGCGTTTCATAAGAAGGCCTAGAGATCTTCGTCCTCTTGGTATATAATTATAAACAGCTTTGGGTATCCGATTTGAACTCATTCTTTCAAGATGGTGTTTTCAATTTAGTTGTTACTGTTTAATATATTCCAAAATTGGCGTAGTCTTCAATTCTTTAAAAATCCATGGCGCGACAGTCCTACCAGCCGGCTGCTACCCTCACATCCACATGTGTTAATCACAGAAGTAGACGACCATCCAGCCAGTGTAGGGGTGAAATGTGATTAGCATGTCGGGTAACCCAGCCGTTATAGCTTTTTTTTTCCAACTTGAAACAGCTACTTATTGTAGTTACCCAAATTCCTCATACTGGCCGAAAGTACATGAGAAAATATCTTCCACCATGGAGACTCGAAACAGCGCAAGTCTCGTACCTATGCTTCAAGGCATCTTGCCTTAAACCACTCGGCTACTATATGCTAATGATGATAATGATGGCCAGATGTTCGGGAACTGTTTGGGCCTTAAAGTCTCCGGACACTTATAGGTGAAGGAAAACCCCCGAAAAATACCCACCCAGGAAACTAGTCTCAACCGAGACTCAAACTCGGGCCCACTGCACGACAAGATAATACGCTACGTCGAGATCACAGAGGTGGACATTTGAGATAAAAAGTATTAAATTTTCAATTTTTTTACAATTCAACATTTCAATCGAATTTGTAAAAGGACACACGACTTAACCTTGGAGTAGTTTGTCAAAGATTTTGAAGGGAAAGAATGTGTGTCTCTCACTGACTTTTTCACTGGCACTATCGTGCCCGTAGGTTCATCATGGCCGCACGAACATAAGCTCTTTATACACCCCTATCCTGAGCTTATGTTTTCCAATCATTACCTCTATAATTTACTTCCTTCAAATCATGGTTAATGTTAATCTCCCACCTCATTCTTGGTCAACCAACTCGACATTTTCCCTCTGGTTTCCTACAAGAAGCTTCCATGCACCTCTTTCATCCCCATCGCAGTCTACGAGACTGGACTGTTGTCACATCTGGCTTCTTATACATATCATGTAGCTCACTATTATGCAAGTTTTCTCGATTCACCTTCTGTTCATCTCTTTTTTGGCCCAAGAATTTTCCCAAGAACTTTATTTTTAAATACTCGTAATCTCCTTTCTTCCCTTAAAGTAAGAGTCCATGTTTCGCATCCATATAATATAACTGGGGAGAATAACAGTTTTATATATTTTCAGTAACGTTTTTTGAAAGGAGTTGACAACAGTCCCTGTAATGCATAATAGCATGCATTTCCTGAATGAGTATGTTTAATTTATTTATGCATCTTATTCCCATTTGTAAGCGAGTCATAAAAAGCAAAAAACAATTTTCCCAAAATTAATTGTAATATAATTTCCACACTACCAAAGAAGAAATGTTATTTGCAAAATAGTTATAAAATAGTCACATCCACATGTGTCAATCACAGAGGTAAATGGTCATCAGCCAGTGTGGGGCGACATGCGGTCAGCATGTCGAGCCCCCAGCCGCTATAGCTGGTTTTCTCAACCTGGAGCCACTCGCTACTTATTGTAGCTACCCAAATGCCTCACGATGCTGGGTGGGCACCGGTCCCATACTGGCCGAAATACCATGAGGATATTTCTTTCCCCATAGAGACTCGAACCAGCGCAATTCCCGCAGCTCTGCGCCAAGGCTTCCTGCTTTAACCATTCGGCTACGGCGCGGGATAAAATATCCATATTAGATAGATCATCGGTTGATTAATGTCTTTGACATCGTCCGATTCCTAATAGCCAATTTTGTCGGTACATCCAATCTCCTGACTCCAGGAGGTTTTAGGTCTTCCTCTGCCTCGTCTTCTCTCAGGTTTCCATACCAAAACAGATTTTGGTAGCCGATCCTTTTCCATTCGCTGGACATGTCCGTACCATCTTAATTGCTGAGTTTTAATATAATCTAAAATAGTGTCTTCAATCTTCATTTTCTCCCTTATAACTGAGTTCCTAATTTCTTCTCTTCTTAAAATTCTGATAATGAAGTAGTCGGACCATAAGGAGAATTGCAGAAAAATATCCATATTAGCTTTACAAAATATATTTTAATTTAAAAGTGTCAAAATTGTTTTTTGCTTTCACTGTAAAATTTGCTTTTTATGGCTTTCTACTTTCGCCATGTCAATGCCTCAATTATAAACTGAATTTTTTAAAATTGTAAATAAAGTTTGCAATTGTTGTATACTTCCTGTTTAAGAAGGCAGAGATGAAAAATATTAGTTTTTGCATTTTTTTAGAATTCAATATTTCAATGGAATTTGTAAAAGGAAATAAGACCTTCACCTTGGAGTTGTTTGTCAAAGATTTTGAATGGAAAGAATGCGTCTCTCTCACTGGTAGAGAAGTAAAAACATGGAGGAAACAACAAAAGCTACTTTAAAAGTGTAATAGTAGGAGGTCCATCACCATTTAACAGAGTGGAGCTATGAATAGGTTATAACGGTTCTGCCAGTCTTCAAATTATTTTGGTTTATTGCTCACTTCCTCTCATATAGTCCTCATTATCTATAAAGAAACTTTTTCTGAACATCTATGGAGGGCGGTCTTTCAAAAAATAAGACCTAGCCATAAAATAAAACAGCTTCAAATATTAACTTCTTATGAAGAATGAAAATTGCTAGGTTCTATTTGTGCCATAAACAATTTTAATGCATAGAGTAAAATTACAGTATTGCTTATTTACAACCAATATTCATGCTATTTCACAAGAATATTTAATTAACAACTGTTTAAATGAGGAAGGATGAACAGACAGGTGAATGGAGAAAACTACACGGTATTCATAGGAAGGCAGATATAATAAGAAGAATTAAGAATCATAGGCTGCGATGGGATGTGAAACATGGACTCTTACTTTAAGGCAGGTAAGAAGATTACGAGTATTTGAGAATAAAGTTCTTAGGAAAATGTATGGACCAAAGAGAGATGAACAGACGGATGAATGGAGAAGACTGTATAACAGTGAACTACATGGTCTTTATAGGAAGCCAAATATAATAGACAGCTATGTCTGGAAGACTGCGATGGGCAGGGCATGTAGCACGAATGGGGAATGAAAAACGTGCATGGAAGCTTCTTGTAAGAAAACAAGAGGGGAAAACGCCCACTTGGGAGAGAAAGAAAGAGGTGGGAGAATAACTAACTATAATTTGAAGGAAGTAGATTATACAGGGAATGATTGGAAAACATTAGCTCAGAATAGGGATGTATGGAGAGCTTATGTCAGCGCGGCCGTGAACCTATGAGTTCGATAGTGCCAGTGAGTTAATTAGTTAGACTGCGATGGCACGACATGTGGCACGAATGAGGAATGAAAGAGGTGCATGAAAACTTCTTGTAGAAAAACCAGAGGGAAAACGCCCAGTTGGTAGACCAAGAATGAGGTGTGAAAATAACATTAACCATTATTTGAGAAAAGTAAATTATACAGGAGATGATTGGAAAACATTAGTTCAGGATAGGGATGTATAGAGAGCTTATGTCCGCGCGACCATGAACTTACGAGTTCGAGAGTGTCAGTGAGTTAGTTTAAAATGAACAATTTTAATTGCTAATTTGACTAGTGACTTACGGATTTAAACATTTCTTGCACTGTGCAGAGTAACAACAAAAATACATTTAATCTAGAAAATAAGAAATACAAAGAAAAAAGTGTTATCAATAAATATAGAGTAACTCTGATACACGTAAGCATATGGCTAAATAAATACGGTAATAATAAATTATTAATCTTTAATACAGAGTGAGGCATAAGTCAGTTAACCACTGTACATGGCTGCAAGGAAAAAAATCAGATTGGTTGAATACGGGACCTTCAAAACATAATTTCAAGCACTACTAAGTTACTATGCTTAAAACTTAGTTAGGCACGCCTTATCGTAGTTGGTTAAGACAATACGCTACAAGCCGAAAGATAGGGGGTTCAAGTTCCGGTGATGTTAGGATTTCTAAATAAGCCCAAACGTTTTGGCGGTGCAATGAGCTGGGATCGACTCAGTCTCTAACGGAATTGAGTACCCGACGCTCGTTCTGGGATAAAGGCGGCCATAACGTAGGGTTGACAACCCGCTGACACCTAGTACTATTGTCTTAAAGGTGGGAACCTTAACCTCCTACTACCCCAAAGGACCTCCTTGAGGTTATAGTGGGATCACTTTATTACCTTTTAAAAATTATTAATGCCAATTTTTAGAAACTGTGCAATGTTAACTTGTTTTTTTCTCTTTCTCTTCCTTACAAGGGAACTGTCAACGATTGCATCCATTAGATTCAATGGCGCATTCATTAAGAACACTAATTCCTATGATGATCTTGATGAAGATTTTCGGGCTGTAGGCCGTGGTCGTGAGGCTTGTAGTTCCCCGACGTTTCGCCAAAGACTGCGTCTGGCATCCTCAAGGGTTGTCTTGAGACTGGCATTTCTGTCCTCTGTCTGTCCTATTTATAGGTTCACCGCGATGTGTACGTAAGTTATATCGCGGTGAACGTATAAATAGGACAGAAATGCCAGTCTCAAGACAACCCTTGAGGATGCCAGACGCAGTCTTTGGCGAAACGTCGGGGAACTACAAGCCTCGCGACCACGGCCTACAGCCCGAAAATCTTCATCAACATCATCATAGCAACTCCGGCCGTGAAAGTCTACGTGAATACACTAATTCCTATTCTCAGCCAACTCAATCTAATTCATATCTCCAATTTCCAGAATCCTAAGATCCTCCCACCTAATCCAGGCTTTCTTAATGATTAGGTCTCGAAAACTGAGAATTGTTTTATGTGTGAATACGAGGCCCAACATAATATATATATTTTTTGAGTCATTATTGTCCTTTCTTTTCTTTTTCGACATCTTTTTTTGGCTTATTAGTACCATTTTGTAAGCTTTTTTTTTTCAACTTTATCTTCTTTCGACTATATTTATATAATTTGTAGCCTAATTATGCTTCTAACCTAATATGCATCTAGTTATCCTAATTTGAATTTCAATTTATTTCTCCTGGATATTCATAGCGGGTTCGCTGAATTCATTGTAGGTGGGCAAAAAAAAAAATATATATATCGTTCATTCTAAATTCAAGAATTTTTTAGTGAACACAGAATTCCTTTTTCAAACCGTCTTGAATTAAAAATACATAAAATGTGAAACAAGCATTTCAGTCATTTTTTTCGCAATGTATGTTGCACCTCACTAGATGTTTGTACTTTTTAAACATTACTTTATTATGTTCATTAAAAATGTAATTGAAATTAAAATCAATATTTAATTTGAATTGTCTTTTTTACGTACCTTTTTTATCCAGTTTTTAGGTATTTTTAGGATATATTTAGGTCTTTCATAGGATTCTACTGATTCTTAACTTCTGAGCCGTGCTAATGATATTTTCCCCAAGGCTTTTCTAATAAATAAGTAGAAAGTATCTCTACGTATTGTCACCCATTCGAAATACATTAACCTCCCTATTGCAGTTTCCAATACAATATAAGACAATATTTGGAACTTTATGATATAAAGTGTATCATAATAAGAACTTTATGATAGCAGCGGACTTGGACACGATCCCCGGTCGGGACAAGTTTCCTGGGTGATAGATTCTTTTCTGGATTTTTCCTCAACTGTAAGAAAAATGTCAGAAAACTTTAAGACCCAAACGATTCCTGAACAACGTCTGGCCATCATAATCATCATATTCGGCATGTTTAGTATGAACGTGTGTGTGAATGGTGTGTTTCGTCTTAATGTTGTGTTCGGACGAGGCCCTGATTGAGTTGATCACATATCCTTGTGTTGTCAAAAAAAAAGTATGTATGTGATACATAGTTAAAATCCTTCTCTCGACAGGTCGGGTCATTATAAGGCCCGGATAGCGTGTGGCAAGTAAAACTACCTAAAAGGTGAAAGGTTAAACTGCGTGAAAAGAATGGGATTATATGAATGAAGTAACGTTAACATTTTTAAGCAGACAATTTGAATGCGTACTGTTTTCTTTAGAATAAATGAATTTTAATTACTTTTAAAATCGGATTCTTCTACAATAGTTTGTCTTTCCTCTTGAGCTACCTGCCGTCACAATATATGAGACCCTTAGAAGTCAAGCGATACAAGTGATAAGTAGCTACCTTTGGAGTTAAGTGTAGACTGTAGATTTTAGTAGTTAAAGCAGATACTAATCTGAGTGGTCAATGGATACAAGTACAAATCTGTGTGGTGCTGAAATCTAGTGGCTGAAAAGAAAACTGCTAAGACAATCACATATGGAATGTCTCCATGTCTCCATAGACTAATAACAAAGGCTAGGATTTTTATGACATATAAACCCCGAAATATGAAAAAAATAAATAAATAAATATATATATATATATATGTGCAGTTATGACTTAAAATTTACAAAAAATATGCACTGTAACGTAAAGAAATATGGGATAATCTTTCCATTATGCGCAGTGAGAATTTTTTCTAAGTCCCAGGCAGACACCACGCGCATGCGCCAACAAACGGGAAGCGATTTATTCTATGAAATATTGCGATGCAGCCATCATTATACATGCTATTTAACAAACCTAAAGGCAAATTAAGTATTCTAACCTGTGGAATACCAATCTAAAACCTAACGTAAAGCAATTTAAGCACTCTAACCTGTGAAAGAATGCAACGCCCAAAAATAAATAATAAGTTCTCGAATGCTGAAGTACATAACCTATGTTGGCTGCACTGTTGTATAGAATATTCTTTAAAATCAATATGGCTGCCACGTCTTCATGTTACGTATATAGTTAAATATCATAGACAACATGTTCAAATAATCGTTAGAAAAAATGTACAATTTGTTGTAAATGGTGGGAAATAATTTGAAAATAAAACCCTGTTCGTGCATGCGGGTGGTGTCTGCCTCGGACTTACAAAAAAAAATTCGCACTGCGCTTAATGGAAACATCAGCCAAAATATGACCTAATATTATAATACCTCTACTCTGTGATTAACACATGTGGACGTGAGGCCAGTAGCCGGCTGGCCTTCAAGGCCTGTCGCGCTTGGAGAAGGAATATTATAATAGTCCACCGCTGTGGTCTCGAAGTAGCGTGCTGCCTTCTCACGCAGCGGGCCCGGGTTCGATTCCCGGTTGGGACAGGCTCCTGGGTGAGGTTTTTTTCGGGGTGTTCCTCACCTGTAAGACAAATGTCAGGAAGCGTAGGAACCAACGTTCCCCGAAAATCATCCGGCCATCATCACCCTTATCATTATCACCATCCTTCGTCGATATGGAAAGCAACGGGAAGCTACCACACCTATAATTCCCCAGTAAAGCTGCAAAGCATAACATGAAAATGCTATGATTGCAGTGAAAGACCTGCCCTCGTGCAGAATTACTATGGATGGATGGAATATTATAATTATGTAATAATTTAAGTTTTAAAATCAAGTAGTACATCAGTTTATGACAACTATTTATTTAAGAATAAAACGCAAATGAGAAGCAAACTGAAGTATGGAATTTGATATTGTGGCATGCTTATCGCCAGACAATACATACTTATTTGCTCAGGTATAAGGGAAAAGTCCATACTGTGGATTGAAACGAAATAGAATAAGATAATTTTTACAAGAAACAAAATTCTGAGAAATTTAATAATTCAAATAAGACCAGCCTCATGGGCTAGTGGTCAGCGTTACTGACTACTGTTCATGAGGTCCTGGGTTAGATTCCCGGTCAGACCATACAAATTTTCTCTTAAAGGGAATTATTCCTGTGGTTGTCCATGGTCTGGAATTTAGGTTAAGAACTCTCCTGGCGCTTCATCATAATTTATTACGCATCATATCATCGGGGTAATGTAACTCCGCCTTCCAGGTGCCCCACCCTAAGAAATGGATTACAATTCCGCCAATGCAAGGGGAGAAAGCCAGAAATGTCATAAAAGACAACCTGGTGGCATTAGAAAAAAAAAACAATTCAAATAAACACTGAAGAAAGAAAATGTACGATAAAAGTTTTTACTTCTTAAAAGAGTGAAAATATGACGAATATGACCAATAAATTGCTATAATATGTTCTATCTCATACAGCTTAAATGGCCAAATATGTATAAATATAAATTAATTTTTGTATAAAACATTTATATATATATTTAAAAAACATATCACTCCTGCCAAATATATATATGCTATATCATAAAAAACCTAGCCCTAATAACACTCTGTGGTGTCTGAACTTTGAACATGACCTTTTGTTACTCATACCCTTGGCTTCTAAGGTCTCAAAGTTATGTACCAAGCAACTAGTAACGAGGAAAGTTTGTAGTCTTATCTACCAATATAAAGTATACCATGATGATACAGTGACTTATAGTCAGTTGATGCTGATAACGATGGAATGTAATCACGAGGAAAAAATTATGACACATGATTTCAAACAAGTCAAGGTCAGAGGTACTGTAGTTTAACAAATGAATCAACTGTTAATTACGTCTACTTAACATTCTGCAATTGTTTTTATATTATTGAATTTGAATTGGACTAGGTGAATTAATCTAATATACCACATGACAGAAGGTTAAAAAAATGCATACAAAAGCCAATCACACAGGGACTGCGTGAACTTGGCAAATTCCTTAATAACGAACTTGTGGTCTAATTTTGTTAGTTTACGAAATACAGAGTGCAGGATAAGTCAGTTAACCGAAAATGCAAATACAGTAAAACTTGTTCAAAGCGGAATAGCATGGGACTAATTTTTTTCCACATTAGACAACATTTCGCATTATAAAAATAATAATCAATCTTAGAATATAGAGCACCGTATATGTCTTTTAATGTATCTTGGATTAATTGTAGTTCCGATGCCATTGGAAAGTGAAGTATAGTATGTACGAGCGACTTCGACGATAACGCGCGAAAAGAACAGTCCCGTTTCGTCAGCATTAAAAATGTCTCTTAGGTGCGTATCCTGAAATTAAGTAGGCCTATGCAGTTTCCGTTTCCCGTCACTAACTATACATTCGTCCACATCCTTTGATTCCCCGCAAATTTCATTCCACGCTACATTGTGTCGTCTTTTAAAACTGTCCACAACTAACCTGATGATGCCTTGAAATCGTTATTCACTAGGGATATAGCAACAGCTAGAGCTTGACTTTGGAGCATCGGTCCGGAAATTTGGAGATTTTTTGATCGCGGACATTTTTTTTTTTTTCTCCACCCCCACATTTTTTCTCCTCATTTCACCTTTCCTTGCGTACATTCATTATTCTTTTTTTGTGTTTTAAAATCCATGAACTGTTTTTTTTTTCACATTTAAATTTAGCCATTATTTAGCGTACTGAGAATTTCTTTTTCTTTATCTTCAATCACTTTCACTTTTTCGTTTAAAGATAATGATAGGCCTACATAAGATTTAGCCATATTTATTGCGTAAATTCAGAATGCTACCTGTGAAAGATACTTGCACAATTGGTCTCAGATCTTAAACTAATTTAAGATTTTACAGTGCACTGGTTATTTGTAAGACAGATATTTGTTAAACAAACCTGTATTTTGCAAAATGGGTATGCAGTGAGGTCAAAAGAAAATTCCAGATACAGTTAGAAACTCTATTTCTCCAGGCGACAGGAATCACTTATTGTTAATTCGCTTAACGGAACGGAAATTCAATGAAGTGGAAACTAATTTACGCGTATTTCTATCTTTCCGCCTTGTAAACATTTTTTCATTAATTGTGTAGAAATATCCTTCCGTTTCCGCGTTGGACAGATTCCGTTTTATACAAAATAAATACACGTAAAATTACTATTATTTTGCTGGGACCAATACTATATTTGTTCACATTGGACAGATTTCCGCGTTATTCACGTTCCAGATTAAACAAGTTGTACTGTATGTTCTGTAGCTTACAACATCTATACAAAAAACAACTACCGAAATTGTTCAAAGTGATCTCCATTGTTGTTTAAGCATTTATGACATCGTTTTAACACTGATTTGCATATTTTATCACACAACTTCCCATCATTACTTAAAGTTTTATTAAATTTCTGTTCAATCGAATCTTGTAAATGTTGCAGTTTTAGTGGTTTTGTACTGATAACTTTGTCCTTCAAAATTACCCACACTCAAAAATCACCAGACGTGGCGTGAGGTCTAGTGATATAGGTATCGATTTTACAACGCCTTCCAATCTCTTCAATACGATCATCCAAAAATGCACGGACGTTTATATGTATACATGATACTGGACGAGAGTACAGTGACATCTAAAAAAATTCGGTCGTTTACGATGAACTACAATGAGCAAACTACAATGGTAGCGCTGTTTCGTAGTAACAGAATATGTAACTAAATAAAACAAATGCAAGGCACACGGCGTGTCCACTCGGGATTATGGGAAATTAGCCATTTTGAAAATTTAAATTTTTAACTGCTATCCTTTCGTTCTATGTAGACGGTACTGTAGAAATTATATATTATTAAAAGTTAAAATCATTACTTAGACTTTATTTTACTCTGATTTGTAAGTAAATTCAAGCTTGTTTACGTTTCTAATGTTAATCTATATTCAACGATAAACCTATTAGCAGTGATAAAATTTTAAGATTTGTTAGGTTAGGAAGAGTGATGTTAGTGTACAGCCATTTCTAATAAACATTTTAAAAATTACTTTATAATGGATTTCAGATGTACGACATGGCTAAGGTTCTTTAATTAATATTGTATAAAATATGTATGTAACAATAAGGGGGTAGGTCAATTGTAAATATTTATTAAAAGAGCTCATAATGCACGTTTTTAAATTTTAATAAACGAAAATAAATTAACATGTTTTATTTATTTCCATTCTTCCCTTCTGTTGAAATTAAAGAAAATATTTAGGTCTGTGAGGCTGGGTACAAATAATTCCATAATTTAAGATTAATTAATATGCTATTTATTCCTATAAAAGTTCAATTCCATGATAATTCACCAGATGACGTTATATAATTATAATTCATAATTTTACCACCAGACGGTGCTGAATTTTATATTAGTACCAGAAAAAATCTAAAAAAATTAGATGTCGTTAGTTCTTCTGCACTAGCGCCACTTGTGGCATATATGCGAAACTTGTCCACTTTCTTCTCTGGTACTCTGTGGAGTGTAATAAGTTGTAGCCATCCAAGCCACCACCTCTTAAAGAAAAAAACAGTTACCACTTGTCACTCATAGAGAAACTTCGAATATAGGGAAAACAGTACAGTGACATCTAAAAAAATTTGGTCGTTTACGATGAACTACAATGAGCAAGCTACAATGGTAGCGCTGTTTCGTAGTAACAGAATATGTAACTAAATAAAACAAATGCAAGGCACACGGCGTCGTGCACAGCGTGTTCACTCGGGATTATGAGAAATTAGCCATTTTGTAAATTTAAATGTTTTAACTGCTATCCTTTCCTTCTATGTAGACGGTACTGTAAAAATTATATATTATCGATAGTTAAAATAATTACTTAGATTTTATTTTACTCTAATTTGTAAGTAAATTCATGCTTGTTTACGTTTGTAATGTGAATCTATTTTCAAAGATAAACCTACTAGAAGTGATAAAATTCTAAGATTAGTTAGGTTAGGAAGAGTGATGTTAGTGTACAGCCAATTCTAATAAACATTTTAAAAATATGACTTTATAATGGACTTCAGATGCAAGGTTCTTTAATAAATATTGTATAAAATATGTATGTGAGAATAAGGGGGTAGGTTAACTGTACATATTTATTAAAAGAGCTCATAATGCACGTTTTCAAATTTTAATACACGAAAATAAATTAACATGTTTCACAATTATTTCCATTCATCCCTTCTGTTAAAATTAAAGAAAATCTTTAGGTCTGAGAGGCAGGGTACAAATAATTCCATAATTTAAGATTAATTAATACGTTATTCATTCCTATAAAAGTTCAATTTCATGATTATTCACCAGATGGCGTTATATAATTATAATTCATAATTTTAACACCAGGCAGTGCTGAATTTCATATTAGTACCAGAAAAAAATAAAAAATTTAGACGACGTTAGTTGTTCTACACCAGCGCCGCTTATGCCATGTACGCGAAACTTGTCCACTTTCTTCTCTGGTACTCTGTGCTTGTCACTGAGCTCGTCGGACGTGTACTATCATGTGAGAAAGTGTCGACTCTCATATTTACTATAAAACTAGTCTGCATATTGTAAAAGAAAAACTTTTTTTTTTTAATTTATAGTACATAGATTTGGAAAAAGTACTGCTAACCTTTCCCCTCCAACCCTCCCTAAACAAACAAATACCGTTATTATGAATTTGGCAATATCTACCCCTGTACGTAGGGAAACACTGGCGTAGCCCGTAAGGTCTGTAGCAACTTCCTGGGTTGAATTAGAGTGTAGGTGCCACGCTCTACCTGGGCCTTTGAGTGACGCGGCCTATCCAGAGAGGGATTTCAATTATGGATCATATACGGTACCTACTTTTTTGATCACACAAGAACTTGGAGGACAGCCTCAAATTAGTGATCAGCTCAATGTCAGAGCATCCTCTGAGACAACACAACATTAAGAGAAAACACGCTAATTACACCCACATTCATACTAAACATGGCGAATATAATGATGATTATGATGCACAGAAGATGTTCTAGGACCGTTCGAGCCTTAAATTTTTTTGATATTTATCTTACAAGTAAGTAAAAACCCCGAAAAAATCTCTCTCTCACACACTTCATGGCGCAACATGCCTAGAAGGTCTCTGGCCTACTATCCGGCTGCTTGTCTCACATCCACATGTGCTAATCACAGAGGTAGAGATCATCCATCCAGTGTAGGGGTGACATTTGGTCAGCATGTCGGGTTCCCCAGCCGTTACAGCTAGTTTCTTTTTTCAACCTGTAGCTGCTACTTATTGTAGCTACCCAAATTCCTCACGATGCTGGCGGGCACCGGTCCCATACAGGCCGCAATACCATGAGAAAATTTCTTCCCCCATGGAGACTCGAACTAGCGCAAGTCCCGTAGCTCTGCGCCAAGGCTTCCTGCCCTAACCACTCGGCTACGGCACGGGAAAACTTTGCCAGTTTTATTTAATATAATAAAAACATTTTTGCGCGATTGTGCGTTTTGTCGTACTTACAGCAATGGCGACCATGATTGAAAGTTCAACTTCCTACATTTCGGGGTTGTACTGTAATAAAAAAACGCTACTGTAATATTACATATTACAAAACGCGTGCGGGAAGTAAAACCACTGCCCTCTATGTATACTATATACAATGTATATACAAAAACTATCCAAAAGGTAGTGTTAATATATATTATACGAAACAAATCACTGCATTTTTAATGAACAGAACTTTATTTGAAACGATATAAAACAATGAACATATACTTGCCGCCATTTTATCACTGATTGGTGTCACGGTCTCCTGTAGTTTCAACTAATAAACATTGCCCACACTGTTAACGTTAGTCAGTTGTTTATAATGAACGCAAATATTCCCAACAAAGATATTATTTTACTATTGTATTATTTTGAAAACACCATAGAGCAAAAAGTAATCTACAACGCACGTTTGTGAAGTGTTTTACAGAATCTCGGAAATTAAAACCCTCGCTATCGTTCGGTTTTTAAATATATTCCTTGATTCTGTAAAAACCACTTCACAACCTCGTATCTTAATATACAATTAATCCTTAGAATGCTGTAAGTTATGTAATAAATCTATTTACTCATATTCTTGATATAAATATCGTATGACATGTCTAGAAATTGCAAACTTTCGTTCTCGACTGATTACATGTTAACTGATTTTGCATTCAATTTTATTACCAACAATAAAATGGAAATTTGTAATGAATATATAATATTTTCCATAAAGAATACGGAAATCTAGGAAAAAAATAGTCGCATCAGGTTTGCAGGTGTCAGGATATGAACCCGGAACTTCAATGCTATCATCTTGTTTCATAGAAGATTCTATTACAGTGACCGTGTCCTTTCTTTTTTGACATTACGAGTTAAGAAGATTAGAGATCCAGTCAATAAAATAATTCATACTAACCATAAATGTCAAGGCTGGAAACTGTAGACTTGCTCCATCATTCAATTTACAGAATTCATTATTTTTATTTCATTCTTGTTTATGGACGCTTAAGCATCTTAGATCATATCATATATAAAGCAGTGATACGCCCAATATTGACCTATGCCTCCGAAACAAGAGCAGATACTGTTAAACAAAACAAACTTTAGAAACAAATGAAATGAGTATTCGAAGAAGATTGTACGTAAATCAAGTTAAGATCAAATTAGAAATGAAGAAATAATGCAGCTGAATATTCAGGCAATAGGTGAATGGGTGAGAAAAAGATTTGAATGGAATCAACATATATCCCGCATGACACCAGATAGAATTGTATGCATAACAAGAGATAATTTACCAGAGGATGGGAGGACACATGAAATACCTAAAACGAGATGGAGGGACTCTTAATTCTGGATGGAACAGGTCGTGAATCTAAAACAAAGAGAAGACTATTTAACCTTCTGCATCCTTTGGCATCATATATGATATATTTTGTGTTTAATTTTTTTCTCGCCTCTGGAATATCTCCAACTCAATGTGACCGATGGTAATCGTATCCAAGATACTTTCAGAGCTATATATCTCCATCCATCCATAGTAATTCTGCCCAAAGGCAGGTCCTTCACTGCTATGCTTGCAGCTTTACAAGGGAATTGTAGGTGTGGTAGCTTCCCGTTGCTTTCCACACCGGTGAAGGATGATGATGATACTGATGATGGCCATATGATTTCGGGGACCGTTTGGGCCTTAAAGTTTTCTTGACATTTGTCTAACAGGTGAGAAAAAACCGCGATAAAAACCTTACCCAGAAAAACTGCCCGACCGGGGATCGAATCCGGGCCCGCTGCGTGACAAGGTAGCACGCTACCTCGAGACCACAGCGGTGGACAAAAATTTAATTATAACATCGATAAAGCGACACTGCTATAAAGTAAAAATATTATCTTTAATTTGCTTACTTGTGATGGGCGTTACTAGGTGGCAGTGGAGACCGAGTTCCCACTACATCTAGTAATAATGAGAATAGATATAAGAAAAATGAATGTTTGTATCAGACTTGCTCGGTAGCGTAATCGGTAGCGCACTGGGATATAAATCCAGAGGTCCGGGTTCAAGTCCCGTCGGAGCATTTATTTTTCTTATGTCATATATATATATATATATATACACACACACACACACACAAATGAATCAATGTATGTATGTTCTTTATACATGTACATCAAATTAATGTACACAGAAAATTGAATATCTCAAAAAAAATCTACGTCGAGTTCGCGACAGCATATGTCTATCTTTTACGGATAACTCAGAATAACCATTTTTGATTCTTTTTGCTCATTGGAAGGTCGGGAGACTAGATTTTCGGGCTAACATAACTGGTATTCATTTACGGATATCTCTCAACCATTTTTGTCTTTCAGCTCATTTATGCCAAGAAAATCGGGATAAGTAGATTCCCGGGCAACATCAGGTAATCAGCACGGGATATCTAAAAATAATTACGATATAAATTTATAATTGTTCTTCTTTTTACTTATTCAACTAAATATAAAAGCACATTTCACTTATTTAGGCGTAGCAATGCACGCCGGGTATTAGCTAGTATATATATATGGTATTTCGTATCCAACTGCAGTTTTTAGATAGTAGCATCAATTAAAGGCCAGAAACTTGTTTAAGACCAAACGCATAATATCCGATACCTTGCATTAAACCCCCTTCAGATGCTCCCTAATTTTTTTTCTTTCTTGAAAATTTATTTTGACACCTATGGACCAATTAAATGTGAAAATAAAATGAATCAAAATCTCAATTCAGGACCCCCATAAAAGCAACCCAAAAAATGTTTAACCCCCAAACATTATTGTATGGCTCCTACAAATCTACTGAAGACAAAAATCGGTATATACCGGTATCTCGTAAAAACCTTTTCTTCGAAACTCGGCAGAACAATGCAATTTATTTCTATGACTATTATAATGTGCGTTCTGTAAGTTATAATTTTTCAATTAATTATATATTAGAATTTAATATAAATAAAACAATATCTATAGTCCATTTCTGGTAACTGTAGACGTCTTGGTGAATCCTAAGGCATGTGGCAGGAGGAAACATTGCCGAGTGGGGGAAGAAAGTAGTAGCCATGCAAAAAAACATTTTCTTATTAATAATAATATGCCCTAATAAAATTAATGTCCCGCGCCGTAGCCGAGTGGTTAAGGCAGGAAGCTTTGGCGCAGAGCTACGGGACTTGCGCTGGTTCGAGCCTCCATGGGGGAAGAAATTTTCTCATGGTATTTCGGTCAGTATGGGACCAGTGCCCACCCAGCATCGTGAGGCATTTGGGTAGCTACAATAAATAGCGACTCCAGGTTGAGAAAACCAGCTATAACGGCTGGGGTACTCGACATGCTGACCACATGTCACCCCTACGCTGGCTGATGATCATCTACTCTGACATGTGGATGTGAGGCCAGCAGCCGGATGGTAGGCTAAGGGCCTTCTAGGCCTGTCGCGCCAGGAGTAAATAAAATTAATTGTTATAAAAACAACACTATTCTATAATGAACACTCCAGACATATGAGAAAACATAAGTTTTCACTAACACAGAACTAGTAGATAAAAAAATTCAACGTGTAGTAACTATTATGTTTTCAAAACTGACTGTAGTTGCTGGCAGTACCTGCAACTCGCCGCATCATACAACAAAACTGACTGTAGTTGCTGGCAGTATCTGCAACTCGCCGCATCATACAACAAAACTGAGTGTAGTTGCTGGCAGTACCTGCAACTCGCCGCATCATACAACAAAACTGAGTGTAGTTGCTGGCAGTACCTGCAACTCGCCGCATCATACAACAAAACTGAGTGTAGTTGCTGGCAGTACCTGCCAACTCGCGCCGCATCATACAACAAAACTGACTGTAGTTGCTGGCAGTACCTGCAACTCGCCGCATCATACAACAAAACTGACTGTAGTTGCTGGCAGTACCTGCAACTCGCCGCATCATACAACAAAACTGACTGTAGTTGCTGGCAGTACCTGCAACTCGCCGCATCATACAACAAAACTGACTGTAGTTGCTGGCAGTACCTGCAACTCGCCGCATCATACAACAAAACTGACTGTAGTTGCTGGCAGTATCTGCAACTCGCCGCATCATACAACAAAAACCCCTCAAAAGCGGTTACAGAAGCCAGAACTGAACTATAACAATTAATATCGATCAACAATATCTTACAGGAATGAATGGCATTAAACATGTCAAGAAATTTATATGTATAGGATCAATCTTAAAAGAAGGACGTTATTCACAATTAGAAATATATACAGAATAGTAGGTGGATGGAGAGTAATCGGCATGCTGAACTCAGTATTATAGAGTAAAAACATCCTTTACAGAACAAATAAATATATTTATAAGGCCATTGTAGAAAGTATTATGTTCTAACATAACCTCATCCATATTAAGGATGAGATACACGGATAATTAAAAGGTGCCAAACTAAAAAAGTTATTAGCAACAGAGATGGATTACTGGAGAAGATCATCGCGGAAGCCCAGATTAGAATAAAAATAAAAACGTTGAAATCAGGAAAATTAAGAAAGTTGAAAGAAATATATTGCAGACAATTTAAGAAAGACAACTAAGATTGTATGGACATTTCAAGAGGATGACATGGGATAGAATCCCTAAAAAGAACTTGAAGCGGAAAACAGATAGGAAAATAAGAAAGGGAAAACCTAAAGAAGGTTGGATGGAAGGAGTGAGAAGAAGTATGAGTGAACTGGGACTTACATATGAGGATGTTCAGGACCGCTACAACTAGAGAAGGCGGATTTCTTGAGGGTAACGGAAAACCATTGTACTGTGGATAAATTCCGAAAAAAAATGTGATGATAAATGTAACATATTTACTCACTTAACTGACAGCGGAAATCTGGAAGGAAGTAAGAGACGAAGGTAGTATGTAATGTGCAACATGGCGTTGACTTTTGATTGGAAGCGACCCGTGAACTAAGTCGTATGACAAGCGGAATATTACCGTGTATACACTTAACAAGATGAAAGGTACTAATAAAATGAATTACATGGCAGTAATACAAGAAATTATAAGTGCACTAGCTAATACCGTTTTAGTGAATCCAGGAATAAGAATGGATAATAAAGTGTGCATAAATAATCTTCTATTTGCTGACGATGTAATCATAATACAGAAAAATGAAGACGACTTGCAGAAATCAATGCATGCATTAAATGAAGTATGTAAATTATACGATCTAAAGATTTCTGTAAGGAAAACGAAGACCATGGCTTTTAGAGGAAGAGATCCACTGAGATCCAAAATTATTTTAGAAAATCAAAGTATAGAACAGGTGTCTAGTTTCAAATATTTGGGCTGTGATGTTGGTTACAATGTGGAAAGAGATATTGACTCCAAAATAAATAAATTTCAGACGGTGTGTGGGACAATACAGAGAACATTCAAAAATAAAATTAGAAAAGAAACCAAGATAAAAATGTATAATGTTATGGCGGTTCCCACAATATTGTATGGATGTGAAACTTGGGATCCAGTGAAAAAACAGAAGGATAGAATACAGATGGCGGAGATGAGGTTCCTAAGACAAGTAAAACGATGTACAAGACTTGATAGATTAAGAAATGAGGATATAAGAGAAGAATTGAAAGTACAGCCTTTATTGGATAAAGTCACGAATTACAGACAGAAATGGATTGATCACATGGATGGAATGAGTAAGGAGAGATATCCATTGTTAGCAAGAAATTATCAAGCAAGAGGAAGACGTGATGTTGGAAGACCTAGAAGACGTTGGGCTGATGCATTATGAAGTCGGAACGGGCAATTGCCTAATCCCTGGAGTGATGATGATGATGATGACTAGCTAATACCCGGCTTGCGTTGCGACGCCTAAATAAATTAAATATATTTTTATGTTAAGTTGAATAAGTAAAAAGAAAAAAATAATTATACAATTATATCGTAATTATTATTAGATAGACAGTGCTGATTACCCAGCGTTGCCGGGAATCTACTTATCCCAATCATGTTGGCATCAATGAGCTGAAAGACAAAAATGGTTATTGTGAGTTATCCGCAAAAGACACAAGCTGTCGCGGATTTTTTGGCAAACTTTTTGAGATATTCAGATCTGTGTAGGCCTAATTAAATTGGTGTATCTGTTACGGTTTGGTAGTGTATGCCATTTAAGCGTCTAAAAGCTACTTTTTTAGTGCACCGATGCACTTTTTTTTTTAACTCCGGTCCTATAGTACGAACGCTAATATTATATACGTTAGTTGTCCCATAAAAATTATCTAATGATGGTATTACACCCATTGAAATCGGTCAAATAGTTTTCGAGTCCATAAAGGACAGAGAGACTGACAGACGTACATTTTTATATATAAAGATAGGTCTACAATGCATTATTTCAGTAGTTCACGATCTTTTAAAAAGGTAGAAAAATGGAACGAGGGGCCTACTTTAATATTCATCGCACCACACTGCGTACTTGTAGAGCAATACGCTACAAACTCGATGGTCGCAGGTATGATTTTCTGGAGACAGGATTTTTAAACTGGCCTAAACCTTTTGGTGCCACCTAAGTCCCAAGTTTTCAAGGCGGTTAGCGCCTACAATCCTGACGCTTTGGTACAGTATTTTTATGCTGAAATAGCCAAAGAATCAAATGAAACATTACTATTAAATTACACTTAAATATATTTTTTTCACTTTAATTTAAATATCGTAAAAACAATATCTAAAAATAGCATAAAAATAAACTCTTAATTTTACGAACGGTCACCCATACATTTGAAATCCGGATTCGAAGTAGTCTAACAAACATGGTGCCGTTTCGATGGAACGGCCTTGAATCTTCGGGTAAGACAGTGGCTGTGAGTTACTTAGAAGAAATATACTCCCCGATGATATGATGGGTAATAAATGATAATGAAGCACCAGGAGAGTTCTTAACCTAAATTCCAGACTATGGGCAATCACAGGAATAATTCCCTTTAAGAAAAAAATCCTAGGGTCTGACAGGGAATCGAACCCCACATATATAATCCAGCATTATTTTTTGGATTCTATTATTTTCCATCCTCTTCCGATGTCCATTCCATTTCAATCTTCGTTCTTCTATAATATTATGTTTAACATTAATTATTTCTCTAATTTTCTGGTTCCGAATTTATTTTCTTGATGCCCTTCGCCAAAAATCCATCTCTGTTGTCAATCATTTTTATGCTTGCTTTTATTATTATTATTATTATTATTATTATTATTATTATTATTATTATTATTATTTATAATGTCGGCCTCGGTGGATTTGCCTAGGGTCGCGGTTTCAAACCCGGCCGCGGTCGATAGAATTTTTTAGGATGGAAAACCCAACGAGTAAGTCCTCCGGGAGGGACTTTAAGCCGTGGGTCTCGAATCTGAAGATTTTCATGCTCATAAAATATCTTCAAGCCTGAACAAAGAGGCCTCTAAGCAAAATTTACTGACCGATCTCCAACATCCTAGTAATACGTTCGTTGCTCGCTAGATGTCTCATTGAGTCGGTATGGTGACCGAATGCCACTCATGCCATCTTTGGACAAATAAGGTAACTAAAAATGGACTTTGTCCATAAACTCCTGATAAAGGATAGACTATCGTTCAACAATGGGCTATGCTATTAATCAAATATATAGCATAAATATACAAATACTTGTTTACAGTACAAATTATCTATATACAATGTTAATTATAAAGAGTTAAAGATACATTAAAAGTTGCAGTGTACACGAAATTTACACTGCAACTTTTAATGTATCCTTAATTCTTTATAATTAACATTGTACATAGATGATTTGTACTGTAAACATGTATTTGTATACTTGTGCTCGCTGAGTAGAAGAGAAGCCAAAAGGACTTATGGCCTTAACTCTGCCAGAATAAATACAATAGTAATAATAATAATAATAATAATAATAATAATAATAATTATTATTATTATTATTATTTCCACCAAAATATGAAAAATAATGCCAAATTAATAATTACTTCCCCATTATCAGTAAATTTACAGTAAACAAAAGAACACACACATGCGCACGCGCGCACACACACACACACACACACACATATATATATATATATATATATATATATATATATATATATATATATCCATATATATATCCATAGTAATTCTGCCCTAAGGCAGATCCTTCACTGCAATCATAGCATTTTCATACTATGCTTGCAGCTTTACTAGGGAATTGTAGGTGTGGTAGCTTCCCGTTGCTCTCCACACAGGTGAAGGATGATGATGATTACGATGGCCATATGATTTCGGGGACCGATTGGACCTTAAAATTTTCCTGACATTTGTCTTACAGGTGAGGAAAAACCCCGATAAAAAACCTCACCCAGAAAATCTGCCCCGACCGGGGATCGAACCCGGGCCCGCTGCGTGATAAGGCAGAATACTACCTCGAGACCACAGCGGTGGACATATATATATATATATATATATATATATTATATATATATATATGCTAAATGGATGTTGGTATATAAATATAAGAGTTCTAAACCGCTCAACCGAACTTCATCGAAACTTGTAGGCTACATACAGATTCCAAGTACAGAGAGTGTTTACCCACTGTCTATTTAAGTTCTAAAACCATTAGGCAGGACTATAGCAGTTCACATGAAATGAGAATTTTAAATTCGATCTAGCGTTCGCAATTTTCAATGTTTCACATCGAAACTCAGGAAGTCCTATTGAAGTAAACCGAGGTAGGTACTATCAGAAAATCAGCGAAATCCATCAGTCGGAATTGGGGGTTTACCTGACTTTAGCAACAGCCATGTTTGGTTCGTCGCAATGTGTATCTTAATTTAATTAAACTTTAATATTTAATTTATTTAAGCGTAACAGCGCACGCCGGATATCAGCTAGTTCAATCTAAATTTATGGAAAAATCCTCATAATTGCTAAAATAATATATATTACATTTCAAAAGTTTGTGCAATTTGGGTCAATCCATTCTCAGCTGATATTAGGTGTAACCTTTTGTAACAAAAGTTAAATGACCGTCACAACAATGGCATAATGCCAACATCTTATAAAAAAAAGGTGCAATAATAAGATCAATATTAAATTTTTAACATTTTATACTAGATATTTTTGCGTGCAATAGTACATAGATTCTAATTCGACTCGAGATTTTAGGTCCCATGCTTATAATTTCCTGAAAGAAGGAATACAAACAAATTGATGTACGTACAAGTTTCATGAAAAGTTATATAATCTGCCCCAAATGGCAGTCAATTACCAATCACATTTCAATGAATTTTGATTTACAACCAATAAATTTAATTTATCACTTTAAAATTCTCTTTTTTAATATTCTGAATAGGTCAGACCATTATTTTGCAGTGACTGACTCTCTAAAGAAATACATTGAATGTAACTATATATATATTAAAATGTAAGAATTCTACAGTGCATGTGGATATCAGGTTGTATATATAGTGCACGAATGTAACCAGATAGCACTTGCGGGAGATAATATAAAAACATTTGTAGCAATTAATTATACCATAAAAAAGAATCCACTGTTTGCCCTTTCGTGAACGTATTATTTCCCAGGAATTCACGTTCCAGAAAAATATAATTGACATATTTACATCATAAGACATTAGAAATTAATTAATAGCCTATAATGTTGGTTCATTTTTCTCCACTAGGGTGCATTCTTACAATATTGCGATCGTTTGGCAATAAATAATATGATCTGGTTGCTGTGATAAGTGAAACATAATAAACGTTTCTTATTTGTTTTCAAACATCGCCTTTTACATTAAATATAAAAATATTTTTAAATAACTGTATTTATATAATGATTTGTAAGTAAACATCTTAATTTTATTTGTTAAAAAGTCCTAACAACTGCCACACTTGATTTCCAAATTCTCTAGATAAATTCACCCTCACTTCGTGAGTGGTGGATTTATCGATAATTTGGAAATCACTCATGGCATTACTTATGATGATTGGCATCGGTAGCCTTAAACTCAATGGTATTAATAAGCTGTTAGTTTATACTGATGATGTAGTACTGTTAGGCGATAGGGAAGAAGATACTAAGGGCCAACACAAACACCCTAATGAGCAACACTAAGAAATTTGAACTGGAAGCAAACATCAATTAAACTAAATATATGTTCACACATAAAAATACATTATATAATAGAAAATGGATAGGTAATCGCAAATGAGGGAAATTTTGAAGAAGTGGCTGAATTCAAATACCTAGAAACAATAATTACAAATAGGAATGAGATGCACACATAAATTAAACCTAGGTTCATTTCTGGAAATGCGTGCTATTATGATTACAGGGCATACTTGTCCCAACTCCTTTCTGAAACTTTAAATTGAATATATATATATATATATATATATATAACTTATTCTCCTAGTTGTATTATATGGATGCGAAACATTGACATATTTCAAGGGAGCGGAAAAAATTACGAGAATTTGAGAATAAAGTTGTTACATTACAGTTGTACTGTATAAAGAAAACTTGCATAAGATATTATTTCGCCGACACCTCAACTGCGGGAACAATGACGCTACTTTTACCCGCCATATAACTAAATTGTGTACGGAACTGTCATCGATAGAAACATTCTTAGACTACATCGTATTTTACTGGAAGTGAGAATGAATAAATGGGTTTGGTACCAATAATTAGGAATTTCATGTTATTTATGTATGATGAAAATTACGCTTTTCCATGATGTCGATAGACATAATTTATTTACAATTTCATTACAATTTATCTCCATGCTGACTCACCTGTAAATTCTGTTATTTTCACCACATCCTCTATAACTAATGTTTTCTTTTCTTTTTACCAAACTGTTTGAAACTATTCAAAATTATTTGTTTCTCTCCGTTTTCAAATGCTCTGCATTACAATGCTTCAAAAATTATTCTACTGAAGCCGCCATTTTGAACAGCTGAAATATCAACATATTGTACATTGCTCATGCGTAAGAATAAAACAATGGTTATTCAATCTATTAAATGAATAATTACACATTTTAAGATTATCCTATATAACTTATATGGACATGTGTTAGATAATACATATTTATATTATTTTATTTTCTCTGAGTGGAGTGTTAGAGAGGGAACTACATTTTCTTACACGCTCAAAGATAAAAATATTATTCGATCAATGAAAATGTAGTCACATATTTGCTTTGTTTACATTAGTGGAACTTAGATCGGAAGAGGTATAATTTCTAATTTCTTAGATTTTAATCCGTTCATTAAATTTATTCATGACTTATTTCATACCAACATGTTGCAAATAAATTATTATGGCACACCTTGTACATAACGTTTAAAGTGAAGTATCTGATATTGGTAGAACTGGAAAAGTGCCCACTGCGTCAAGATTCATGTCCGTGACTGTACTTGGAGTCTCCTTTTGAAAGTCAAGCGAGCGTCGCCCCGGCAGTGTTTGAGGAGGCCCATGAGGGGATCAAAGTATCTGCCGGCCTCTCGCCCAATTAATTATCATTTATTGTCATTTAGGCTAAAACTTGGCTCTTTTAAATCCACAAGTTACTCTGCTTTAATTTCAAAGCTCGACGTCATTTATCTTCGAAGGAAAACTACAACTGAAGACTCAATACCATAAGATGCACACACGCACACTTATATAATATACAGAGACCAGCATCATGGGCTAGTAGTCAAAGCTTCAGACTACAGTTCATGGGGTCCCGGGTTTGATTTCAAGTAAGACCATAGGGATGTTCTCTTAAAGATAATTATTCCTGTGGCCGCTCATGGTCTGCATTTAGGCTAAGTTTAGGTTTAAGGACTCTCCTGGTGCGTTATTAATTCTTCATCACCTAGGCAAGTATTTTAATGCACAATAAAATACAGGATAATGCATTATAAAAATGCAATAATGCACTAACAATTACAAAAAATGCACTAAAATTAAAAACAATGCTGTATATTTACAAAATTCACATTTGCAGGTAAATATAAGGTATTCACATTTTTAGTCCTGCATTGAAATGTACAACAAACTGCTATAGATCGTCAAAGGAGAAACATTTTTTATTGTCTCTTAACCCTTAAATTGGAAGAAACACAAATTTCTTCTGTTAATTATTCGAATATGGCGGACCGCTGTGAAAACGGAATCTTATATAACTGTCATTATGTATATTGTTTAATTGGATACACATTTTCAATTACTTCTTTTTGTTCATTTTCTTCTGATTTATTTAAAATTTTCAATTAATTAAACCAACTGATGTATCCAAAAGGATACATTACGAATTTAAGGGTTAACGATGACTTGTACATCGAGAAATTCCTTTCCACTAAAGGTGAATATTGAAAATAAACTATATCATTGGATTGTAAGTCCTACATAATTATTTTCACCTGAAAGAACATTAGGTATTGATGACAGCATATCAAATATTTTATTTTTACTCAAAAGCATTATCATTTTCTTCAATACACCCATTCCAATTTCCCCAATTATTTTTTGTAGATCATTCACGGTTTTCACTAGGTTCCTTTGCCCCACTAATTGAACTTCTGATTTCTAAAAATGAGTCCTATGTACAGTTAGTTGGAATGTGAGAACGCAGGACCTCTTCATAAAGTAAGTTCAAGTCAATTTGTATATTCATAGAAAAAAAAACAGTAAAAGGGAATGATGTTTAAAAAATGCACATTTCCTCGCATAAAAATGCTAAAAAGTATGTTTGAGTGGTTGAAATAAGCACTAATACGCTAGAAAATCCACATTAAATGCAATATGCCAAAAAAATTGACAAAAATGCAAATAAATGCAACCACAAAGTTGCCTGTAAGATCATTTGCCGTCAAAACGCATTGATAACTGAGCATTGTATAGCTCTCATAGCAAAAAAGATGCAAGTGCATCAAAATCCTTGCCATATTACCACCAATTATATCAATGGATAATGAAACTTCAGGCGCCCAAATTAAGAAGTGGGTTAACATTCCGCCATGACAGGAGGTAATACCAGAAATGTCAACAACCTAGTGGCAATGTCATTAGACCTATGTTACAGCTAGAATTTCTTTTTCATTCTACAGAAATCTTGGGTACTTGCAAGAAAAATCTATCTCACACATTCAAGCCAGTGAAATGAAATTTTTAAGATCCGTAAAAGGATGTACACGCATGGATAGATTACACAATGAATCAATAAGAAATGAACTGGACATATTTTCAATAGTTGATAAACTAGGAGAGCACAAATACCAATGGAAAGAACATTTAGACAGAATGGACAATACAAGATTACCCAAAAAGATCAACACCTACAATCCACATGGAAAAAGATCTTTGGGACGGCCAAGGAAACGATGGACTTGAGACCGGAACAGGTCGAATTGACCTAATCCTGGAAAGGAAGAAGAAGAAGATTCTACAGAAATCTTAAGTTTGTAAAACATACTTCAGATCGGATTTAAAAATGTGTTTGCTTAAATAATGTAATTAACTCACTGGCACTATCGACGTCGTAGGTTCATGGTATAGCGGACATAAATTCTCCATGCATCCTTATCCTGAGCTAATGTTTTCCAATCATCCCCTGTATAATCTACTTTCCCCAAAACATAATATTATTCTTCTACGGCATTCTTGGTCTACCGAGTGGGCGTTTTCCCTCTGGTTTTTCTACATGGAGCTTCAATGCACCTCTTCATTCCCCTTTCGTGTCACATGTCCTGCCCATCGCAATCTATGAGACTAAACTGTTCTTATTATATCTGGTTTGCTATAAAGATCATGTAGCTCACTGTTATAAAGTCGCCTCCATTCGCCTGTCTGCTCTCTCTTATTCAAAAATGTTCCTAAGAACTTTATTCTCAAATACTAATAATCTTTTATCCTTGCTTAAAATGAGTGTCCATGTTAAGAATCCATATAATATAACTTGGAGAATAACAGTTATATATAATTTCAGTTTAACGTTTTTTAAGAGAAGTTGGGACAAGAGTCCCTGTAATGTATAATAGCATGCATTTTCAGAGAAAAAGAAAAAGTTACATATATTCATTAATTTTTTAATTGCTGGGTTAAATTTATTATTTGTTTACAGTGTCCAATTAAAATGTCTTATTTTGCATAAACAAATAAATTAAATAATTTTATTTTAATGATAGGCCTACTCTAGTTATAAATTAAGTAGCATATGTTATAAATATGAAGACAATTAATGGCCACAGTTAGTAGATAGGGTTTCTTTTATTTATACCATGAGTAATACACGTTTTAATGTCATTGCTATTTTATACTCATATATACCTCTTACGGAGTCTTGAAAACCTTACCTCTCACCTGTGTTAACATACACATTTCGAATTGTTACCACATTTACTACATCGTTGCATTGAACCCTCAAATTCGCATGTATCCTATAAGATACATTGATTTAATTTACTTTTTACACGATAGTGCGTTTTGTCCTACTTACAGCAATGGCGACCATGATTAAAAGTTCAACTTCCTACATTTCGAGATTGCCAACCTAAATAACTATACTGTAATATTACATTTACACCCACGTGCGGGAAGAAAAACCACTGCCCTCTATGTATACTAAGTACAATGTATAAACAAAAAAATATCCAAAAGATAGTGTTAATATACATTATACGAAACAAATAACTGAATTTTAAATGAACCGAACTTTATTTGAAACAATATAAAACAATAAATACGACTTGCGGCCATTTTATCAATAATAATGGTTTCACGGCCTCTTTTACTTTCAACTAATAAACATTGCCTACACTGTTAACGTTACTCAATTGTCTATAATGAATGCACATATTTCCAACAAACATATTATTTTACTACTATTTATTATTTTGAAAACACCATCGCGCAAAAAAATAATGTAAAACACACGTTTGAGAAGGTTTTACAGAATCTCAGAAATTAGAAACCTCGCTAGCTCTGTTTTTAAATATTTTCCTCGATTCTGTAAATACCACTTCCCAACCTTGCATCGTAATATACTATGACAATGTTTATAAAACAATAGAAAAACAAATTATACGGCTCCAGGGCAAAGTTCCAGTTGTAATGTAAACAAACCAGATGTATGGATTGCATTTTCATTGGTCGAATAATGTTTTACCTTTAAGCAAGTAAGAAAATGTAGTTCGATCTCTAACATTCGAAATAAACAAAATAAAAATGATAAAAATATATATTATCTAGCACGTGTCTATATAAGTTATATGGAAGAATCTTAAAATATATAACTACAATTTTAATAGATTAAATAAGCATTTAATTGTTTAATTATTATGCACGCACAATGCAGAATGTGTTAGGATTTATATTGTTTTAAAATGGTCTCTTTCTGTAGAATTTCTTAAAAGACTGAAACAAGAAATCACTTGAAAAGCGGAGAGAAATGAATCATTTTGAATTTTAAAAAAAATAGTGAACAATACCCCACATTAGCCATTGTGGATGTGGTGAAAATAACAGCAGAATTTACAGGTAAATTAGAATGGAGCATAAATTCTGCTCGTAATGAAATTGCAAATAAAGGATTTCTATAGACATCATGGAAAAACGTAAACATCGCATTAAGTTGTCCCATGTATATTTTTTGTCATAAATAAATGAATCCGTCATTTCGAAAAGTGATCATCTACAGTTGATCAGATTCTACGCGAGAGGAAAGAAAACCGATTTAACTTGTTCAGGATAAAGCATTGAATCTGAAATTGCTACTGAATAAAGTCAGAAAGTGGTGAAGGAATAGTGTACTTGATCCGTTCTCACATGGAAACGATGGAAGTAGGTATGTAAACATGGAATAACAGAAGAAAAGAATTTCATACAAATAAGAAATGGAAGTTCCTAATTATTGGTATCATCTTACCTTGTATTTAGACTTATTTCCCGTTAAATTCGATGTTGCCTAAGAACAATGACGATGACAGTTCCGCATACAAATTCACTCATATGGCGGGTAAAAGTAGCATCACGGTTCCCCCAGTAGACAAAGTTGGCGGAGAAATAGGCATATCTTATGCAAGTTTGTTTACATTACAACTGGAATAGCTCAGATACAGTATAGTAGAAATTACTTGAATTAGTGGCAAATTAACCAATAATATACAATAACTTACAGTTTTACGTGATTTTGTTTTCATAGCGGTATGTAACATTTAAATAATTTGCATGAGAAATTATTGAACCGCCAATTTAAGGGTTAAACTGAGTCTACATATAAGTTCTCATTGGCAGAAAATTAGCAACGATTTATTTTTTACCGGCCTGACAGGGTTCGGACTAACGAGGGTCGCACGCTTGTCTTGATTTTTGGCCGCTTACAACCCGAGGGGTTTTCATGATTCTGGAAATAGCATACATACATACACACACAGTGTTCTGCCCAAGAGCAGGTCTTTCACTGCAAACTTAGCATTCTCCACTCTTTCCTTAACTCAGTCCCACGCCGTAGCCGAGTGGTTAAGGCAGGAAGCCTTGGCGCAGAGCTACGGGACTTGCGCTGGTTCGAGTCTCCATGGGGGAAGAAATTTTCACATGGTATTTCGGCCAGTATGGGACCGGTGCCCACCCAGCATCGTGAGGCATTTGGGTAGCTACAATAAGTAGCGGCTCCAGGTTGAGAAAATCAGCTATAACGGCTGGGGGACTCGACATGCTGACCACATGTCACTCCTACACTGACTGTTGATCATCTACCTATGTGATTGACACATGTGGATGTGAGGCCAGCAGCCGGCTGGTAGGCTCAGGGCTTTGTAGGCCTGTCGCGCCAGGAGTTTTTTTTCCCACCTTAACTCAGCTTTCATTTTTGTATCCGCATAGCTACAAACCATTTATTTTAATATTGTCTTTTTTCTGCCTCTAACTTTCTTTCCGTTGGCCATTCTTTCTAGGGCATCCGTCAGCAGGCAGTTTATTCTTAGCCAGTGGCCAATCCAATTTATTTTCCTCTTCTTTATGAGTTCCAGCATTGTTCTTCCTTCACCCACTCTGTCTAGCACATCTTATTTTTTTATTTTGTCTCTCCATTTTATACGTTCCGTCCTTCTCCATATCCACATCTCAAAAGCTTCCAGTCGCTTTTCCTCATTTTGTTGTAAAGTCCAAGTCTCTGCACCATACAATGCTACACTCCACACAAAGCACTTCACTAGCATTCACTGCAGAAAATGCTTATCTTCTTGTTAAAAGCATCTTTCGCCATTGCTACCCTCTGCTTTATTTCTTGACCGCAGTTCGTGTTACTATTGATAGTACAACCCAAATATTTGAAGCTCTCCACTTGCTCAATGCCCTCATCTTTAAAATCCTCATATTTATCTTCCTTGGATTCCTACTTATAATCATGGCCTTCGTGAATGGCGGTAAATGATTTCGGGGTAACGCTTTTACCTCTCGACCTGATGCTTGCGACCAAATTCAATTTAATTTTTTGAGTGAGGAAATTTAAACTTCTAGCTGCTGTGTTACAGAGATGCGTGGCACGTTAAAGAACCCTAGAAATGAGTATAAAGTTGTACCTCAGACCCTTTCCTCCCTTCCTAAATTCAATGTTGTATGCTTTTAGGTATTATTTTTATTTTCGTCATGCATATTTGAGACCTTCAATGTTCATAAAACAATAGACATGATCAGAACATATTATCCGAGAAAAAAAAAACTTTAACGAAACTATTATACAATTATTTGTGACAAATAAGCAATTAGAATTGTTCGGACACGTGAAGAGGATGAATGAAGATAGATTGCCAGTAGGAGTTTGGAGTGGATTCCAAATGGGAGGAAAAAAAGAGGGAGACATAAGAAGCCATGGATAGAGTGAATTATGCATTTGATGAAGGGCAGATGACTGCAGGATGGTGACTGAAAGCAAAGATATGATGGAGGAAGAGATTAATATTGGGCACAGGAAGATGTTGTATACATTTAAAACCCGTTTAATAATAGTAATAATAATAATAATAATAATAATAATAATAATAAAAACTCGAAAAGACAAAACTAAAGTTTTATAATATACTGGCTGTGCCGGTATTAACGTTTGGTAACGAATCTTGGATATTACAGGAAAGAGAGAGAAGTAAGATTCAATCGGCTGAAATGGTTCCTTCGTAGGGTAAAATGCTGCACAAAAATTGATCCGATAAGAAATGAAGATATAAGAGACGAGTTGAATATACACAACTTAAATGAGAAAACAGAGAATATAAAGACAATAGGACAGCCCACCTGGATCGTATGAATAACGAAAGAATCCCAGCAATAGCGTGAAATTACTACAATCCCAAGGAAGAAGAGATGTGGAAAGTCCGAGGAACAGACGGTTCTAACAGTGTGAAGACGGAACAGGCAAGATTGCCTAATCCCTTCAAGGAAGATAATAATAATAATAATGATAATAATAATAATAATAATAATGATAATAATAATAATAATAATAATTAATAATAATAATTTTATTAGAGTAATAATAATAATAATAATAATATTTTTATTAGGAGTATTCCACAATACAGTGCTTCTCCTTCAACCCAAAGTGATTTGTCGCCAGATGTTCCTTGTCTAAACCATCTTCTTCCCTCAAATCTCTAGCTTCCATCCTTCTCCTCACTCCATCTATCCAACGTTCTCTAGGTCTGTCTCTTCCACCTCTTCCATTAGCTTTCCAATTTAGGATATTCTTTGGTATTTTCTCTTCTTCCATTCTTATGAGGTACCCATAGCATTTCATCTATTTTTTTTCTAATATGTTTTTTTCAACTTGCATAATTTTCCTTATTGTGCTTATAATAATAATAATAATAATAATAATAATAATAATAATAATAATAATAATAATAATAATAATAATAATAAATAACATTGTGCATAAAATTCTAGCCCTAGATATGAACTATGAACGTCTGTATAATATGAATAAAATTGAGAATTTAATTTTCAACTTTCTAGGAGACCGTATTTGAGAAATCCTCCAAACACACAATGGAAACAATATTATCATGCATACTCTAGCATGTCTTCACATATCCGATTTATTTTATGTCTGTTGGAACACAAGCAATGCCAGGAATGTTATGCGGTTTGCAGTTCACTGGCCTCCAGTATATTTGTTCTGCTTTTTTTACTTAAATATCATCAATTCAGCAGCGACAACTCAGAATAGCCTATATTCAATACTATCACAGGAAAAACAAATGTAACTATATAAAATAATGACCTATAAATCGATGATATTGATATAACTAATGTAAAAAAATATTTTAACCACATTTTTCAACAATAAGCCATCTATAAACCTTAAATAAAGCTGAATGTTTCAAATAGAATTCTCAAGCCATTAGTCGATTAAAATCACACCTACAGTACTCATTGATTGCTATTTTGGATTCCAGAATATTTACATCATGGTGGCTCCGTGGCGCAAGCGGTTACACGCTCGCCTCTCACCGCTGTGGTCCCGAGATCGAGTCTCGGTCATTCCAAGTGGGTTTCGTGGTGGACGAAACGTAGCTTGAGCAGGTTTTTCTCGGGGTTCCTCCCAGTTTTCTCCTGCCACAAATTTCATCATCATCTGCATTCATGGATTAGGTCTGTTGACCCGTTCCGACTTCAGCCCATCTCTTTCTAGGTCTGCCCGCATCTCGGGTGCCTTTAGGTTTGTATTTTGTTATTTGTTTTGGATATCTATCTTCATTCATTCTGTCTATGTGTTGCTTCCATTTTTGTCTATATGTATCTATTTTATCAGTTATTGGCAAATATTAAGTTCCTGTCTTATTTCTGTGTTCTTGATTCTGTCTTCCTTAGTGCACTCTTTAACGGATCTCAAACATTTCATTTCTACCGCCGTTATCCTACTTAGATCTTGTTTTTTTTATGTATCCAGGCTTCTGAACCATAGAGCAGTACCACACATTTCATTCCACCAATTCTCCATACTCATATCATCCATTTAGTTTCATTTCATTCATCCGCCCCTGTGACGGGGTCAGGAGTGGTCAGCCGGCATCCTTGTCATTCACGGACCTCTATAAATATAGGGGCTTCATCTCATTCCTCGACCCGACCACGAGTTGAGGATATTAAAAAAATAATAATATTTACATCATGTGACAGTTTAATCTTTACTGTACAAATACTTGTTTCAGCCACGTGGCGCGCCGTTCGAATTCTCTCCTCTCTTATATCAAGAACTCCCCGACTCAAAAATAATTTAAAAACTCACTAAATATTTCCTTAGACAATATAATATATAACCGTGTTCTAGGTATATTTTCATTATTCTTTCATATTTATCACTTTCTTTACCAAGCCAATTATTTAATCAAATTAGAGATTTTTTTAAAATGCCCCAGGTTGTCTTTCGACATCCCTGGTGCTCTCTCCTGGCATGGCGTACTTGTAACCCACTTCTGAGGTTGGGGCACCTGGAAGGCGTGGTTACGTTGCCCCGATGATATGATGGGTGATGATGATGATAGTGGTGCGCCAGGAGGGACCCTAATCATAGGCTTAACCTAAGATGAATATGAATGATGATGATTGCGATGGCCATATGATATCGGGGGCCTTAAAGTTTTCCTGACATTTGTCTTACAGGTGAGGAAAACCCCGATAAAACTTCACCCAGAAAAACTGTCCTGACCTGGGATCGAACCCGAACCCGAGCCCGCTGCGTGACAAGGTAGCACGCTACCTCGAGACCACAGCGGTGGACTTATTATTATTATTATTATTATTATTATTATTATTATTATTATGACAGGATACCTAAGATGATAAGTTTTGAAGCGGAGGGTAACAGAAGAAAGGGAAGACCAAATTAATTGTGGAATCAAGAAGTGTAAAGGAGTATGGTATCAAGAGGATTAACAGAGAGAGATGCAGAGAATATGGATTTATGAAGGAGTAAAGTTTACAATGGGTTGTAGGAAAACTATTGTATTGTAGAGGAATTCCTAATAAAGAAATATTATTATTATTATTATTATTGTTTTAATATTTTTGTCTTTTCCTTGTCATCTGTACATTGTGTAGCCTATGCCTATTATGTATTATTAATCAAGTTGTGGATAATCCATAATTTTTATTATCATAAGTAATGCCACAAGTGATTTCCAAATTATCGATAAACTCACGACTCACGAAGTGAGGAGTGATTTTATCTAGAGAATTTGGAAATCAAGAGTGGCATTTGTTAGGACTATTTAACGAATAAAATTAAGCTCTTTACCAAAAAATAATTATTTGAATATAGTTACCGGTGTTTTAAAATATTTATATAGTTAATGTAAACGGCGATGTTTGAAAACAAATTAGAAATGTGAGGTTATGTATATTCACTGCAACTCGATCATATTATTTATTGCCAAATAGGCTCGCAATATTGTAAGAATGCACTCTAGTGGAGAAATAATGAAACACATCAAACTATTATAATCAACATTATAGGTTAATCATTTATATTTGGAATAAACAACTCAGTAAAATCACTGAATCTATTCAATATTTGCTATATTCAATGTATTTGTTGGAGAAAAATAATGGTCTAACCTATTCAGAATATTAAAAAAGGAGGGGCTTTCTTTATCACAAAAGCAGGAGCTGATAAAGAGAAATCGATAAAGAGCGAGGTGAAACACGACTGTCATTGGTGTAAAACAGAATTCATTGAACATGATTGGTCATTGACTACCATTTGCGACATGAGTTAAATAGTCATAAGCTCATAAGTAATGTTACGAGCGACTTCGTGAATTTATTGATGACTTGGAAATCGAAAGTGGCATTTGTTAAGACTATTTAACGAATAAAATTAAGTTGTTTACACAAAAAAATATTATTTAAATATAGTTACGGGTATTTTAAGATATTTATATATTTAATGTAAATGGCGATGTTTGAAAATAAACCAGAAATATGTTATGTTTTTTCACTGCAACTTGAATATACAGGTATTATTTGTTGCCAAATAGGATCACAATCAGCGATAACCTACTGAATCGCAATATTGTAAGAAGGCACGCTAGTGGAGAAAAAGTGAAACACATCAATCTGTATATTATAACAACATTATAGGTTATTAATTTATTTTTTAGCAAACAACTCAGTAAAGTCATTATTTAAAAACACAATTACTGAACACGCAATTATCAAATGCGATGTTAGAAGGAATCCGTTCATTATTTGCTACATTCAATGTATTTGTTGGAGAATGAGTCACTGCAAAACAATGCTCTGGCCTGTCCAGAATATTAAAAATGAGGAGTTTTCTTTATCAAAAAAGCAGGAACTGGTAAAGAGAAATCGATAAAGAGCGAGATGAAACAAGGCTGTAATTGGCTGTACAACTAAATTCATGGAAACGTGATTGGTCATAGACTCCCATTTGGGACATGAGTTAAATAGTCTGTATAATTTAATCCTAATCAAGTGGAAGAGCTGCAATTATGCTCTAAAAGCATTAGGTCTAGAAGTTTACCTAAACCGAAAATTTAAAAGTTATATTTCATTAATTTAGGCATAGCAGAGCACGCCGGGCATTTGGCAGTATGTTATATAATTACTTTTGCGCGATAGTGCGTTTTATCGTACTTACCAGCAATGGCGACCATTATTGAAAGTTCAACTTCCTACATTTCGGGGTTGCCAACCTAAATAACTATACTGTAATATTACATTTACACCCACGTACGGGAAATAAAACCACTGCCCTACTGCGTACAATGTATATGCAGAAAATATCCAAAAGATGACTGTTAATATACATTACACAAAACAAATCACTGCATTTTAAATGAACTGAACTTTATTTGAAACAATATAAAACAATAAATACGTACTTGCAGCCATGTTATCAGTAATTGTTCTCAAGGCCCCCTGTTGTTTCAATAATAAACATTGCCCACACTGTTAACGTTAGTCAATTGTTTATAATGAACGCAAATATTTCCAACAAAGATATTATTTTACTATTATTTATTATTGTGAAAACACCATCGCACAAAAAAATGATGTACAACGCACGTTTGTGTAGTGTTTTACAGAATCTTGGAAATTAAAAACCTTGCTATCGCTGGGTTTTTAAACATTTTTCCTCGATTCTGTAAAAACCACGTCTCAACCTCGCATCGTAATATATATGTACTATTTCAGTTGTTTTATTTATGTGAGTATAAATTGATATTCACTTTTATGTACAGTAATTATTGTGGCGGCATAAACTATTTGATACTGAATTGCTTTAAATTTTGAACAATTAAAGTTGTGAAGGATAATCGTGAGATATATATACACACACACACACATATACACACACACACATATATATATATATATGATATGAAAAGAAAAATGAATGCTTGAGTCGGGATTTGAACTCGAGTCTCTAAAGTCTGTACCTTTAGCGCTCTAACCAACTGAGCTACCCAAGAATTCCAAGACAAACATACAATTTTCTTATACATGTAGTATTCTCAATTCACACAAGAGGTAGCGGAAGATCTTGTGTGAATTGAGAATACTACATGTATAAGAAAATTGTATGTTTGTCTTGAATTCTTGGGTAGCTCAGTTGGTTAGAGCGCTAAAGGTACAGACTTTAGAGACTCGAGTTCAAATCCCGACTCAAGCATTCATTTTTCTTTTCATATCATATTTGCCTTCATTGCCAAATGTCAAAAATATATTTATAATATCTATATATATATATATATATATATATATATACACACACATACAATTTTTTTTTGCTGCTATAGCAAGTCACTATTGGCACGAAGAATATGTTGAAAAAACGATACTATTGTAAATAACACATATTCCAATATAGACTGAAACCGATAGAAATGTCAATCATCAAATCGCAATACTGTATAACTAAATAATGAAATAATGACTCACACAGACTTCAGGCGCCCAAATGAGTCACGACATTCCCATTATAGGAATACATATTCATACTAATATTATGTATGTAATTTGCATGATATGCTTATTAACTGTAAATTCAAGGAAACGACATTGGTCTTCTCTATCCATCTATATCTGTAATCTTTTATTTTATACCTTAGTAGGGAATACCTACGCTGCTACGCCCAAATAAATGAAATATGTGATTTATTTTTAGTTCAATAAGTTGAAAGAAAATTAAGGGTTACTTAAATTGTATGGTACACAATGCGACAAACCAAACATGGCGGTCGCTAAAGTATATTTTTCATTTCAGATTTCAGGCAAATCCCCAATTCTAATGACAGGACTTCGCTGAGTTTTGGAAAAAAATTATCTCGGTTTATTTTAATGGAATATACTGAATTTTGTCGTGAATAATACAAAATTGAGACTGCTAGAGCGATTATATATACTGGCTATTTCTAAATTAGACAAACTTTGGGAGCAGATAGTTAATCTTCATTGAAGCATATTTTGTTAAGGAACCTATAAGCTGTGACGCTTCGTTTCTGTGCAAAAGGGATCTCAGGGGAAGGGATGGATGGATGGAAGGAAGTAGGTACGTGCAAATTACAAGTCATTTTGTGTCCAATAATTGTGTGTGTTAATCCAAATACTTTACAGACAAGCAGAAACAAAACTTACTTAATTCTAAAAAATGAATAAATAACTTAAAATAAAAAGCACTCACTCCAGTGTTGCATTGTCAAGATAGATCCAGTTTATTGTCCCATCACAAGAAGTGCTGGAAGACACGTCCATTGACATCCAGATAAACAATGCATCAATGTGCCATACTATGTCGTATCCTTCCAAAGATGCCAGGGGTTTCCGTTATTTCAGCTGCTGCGCTGACAATACGTGCTACAAAATCTTCTTCTGGGTCAATATTGGTTTCATAAACCATTGCCTTCAATGAGCCCCACAAAAAGAAATCTAGGCAGATCAAGTCTGGCGAGCGTGTCAATCAGGCAGTGGGCCCACCCCTACCTATCCAACAGATTGTACCAATGGATGTAAACAAACTTGCTGTAATAGGTTCCAAATGCTAATGAGCTCCGGAAGTAAACAAACCAAGCGATAGAAGTAATGACAAACCTCTCTTGTACTGAAAGGAGTGTTTATCCATTTCCTTCAATCTCTTCCTGTAAGATCCCTCTAGCCCTGAATCGAAGCGTTTCAGCCATATGTTCCTTAACAAAATATGCATCAATGAAGGTTATCTATCTGATCCCAAATTTGTCGGTCTAATTTAGAAACATCCCGTATATACTCACTTACTTTAAGGGAGGTAAGAAGATTACGAGTATTTGAGAATAAAGTTCTTAGTACAATTTTTGGGCCAAAAAGAGCTTAACAGACAGGTGAATGGAGAAAACTACATATAGTGAGCTACATGGTAAGTATAGGAAGTCAGATATAATAAGAACAATTAAGTCTCGTGGACTGCGATGATTAGGACTTGTGACACGAATGGGGAATGAAAGAGGTGCATGGAAGCTTCTTGTAGGAAAACCAGAAGGAAAACGCCCAGTTGGTAGTCCAAGAATGGGGTGGAGAATAATATCCATGATTTGAGGGAAGTAGATTATGCATGGGATAATTTGAAAACATTAGCTCAGGATAGAGATGTATGGAGAGCTTATGTCTGCGCGGCCGAGAGAGCCAGTGAGTTTATATATATATATATATTTTTTTTTTATTTATTTATATACAGAATTTTAAAGTTTACACATCTTTCTGTGCCTAAAGTTTTATTTTTCTTCTCCACTCGTCCCTCTCCATCCAATCCAGTCATCCAGTCCTCTTGCTCTCATTCCAGCTCTTATTTCCTGCATTCACTAGTTTCGAGATCTTTCTCTCCTCCTTCCTCCAGGTGAACACCATTCCAATGTTTTTTTCTGGGTAACCTTTCTTCTTGCATTCGCCGTACGTGCCCATACCAATTTAATTGCTTACATCTTACATAATCTACTATTGAATATCTAATATTCATTTTTTCTCGTATGACAGCATTTATTATTTTTCTAATTTTTAACATCTTGCTGCTCTCCTCATTAAATCCATTTCCATCGACATAAGTTTTTGTTCTAAGTTTCTGTTGAATTTCCAAAATTCAGCTCCATATGTGACAGTACTTCTTACTATTGAATTATACGTTTGTAACTTTTTTTCCTGGTTATGTCTGTTCCATAAGACTCATATATATATATATATATATATACATAAGTGTTGGCGTAGTCATATGCTATTTTGGATATTCACTTATTTAATTTTTAAAATGATATTATGGAATGGTGAAATTAATCCATATAACGACATTCAAATCCAATATTTGCTTTGACGATTGAAGGAATACAAGAAAAATTCTCAGTCAACATCGGGATTTGAATCTGCACTTCCCGAAAAAGTGTCTCAAACGCTACAGCCTGAACCAAATGATTCAATTTAATCATATTATTATTGCCAGATATCCTATTTTTTTAAAATATGTAGTTAACCTATATGTCCGCCTGGGGACATGGGTGTTCCCTAGTGGTACATTTTTAACCAGGCTAGTTTAGTTACGCTTATTTACCTACAGATGTATACGAGTAACGTGTGGTTAGTACATAGCCTCAATAAAACATCTAGTAGACAACTAACGTGCTTGAATGCATGAATTCGATTAAATTTTGCATAGGGGCCTTTTTATTCAGCCTCAAAATTTTCAGACTCAGGACCCACGACTTGAAGTCCCTCCCGGAAGACTTGTCTCTTAGATTTTTCCATCCTAAAAATTCATTGATCCCGGCCGGGTTTGAACTCGCGACCCTCGCGACTAGAAGCAAGTAATACAACCTTATTATACTGCTTATAAAAATAACTGCTTACAAAACTGCTTGAAGTGTAATACCGGTCTTGTTAGCACAAAGGAAACTGGCTCAGGTGGCAGCATTTAAAACTGGTATTTGGAAAGTCTAGGTTTCAAAACACCGGTGTCGACCAATCTGACTTTTTCTGTTTCTCAATCTTCAAAGCAAATACTAGATCGATTTTTTTTGTCCAATGCCACTAGGTTGTCTTTTATGACATTTCTGACTTTCCACCTGGCATTGGCTACCGCCATTTCTTAGGTTGGGGCACCTGGAAGGCAGAGTTACGTTACCCCGATGATATGATGGGTGATAAATGATAATGAAGTGCCAGGAGAGTTCTGAACCTAAACTTAACCCAAATTTCAGATCATGGGCAACTACAGGAATAAATCTCTATAAGAAAAAAAATACTATGGTCTGATCAGGAATCGAACCCGGGACCTCATGCACTGTAGTCAGAAACGCTCAACACTAGCCCACGAAGCTGCTGATATGGATAGATGTATAAATGGATGTTTGATTGCAACTCAAAATCTACTGAACTGATTTTGACAAATGGTACGTCAATCGATTCGCTTTTCCAGTAAGAGTGTTAGAGGCTAGTTTTTAAAAAGTAAATGAAATATGGCGGCCATGACGTAAAAGATGGGTTAAAAAAATATATTTCCGAAAATCTTATAAAGTGGTAGACCCGTAGACAGAACAATACCAAGACACGTTTCATCATAAACACCAAAAATTAAAATTAAGTTAGTGAACTTATACAGAAAAAAAACATGATAAACAGAAGAGAAACATAGAGTCTTCTGGATACATATTAAGTTGGATGCAATATCGTCTTAGATGTTATTAAAGTGTCTATAAATAACAATGGAATAAAAATGCACAGCTTCAGATACGTGAAATATGAAGTTGAATTAGGGAGGGGATACTAATGGCAATAGTGTGTATGCGATTTAAGCATGTGACTGACATTTCTAAATTTTACAGACTGTTTCTTGCTTTCAATGTTAAAAAAATATTTCTCATAAGTAATGCCAAGAGTGAATTTATCTAGAGGATTTGGAAATTAATTCATTCATAGTGTTCTGCTCAAGATCAGGTCTTTCACTGCAAACTCAGCATTCTCCACTCTTTCCTTAACTCAGCTTTCCTTTTTAAATTAAGGGTGGCATTTGTTAGGACTATTTACGAATAAAATAAAGCTGCTTATTAAAAAATTATTTAAATAAATTTACCGGCAATTTAAAATATTTATATATTTAAGGTAAACGGCGATGTTTGAAAACAAATCAGAAATGTGAGGTTATGTACTTTCACTGCAACTTGATCATATTATTTATTGCCAAATAGGATCGCAATATTGTAAGAATGCACCCTAGTGGAAAAATATTGAAACATATCAAACTGAATATCATAATCAACATTGTAGGTTATTCATTTATTTTCTTTTTAGTAAACAACTCAGTAAAATCAAGGATTCTGATCATTATTTGCTATATTCAATGTATTTGTTGGAGAAAAATAATGCTCTGACCTGTTCATAATAATAAAAAGGAGCTGCGCAGAATATTAAAAAGGGGGGGCTTTCTTTATCACAAAAGCAGGAGCTCATAAACAGCGATGTAAAACACGCCTGTCATTGGTTGTTAAACAAAATTCACTGGAACGTGATTGGTCATTGACAACATTTGGGGCATGAGTCACAAGATATGACCCAGGGATGCTGTGAACATTCATTAGTAAGTACCTCGGATCTGAGAACAAAAATTATATTGTTCAGCCGCTAAAAATGTATAAGCTATCAATCACCTATTTAAATCTCACGCCATAAACATGCACACTATTAGTTATAGTAAGAAATTCGGAGTGGAAGTAAACATCAATAGAACTAAATATGTGGTCACACACAGAAATACGTTATATAATGGAAATTGACAGTTAATGATAAATGAGCAAAACTTTGAAAAAGTGTCTATTCAAATACCTAGGAACAATAATTAAAACAGGAATGAGACACACAAATAAATTTAACATAGGTCCTATTCTGGAAAGGCATACTATATGCATTACAGGGATTCCTGCCGTCCCACTTCTTTAAAAAAAAAAACATTAAAATAGAAATATGTGAAACTGTTATTCTCCCAGTTATATGGTTGCGAAACATGGACTCCTACTTTAAGGGGAGAGAAGAGATTACGAGTATTTCAGAATAAAGTTCTTAAGTAAATATTTTGACCAAAGAGAGATGAACAGACAGGCGAATGGAAAATTCTACACAACAGTGAGCTACATGATCTTTATAGTAAATGAGATATAATGAGGACAGTTAAGACTAGTAGACTGAGATGGGCAGGACATGTGGCACTGAAGGGGAATGAAACAGGATCATGGAAGCTTCTTGTAGAAAATTTAGAGGGAAAGCGCCCAGTAGCGAGGCAATAATGAGGTGGGAGAATAACATTAACCAAAATATGAGGGAAGTGATTATTATACAGAGGAGATTAAAAACATTAGCTCAGGATAGGGATGTATGGAGAGCTTAAGTCCGCGCGGCCACGAACCTACAGGTTCGATAGTGCCAATGAGCTAGATGTAAGAAATAACAGTTATACTTTAGAGCTTTGGAAAATTTATTCAATAACGCTAGATAGTTTTAAGATTATTTGTATAGCACTCGAGTTATAGTCAAACTTAGATACTAATAATGCAGCATGTTAATGAAAAAAATATATATATAAGTATGTCCAACATATAGATAATATATAGGTAAATTCCATTAGTCTGTTGATCAAGAGCTTACGACTGTGTGTATACTGGAAACTTATTGGGACTAAACGTATAACAAGGAAAATTTGCACACAAACCCATTAAGCAAATGACATTCCATAATAACATTGTTTATTATTCATAACTTACGTAGATAAAACATTCAAACAGTAGTATAAGAAACGATTATGAAATTAATATTCGACTAACTAGGTTCAAGAATAGCCAAATCAATCCTCTTAAACGTAATCAACTATTGAAAACTATTCTCACAGTGGTTCAATAAACTGATGGAAGTTAGACAAAAATAATAAAAAGTGGCAATTAAACAAATTGATAAAAATATTACATAACTTTACATAATTTGAATATTGTAACAGGTATATTAAATAATGCTAAGATATTTCGTAAACAAAATTTATATTTCAATGCAGTACCTATGATACTGACATTAAAATCCTTATACAAAGCAAGATTGAACATATGACGTCATACTAAGGAGGAGACCCCTCCCCATGTCTAAGAGAAGAGAAGGAATCAAAATGTCTGTCTGATACTCAAACTTAAATATTACGAAAAACTCTTTAAGAAATAATTTTCACGATTTGTATTTTTTTTTCATATAAATGGAATAAAATTTGCAATTTAATTCTGGTGTTCGAAATTAAGAAAAAAAGTACTTACGAAGAAGTCATTGACATTATCTTGGTCATTCTTATTGTATCCTTGAGGCCTGTCATTGGTTGGTATTTGCACCAAAAATCTTCGCAAACTTGTCTATTGCCGGTGTCCATCCATAAAAGAAGACGTCAGATACAATGAATGAAATCAAATACCCGACTTTCGTGATAGGGAGACTGGAATCGACTACCAGTCGTCTGCGAACGAACTCCCGACGACTCTACCACGCCCGTCTCGTAGTCATGGCAACAAGAGGGCGGGCGAGGGGGAAGGAAAAAAAAAAGATCTCTCTTGCTTCTTTGCCCGTCCATCCCTTTAACATACCAACGTAACACAACTAAAACTCGCCAAAACTCCCATCACTTTATATGCGTTTTTATAAAATGGGGTGGACATTTTTAGATACTTTTGTGGGGGGAAAGGGGGATTGGAACTTGATGAACCCCCTCCCCTCTTATGGGGTTGAAAAGCCAGACATAGCGACGTTGCCACGTCACTCAAGACCCCATTTGTCACAGTGTCTTATGAATCAGTTTGCAATGGGCACAAAGACACTGCAGCTGGAGTCTTTAAACTCCTTACGTTTAAATCACCAATTCCTAACATATTGCATGTACTCTATGTGCAAAAACTTCAATAACATCTTAATATATGACAGTATTACAAAATATGAGTTTCTTGAACGTAACCAGACCTCTGACACAATTACCATGTAAGCAGTTATTCATTCAGAATTTATGTCTACCACGGATGAACTTGCGTTCAACAAAACATTGCTCATATCATTTTTAATTTTCATATTAACTTAAAAAATCGCCGTATGCAATGAAATAATGTAATAACAAGAGAGATAGCCTAATTATATGATTTACAAATGTTCATTTAGGCCTCAGACTAAAACTCCGTCGTACTTTGTAATTTAATTGGCTTACTGGCTAACAAAATGTGTTTTTAGAAATTAAATGGGCTTGGCCAAGCGGTTAAACCGTGTTTGTTGTTATACTAAACACAATAAAATTAAACATAAAAACAAATTAATTAAAACTTGACTACAAAAAATAATAAAAATTAACCTAAAAAAAGGCATCATACAATGTTTTCTAAGTTGGAGGTAATTTACATTATTTAGTATTCACCTCTGACTGGGAATTACTAAATTCTAAGAATTTTAAGTAGTCTGGTTTTAATTTTACAAGATTACAATGGTCAACACTAGAATAGCTGATTTACAATAGTATTGCCATTACTTATCGAATGCCCTAGTAACTACATTGTACGACATTTAAAGGCGAAATTGCACTATGGTTTTCAGCCAAATGCAACTTAATATCATTACTTAAAACTGACAAACCAGGTAAAGGTTAGTCCTTAGTCAAAGTTGCATCAATTTAACTATAACTAACTTACATGGCCGTGTGGACATAAGCTCTCCATACATCCCTATCCTGAGCTAATGTTTTACAATAATTCCCTGTATAATCTACTTCCCTCAAATCACAGTTAATGTTATTTACGCACCTCATTCTTGGTCTACCAACTGACGATTTCCCTCTGGTTTACCTACAAGAAGCTTCCATGCACGTCTTTAATTCTCCATTTGTGCCCATCGCAGTCAACGAGACCTAACTATTCTTATTATATCTGGATTCCTATAAAGACCATGTAGTTCACTGTTATGTAGTCTCCTCCATTCCCTTGTCCATCTCCCTTTGGTCCAAAAATTTTCCTAAGAACTTTATTCTCAAATACCCATAATATCATTTCCTCCCTTAAAGTAAGAGTCCAATGTTTCACATTCATATAATATAACTGGTAGAATAGCAGTGTTGTATATTTTCAGTTTAACACTTTTTGGGAGAAGTTGGGACGACAAGAGTCCCTGTAATGCATAAATAGCATGCATTTCCAGAATCGAGCTTATGTTTAATTTCTTTGTGCATCTCATTCCTATTTGCGATTAAGGGTCAGTTTCACCAACAGAGGTAACTGTATTACACCAGTTTTCCCCATATATAATGCATAGCTTAAACTGGCGTAATACAGTTACCTCTGTTGGTGAAACCGACCCTTATTGTTCTTAGGTATTTGAATTCAGCCACTTATTCAAAATTTCCCTCATTTTCCAATAGCTCTCCATTTTCATTATATAATATATTTCTATGTGTGACCATATGTATTTAGTTTTATTGATTTTTCTTCCAGTACCAATTTCCTAGTGTTACTCAATACATTTGATAATGTAAATTTGCTTGAACATTTAAATTATGGCATACGAAAAATATATTCTTCGTGCAAGAAATTGTTGTGATACAATCAAATCAATATTGGACGCAGCATGCAAGAGACACAAGGATCAGATTATCGTGGTTATACGGGTTTCAATAGCTTTGATACGCGATACCTGGCTATCACATTACATCGCAAATATGTGTGTGTATCAAACCCCATTCTATAGGGTGGTATTCGTTCAATAACCACTTTACTTTCATCTAACTTTGGTTAAAACCGAGTCTTTGGTCAACAGCAACTCAATGGGAAATTTTTGTTTATAAAGTACGCCTATGGTTAAATGTTATCTAACGAAAGATGGGATGTCAATAGAGTTTACTTATAAAAAACATTGTCATAAAAACTTCCTTAAAGTGTTTAAATTTCTATTTACAGTCAGACAAAAAAAAAAACTTATTTTTCATACTATACCTCTTACGAGCTGTTGCAATTGTAATGTAAACAAACCAGATGTATGACTGCATTTTCATTGGTCGAGTAATGGTTTTACCTTTAAGCGTGTAATAAAATGTAGTTCGTTTTCTAACAAACGAAATAAAGGAAATAATAACAATACATATTTTCTAGCACATGTTTAGGCTAATTAAGTTATATGGAAGAATCCTCCTCCTCCTCCTCCTTCTTCTTCTTCTTTTTCCTTCCAAGTATTAGGCCAAGGCCTGTTACGATTCTATAGACAATTTTCCCTCCAGCGTTTCTTAGGACTGCCCAGAGATCTTCGTCCTCTTGGTATATAAATATAAACAGCTTTGGGGATCCGATTTGAACTCATTCTTTCAAGATGGTGTTTTCAATTTAGTTGCTTCTGTTTAATATATTCCAAAATTGGCGTAGTCTTCAATTCTATTAAGATATCGTTGTTTCTTTTCCGATCCCATCTGGTGTAACCCGATGTTCTGCGCATGAATCTTATTTCACAAGCCGTTATTCTGCTTTCATGTTATCTTTTTAGTGTCCATGCTTCACTACCATAGGTCAACACTGGTCTAGCCAAAGTGTTATATGAATCCTAAAATACATAATTACAATTTTATATAATAAATAAGCATTGTTACATTCTTAAGCACGCGCAATGCATTTATTGTATTAGACTTTATTTTTGTTATTTTTCAGTTTAGTCAGATAATCGTTTAGTATATAATAGGCTATTATTGTTATTTTTGTATTTGAATGTAACATAAAATACGTTTGTCCTGATGAGAGGAAGAGAAGGCCACATGACCTTAAATCCATAAATAAATAAATATAAATGCAAATAAATCCGAGGCAGAATACGTTGGGATTTCTACTGTTTCAAAATGGCCGCTTTCTGTGGAATTTCTTACAAAGTTAGAAAAGAAACAATTTGAAAAGCGGAGAGAAAGAATTTATTTTGAATGTTTTAAAGTAGTTTAGTGAAAAAATCCTACATTGGCCATTGACGACGTGCTGAAAAAACAGCAGAATATACAGGTGAGTCAGTATAGAGCATATATTCTGATAGAAATGAAATTGCAAATAAAGGATATGTATCGACATCATGGAAAAAAGAGTATAAACGTCTGATTAGGTAGGATCATATATAACACTGGGCAACAAATTTTGGGCAACTCTATTCCTCTTAGCTTTTTCATGGTTCTTGAGTTAAAAGTGTTGGTTTCACATACATAGCACCAATAGTTCTATGGAAAATTAATAGGACTATATTTGAAAATGTGGGAATTGACGCAAAAATGTATCCACAAGTATAGATGGAATAAATACCAGTTTGTGTTGGTATTGTATCTGATGATATGAAATGGGATTTCGTTTCAGCATCACTGACTTGGCCATCAAATTTATTAAAAATGAAGTTGTGACCGTCCGTTTTTATTGTGTTGCTATGGACTGTCCTTCACCAAACTCCAAACGTAGTCCCCCATTTTATATCCCACCTTGCCCTGATATCTTGATTCCATGTTTTTGAGATCCTGATGGAATCGTTCTCCATCTTCTTCACTCACATCACCCAAAATTTGGTCTATAGAAATCCAAATGTGAGTGCAGGTAATGTAATTTAGTTGACATTCTGCAACCTAATGTACGATATGTACTCAGCAAGTTTTCAATCAACTCTCGGCAATTGGGACTCTTCTTGTTTCCAAGAAACCATGCACAACATTACAAATGCTTCTCATGCACTTTTTTTAACTGGTGTCATCTCTTGTTCTAATTCTGCAGACTCCAGCATCTGTCTTATTTGAGATCCTGTAAAAACTCCAGCAAATAATTTTGCATCAGACAAACGTGGGAACATAGAGCGAATATGTTGCAAAGCATCTGACGATTTAACCAAAGCTTTAACATGATGTTTTTCTAGTCCCAATTTAATGTGGAGAGGTGGTAGTAAGATCTTCTTCCTGTCAATAAGAGGTTCATGTAGAACATTATTTTTATTGGAACAAGTTTGTTTCTTGAAGGCCACACTTGTTGGATGTAGTGTTGACCAGTTGCTGCTTTTCCATAAACAAAGGAAACATGGATACATGAATGCGATCAAACCGTTAACATTTGGAGAAAAATAATATTAACCAATCATATACTTCAAATTGAAAAAGTAACGAAAACAAAAATCGTGATTACTATCGAACCGTCGACATTTGGAGAAAAAAAATCACATATTTGAAATCATCGCAAAAAACTGAGTTAGAAACAATTAAAATATTCAAAGAGACATTTTCATTGTTACCCAGTGTAATTACTGTCAAAAATAAATAAGAAATGGAAATTCATGATTATTGGTACCATTTTAGCATGTATTCAGTCTTATTTCCCGTAAAATAGGATGTTGCTTAAGAACAATGTTTCTATTGATGACAATTCCGTACACAATTCAGTCATATAGTGGGTAAAAGTACTCGGTTCCCACAATAGACGGAGTCGGTGGAGTAATACCTTATGCAAGTTTGTTTACAGTACAATTTGGACTCGAAATTAGTATATTAGTGTTAGTATCAGTAAGTTATAGACTCAATTCTGGAAATGCGTGCTATTATGCATTGCAGAGACTCTTGATATCCCAACTCCTTTCAAAAAATGTTAAACTGAAAATATATAAAACTATTATTCTACCAGTTATATTATATGGGTGCGAAATATGGACTCTTACTTTAAGGGATGAAAGGAGATTACAAGTATTCGAGAATAAAGTACTTAGGAAAATTTTTGGACCAAAGAGAGATGAATAGACAGGTGAATGGAGAAGACTACATAACAATGAACTACATGGTCTTTATAGGAAGCCAGATATAATAAGAACAGTTAAGTCTCGTAGACTGCGATGGGCAGGACATGCTGCACGTATGGGGAATGAAAGACTTGCATGGAAGCTTCTTGTAGGAAAGCCAGAGGGAAAACGCCCAATTGGTAGACCAAGAATGAGGTGGGAGAATAACATTAACTATGATTTGAGGGAAGTAGATTATAGAGTGAATGATTGGAAAGCATTAGCTCAGGATAGGGATATATGGAGAGCTTATGTCCGCGCGGCCATGAACATATGGGTTCGATAGTGCCAGTGAGTAAGTAAGTAATATATTGTCTAATAAAAAACAGAGTGTAGGCCTAGTATTCACAAAATACACTAACATAGGGTTGAGCATCGTCAGATATAATTAGTAATTATAAAAGTAAACAAACATTAATACTCAATATGAATTATTCCATTCTATTAACACAGTTTAACTTCTCACCTTATATGTACTTTAAAGTATCGCACGTCACTGCACTCGATCCCTATCGGGAGAGGAATTTTAGCTATGATCACACGCATAATTTTTTGCACGATAGTGTGATCTGTCGTACTTACAGGAATGGCGACCATGATTGAAAGTTAAATTTTCTAAATATCGGAGTTGCCAACCTATAAATAACTATACCGTAATATTACAAATTACTTACCTAGGGTGGGAATTAAAACCACTGCCCTTTATGTTTACTATGTACAATGTATATACAAAAATATATCCAAAAGGTACATTACACGAAACAAATCGCTGCATTTTAAATTAACCGAACTTTATACAATATAAAACAATAAATTCGTATTTACAGCCATTTTATACTGACTGGTGTCACGGCCTGCTGTAGTCTCAACTAAATTATTTTAGGCATTTAGCGTATACATATTGGCCAGACTGCCAACGTCAGTCAGTTGTTTATAATGAACGCAAATATTTCCAACGAAGATTTTATTATTTTATTATTTTGAAAACACCATCGTGTAAAAAAAATGAACACTTTTTTTGAGGTGTTTTACAGAATCTCGGACTCTAAAAACACTTCCCAACCTCGCATTGTAATGACTAAATTAAGCACGCAAGGACATTGAGAATCTTCCCGAATGAGTGAACTCCTCAACGTCAGAGCCTCCTCAGAGGCAACACTACGTTAAGATAATAATAATTAGGATTATATGCTTGAACTTGTTATAATAATAATAATAATAATAATAATAATAATAATAATAATAATAATAATAATAATAATAATAATAATAATAATAATAATAATAATAATAATGTTATAGGTAATAGAAGGGCAATTTCTACATAAAAAAATTAGTAAGAAAACTGCGAGTACGAAAAACCGAAGCGAGAATGGAAGACGAGCAGATCTTTCAGGGTTGAATCCATATTCAAATGGGGAAGACTTATCTCGATCTTCAATTATTATTATTATTATTATTATTATTATTATTATATTATTATTATTATTATTATTATTATTATTATTATTATTATTATCATCATCATCTTTTTTTATAGGATGGGCATCATTCACAGACACACACTCATATTAAACATTGCGAATATGATAATGATGGTCATATGATGCTTGGGGACCGTTTGGACCTTAAAATTTCCTGACATTTGTCTTACAGGCGAGGAAAAACCCTGAAAAAACCCATCAGCCATGAAATTTGTCCCGACTGGGATCGAACTCAGGCCCGCAGCGTACGAGGCATCGACGCTACCCCAAAACCAAAGCGGTGGATTGAATATAAATTATGCAGATATAAATAATAACTTCATATCCATAAAATTGCCTACTTTTCATTATTGTATAGACGTAAGGCCAAGAATAACACTGGTCTAAGTAGGCCCTAACTCACTGTTACTATGGAACCCGTGTAGATTCATGGCCGCGCGGACATAAGCTCTCCACAAATCCCTAAACAGAGCTAATGTTTCCCATTCATCCCCTGTATAATCTGTTTCCTTCAAATCATAGTTAATGTTATTCTTCTCTCATTTTTATCTACCAATTAAGAGCTTTCCATCTGGTTCCTACAAGAGCTTCCATACCCCTTTTTTCATTCCTCATTTATACCATTTGTTCTGCCCATCGCAGTCGGCAAGACTTATCTGTTCTTATTATATGGGGTTTCCTATCAAGCTCATGTAGCTCACTGTTATATAGTTTTCTCCATTTGCCTGTCTGTTCAACTCTCAAATACTCGTAATATTTTCTCCTTCCTTAAAGTAAGAGTCCATGTTTCACATCCATATAACTTGGAGAATAAGAGTTTTATATTTTTTCAGTTTAACATTTTTTTGAAAGAAGTTTGAACGATAAGAGTCCCTGTTATGTATAACAGCATGCATTTCCAGAATGAGACTATTTTTAATTTCTTTGTGCGTGTCATTCCTGTGTGTAATTACTTATGAAAATATTGTTGCGTGAAAAGCCTCCTCGAAGCGTTTAAATTTCTATTTTTTGCGCGATAGTGCGTTTTGTCGTACTTAACAGCAATGTCGACCATGATTGAAAGTTCAACTTCCTACATTTCGGGGTTGCCAACCTAAATAACCATACTGTAATAAAATAACTATACTGTAATATTATATATTACAAACCACGTGTGGGAAGTAAAACCACTGCCCTCTATGTATACTACATGCATTGTATATACAAAAAATATCCAAAAGGTAGTGTTAATATACATTACACGAAACAAATCACTGCATTTTAAATGAACTGAACTTTATTTGAAACAATATAAAACAATAAATCGTACTTGCCGCCATTTTAACATTAATTGGTCTCACGGCTTCCTGTAGTTTCAACTAATAAACATTGCCCATACTGTTAACGTTAGTCAGTTGTTTATAATGAACGCAAACATTTCCAACAAAGATGTTATTACCTTTCTGTTAAGTTATTTATTATTTTGGAAACACCATCGCACAAAAAATTATGTACAACGCACGTTTGTGAAATGTTTTACAGAATCTCGGAAATTAAAAACCTCGCTATCTCTAGGTTTTCAAAAATTTTCTTTGCTTCTGTAAAAACCACTTCCCAACCTCGCATCGTAATGTACTATTGCAGTCAGACAAAAACAATTTTGTCATATATCATATCTGATGACAGTAATTTATAGTCTTATAAAATTGCACGGATGTTTCACCAACATATGCATAAACTTCGGCAGATATAATTAGTAATTATAAAAGTAAGGAAACAAGAATACCCAATATGAATTATTCCATTCCCTTAACGCAGTTTAACCTCTCACCTTATAGGTACTTTAAAGTGTCACACTATCCGAGTCTTACAGTGGCACGACCTGTCGGGAGAGAGATTTTAATTTTGGATCACACACATACTTTTGTGACCTCACTAAGACATGGAGGCCATCCCCGAAAGTGATCACCTCAATACCAGTGCCTCCTCCGAGACAACACGTTAAGATGAAACACGCCATTCACACACTAAACATGGTGAATATTGATAATGGTGATTATAATGACCAGATGAAGTTTAGAGACCGTTTGGGCCTTAAAGTTTCCTTTATTATTTTACAGGTGAGGAAAAACCGCGAAAAAACCATACCTAGGATATTTGTCACAATCGGTGATCGAACTCTTAATAAACAGGCATCTAAACAACAATGGGGGCACGCCATAGCGTAGTGGTTAAGGCACTGGCTACAAGCCGGAAGGTCAAGGGTTCGAGTCCCGGTGGGGACTGGATTTTTAAACTGACCCAAACCTTCTGGCGAAACTATGACTCTGGGGTCGACTCAGCCTCTAACGGAAAGGAGTACCAGTCGCTTGATCTGGGGTAAAGGCGGCCGTCGCGCAGGGCTGACAACCCGGCTGACACCAAGTGCCGATTGACTAGAAAAAGTGGGATCCTTAACCTCCTACTACCCCAAGGGCCTCCTGAGGCCTGTTGTAGGATCACTTTACTTTTTTTTTTCTAAGAAACAAACTTCTTCATCCTAGCAATTCCTTGGTTGCGTACTAGAAATAATATTATATATTCTTCTTCTTCTTCTTCCTTTCATGTGATAGACCTAGTGGTCTGTTACGGTCTCAATCCAACGTTTGAAGGGTCTGCCCAAAGATCTCTTGCCTGGTGGCTGGTAATTTAAGATCTGACGTGGTATTCTTGTTCTGCTCATTCTTCGTACGTGAGATTTCCAGTTGTTTCTGTATTTTTGTACATATTCCATGACTGATTCTGTTTGTAATTCTTTGAGAATGTCAGAATTCCTTTTATGGTCTGTCCTTGAATAGCCCGCAGTACGTCTCATAAATTTAATTTCTGCCGCAGTTAGTCTTTGTTCATCTACACTGCGAATTGTCCAGGCCTCACTGCCGTAACATAATATGGGTCTGGCCAGTGTTTTATAAATTCTAGTTCGTGTGTGTTGCTGTACTGTGTTTGGCTTGAAAATATTATTTATAATTCCTGTTACTCTGTTAAATTTTATAATGTTTTGACTAAAATCTTTTTCTTCTTCGTATGTAACTTGGTATCCGAGATAGTTAAATGTGTTGGTTTGTTCTAATATTTTATTATTAATAACAATTTTTTCTGCGAACTGGGTCTTTTCCTAGGAAAGCCATGGACTTTAGATTTTTCTGTTGAGATTTCCATGTTGTAGTTTATTGCCGTTTGGTGAAAAGAGTGGAGTGAACGTTGTAGGTCAACTTCTGAATTCGCTATAAACACAATGTCATCTGCAAATAATAGGGTGTCTAAATTATATAATCTATTAAGTGGTATACTGTCATGTGGTTGTAGTCTCCATTCTTTAATAATTGAGTTCATGTATATTATGAAGAGCATTGGTGAAAGACCACATGCTTGTCTAACTCCTTGATTAATTGGTCTGCATTCCGAGATTTTATTTTCAATCTTAACTTGGATGTAATTATCCTTATAAATATCATATATAGCTTTTATCAGTTGGTCTGGGATTCCATCATATTTGAGGATTTCTAATAATTTGTTTCTATTTACTTAGATATTAAAATCAATAATATGTCATAATATATTAATAAAATTATTAAATGGAGAAGGGTAACGGATGAGAACCCTCTATGAGGCAGTCTCATCAAAGGGTCTAGCGTCCCTTTCCTCGCGCGCTTCTGGTCACACTGGCCCGGTGTGTAGTTCCTGATCGAAGGGTCCCTTGCACAGACTAACGTGTGAAGACCTCAAAGGACAGAAATAAATGAACGGAGGATGCACCCTTTCTCCAGGGGAAAAATTTGGAGACCCACTCCCGGGGTAACTAGGAGAAATCCTCAACGGTCCATAGGAGCGGAAGAGGCAGCCTCCATTTGGGGTTCATACAACTGGGGGCTATGATGTCTAGCCTTAAAATGGCAATCTGCGGAACGCCAGTAACGTACCCAGAGAAAATATTATTACAAGAAGTCTAATAGATAATGGAACAAGCCACATGAGCTTAATCCGTGACTGATGATGATGATGATGACTAAATGAAGTGAATGGATAGAGACGAGTGGAGAAGGAAAATCAAACTTTAGGCACAGAAAGATGTGTGAACATTGAAAATCTATATATAAATAAAATTAAATTCTCTCATTGAGTCGGTATGTTGACCGCATACTATTCATGGTATCTTTAGGGAAATAAGTGTATCTAAATTAATGTGGTCTAGTAACTCCTCTAATACAGGAGAGGCTAAGGCCCAACTTTGGGATGTTACGCCATTGCATATGTGTGTAGATAGTAGGCCAACATAAGATTTCGAAAGATTATATAAAATATATGATGAATCACAATGGAGCAGCCAAGTACCTGTGCGTGTCAGCATGATGTGTTGTGCAATAATGATAAAATAACAAAGTCCTCTATTTGTAAGTAACTTTATATTACACTGATGTAAGCTTCGTCTCTAATCTAAATTATACGAAGATGAGTAGCTAGCTACATTATATGATGCAATACTCTTGAGTAAATATAAGATGGGATATAGGCCTATTGTACTGTAGACGATGTTCTACATGGTATGTATACGAAGCCAAATATAATGCGAACAGTTAAGTCTCGTAGACTGCGATGGGCAGATCATGTGGCACGAATGAGAAATGAAAGAGGTGCATGGAAGCTTCTTGTAAGAAACCAGAGGGAAAAAAACCCAGTTGGTAGACTAAGAATGAGGTGGGAGAATAACATTATCCACGATTTGAGGAAGTAGATAATACAGGGGCTGATTGGAAAACATTAGCTCAGGATAGGTATGTGTGGAGAGTTTATGTCCGCGCGGCCACGAACCTACGCGTTCAATAGAACCAATGAGTTAATTAGTTGTAGATGATGTTAATAAACCAATAACTCACTGGCACTATCGAACGGTGGATCATGACAGAGCGGACATAAGCTCTCCACATATCCTGTCCTGAGCTAATGTTTTCCAATCATTCCCTGAAATCATGGTTAATGTTATTCTCCCAGCCCATTCTTGGTCTACCAACTGGGCGTTTTCCTACTGGTTTTCCTACAAGGAACTTCCATGCCCGTCTTTTATTCCCCATTCGTCCCACATGTCCTATCCATCGTAGTCTATGAGACTTAACTCTTCTTTTTATATCTGGTTTCCTATAAAGATCATGTAGCTTACTGTTTTCTAGTCTTCTCCATTCGCCTGTCTGTTCATCTCTCGTTGGTTCCAAAATATTTATAAGAACTTTATTCTCAAAAGCTCGTAATATTTTCTCCTCCATTAAAGTTAGAAGGAGGACAAAAGCCACATCACAAAGTTTTTTTTTAAAAAGAATCTCACATCTGGTAATTTAACGAAATAAATTGTTAGTAAGCCTATTAGTGAAGGTGGAAATATAAAGTTACCCTTTGGCAGATCACAAATTCCCGTAGGGGATGTATACACTATAGATGCAGATATTCTCAATCGACACCATGAGATGTAAAAAAAGTATTGTTTTTCAGTCGATACCATGAGATGTAAAAAAGTAGGCCTATTGTTTTTTCAGTCGACACCATGAGATGTAAGAAGTATTGTTTTTCAGTCGATACCATGAGATGTAAAAAAGTATTGTTTTTCAGTCGATACCATGAGATGTAAAAAAGTATTGTTTTTCAGTCGATACCATGAGATGTAAGAAAGTATTGTTATTTTGGAAAAATAATCAGAAAACCTATTTGAACTCAACATTGAACAAATGAATAGAATTTTTAATTAGAAAAACAAGTTGATTAAAGCATTTGCTGGATAATAAAACTGCAAGATATAAAAAATAATAAAAATATTCCTAAAACTTGGTTATAGTACAGTAACAATTTCAAGGAAGGAAGGCAATGGTTAAAAATCAATGTAATTGTAAAATTTCATACATATCCTACTGCCTTTCTACATGACCGACATCTAGATGATAATAATCTTTCTTTCAGCTGTGAAACGAAATGTAGACTGCAACATTTAAACCGTAAAAAAAACCTGCTGCTTCTGTGATACGATTCCATAAATAGAGCACACGTGATAAAGCGCGTTTGTAGAGTGAAACGTAGAATTTTCCACATGTGTTGCGAGGGACATTCAACTCCCTACTGAGGCGTCGTGTTGATGCGTTCGGACTATCGCTGGCAATTTCAACCTGTTGCACAGTTTCTGCTGGATACGCGTGGCCGCCCACGACGTGCCACATCACACACACTGCCGGTACGCTTAAATTTGTTAATAAGAGACGAATATGTGTCGTTGTTTGGGCTGGTTTATGGGATTTATGGGTAAATTCAGTTCTTGAGTCTTCATATGACAATCCGCGTACCCGTGCACAATGGCAAACTGTTCTTCCGTGTTAAACATGTTGCACTAAGCAAACAGTGTTTACAAAGGAAGAAAGAAAAAATAGTAATATTTTCATGGAAATGGATAGTGAGTGATTTTAGGGACATTCTTCTTCTTCTTATTCTTCTTCTTCTTCTTCTTCAACATCCAAGGATTAAGCCGTTGGCTCGTTCTGATTTCATGAAAGCTAGAAATATTAGAATTGTTCAGACCATCTTCTATGTGGGCGCCCAACATTTCTCCTTCCGTATGGTTTATAAATCAGCAAACATTTTGGAAATATTTTTTTCTGGCATTCTATCAACATGCTCTTTCCAGGCGTTCGTACATTTAACTATCAGATCTGTAAGTTTGAGAATATTTAGTTCTTTTCTTATATATCTTGATTTCGTTTTTTTTTTTTTATCCCGCGTATATCTTGCTATATTTCTTAAAAATCTCGTCTCAATTGCTTCCAATTCTTTGTTCTTGTCTTTTAGTGATCGTCCAACATTCTGATCAATATATTACTTTATAAAATTTAATTTTTGTTTATTTTCTTGTATTTTTTAGGGTTCTTTTAATAGTACCACACATTACATTAAATTTCTTTATTTACTTTAGAGACATTCTATATATTTTATAAGAAAGTGTTCGATAAGCTCATTTTTAATTGTTTTTGTGTTCGAACAGTCTTTCATATAATAAGGGAGGGAATTCCAGAGTCGGGTAGCCAAAACAAAGAAGAGGAATCTATGATGATCTTGAAGAAGATTTCCGGGCTGTAAGGCCGTGGTCTCGAGGCTTTAAGTTCCCCGACGTTTCGCCAGAGACTGCGTCTGGCATCCTCAAGGATCTTTAAGATCATCATAGCAACTCCGGCCGTGAAAGTCTAAGTCAATACAAAAGGAATCTATGTTTACAACACTAAGTTGCATCTCAATCGTGTGTTTAAGTTATGGAGGGAAAATGGTGGATAGAGGCAAGTAGAAAAGTGGACAAAGTGTGGTATGAGAAGCGGAAAAAAATGTCTATTTCGCCTGACTATTAAACGGAACTAAGACAACATTTTAAACGCTGAAGCTATGTGATCTTATTTACAAAGCTTGGAGATATATATATATGACGTGCACAAGCATTATGAACTCGTTGCTGGCTTTGTCCTATGAGTAATTCGATGCCCATGTCGGTTAATAATATGTCATAATATTGGAAATGCGGCCTAATTTAAGTTGAGACGATCACTTATTCGATGAAGGAGGAATTACTTTTTAAAAGTATTACGAAATGAAAGATGGAATATATATTTTTACAAGCAGTGCCAACTAAGATTTTGTCCAAAACAGACATCGAGATTTTTCATGAATGGTTTAATTAGATTATAAGTTTGATTTAGATTTACACGGACTGACGGTGATTAAAGAAGTGGATGCATTCAAATAGAAACGATAATTACAAATAGGATTGAGATGCACAAATAAATTATACATAGGGCTCAATTTTGAAAATGCATGCTATTACGCATTACAGGGACTCTTGTCCCAATTTCTCTAAAAAAATACATTAAACTGAAAATGTATAAAACTGTTATTTCCCCGGTTATATTATATGTTTCACATGAAACATGGGATCTTACTTAAAGGGAGAATACACCAAAAGATTAGTCCGTCGCCGTGGAGTAGTAGGTAGTCCGGCGACCCGAGTTCAATTCCCGGCGGGGTGGGGATTTTAAAAAATCTCCACTTTGGGTCTGGGTGTATGTGCTGTCCCTAATGCTCAACCGAGTGCACATTTCCTATAAAAAACCAAAAGATTACGAGTATTTGAAAATAAAGTTCTTAGGAAAAAATTTGGACCAAACAGAGATGAATTTATAGGCGAATGGAGAAGACTACATAACAGTGAGCTATATAATCTTTATAGGAAACCAGATATAATAAGAAGAGTCAAGTTTCATAGACTGCGATGGACAGGACATGTGGCACGAATGGGGAATAAAAGAGAGACACGGAAACTTCTTGTAGGAGAACCAGGGGAAAACACCCAGGAGGTAGACCAAGAATGAGGTCTTAGAATAACGTTAACAATGATTTGAAAGAAGTAGATTATACAGGGGATGATTAGAAAAAAATAGCTCAGGATAGAGATGTATGGAGAACTAATGTACGGAGGGCATGGACCTATAGGTTTGATAGTGCCAGTGAGTTAGTTATGGACTGACGAATAAATTTTGTTTAATATACTGATGACCGATAACGATAGCTTGTAACTTTCCTGGATTTGTAGTAAGAACCGTTTCTTTCAACCACATTGCTGTAGAGTCAATGACTTCATTAAGCTGTTTAATTGCATCGTTAATCAGTTATGGTCTTGTATGTATATTATACAGTACACGTATGTATATTATGTAGCTAGGATGTCATATTTACAATGTTTGACGAACCAGTGACGTCGTTAAGGTGTTTAGGACCAAAGGGATACGAACAGACAATTGAATGAAGAAGACTACATAATTGGGATCTACAGATTTTGGAATCAGATGTAAGAAGAACAGTTAAATCACGTAGACTGAGTTGCACAGGGCGTGTGGCACCAATGAAGAATGAACAAAGGGACATAGGAACATCAACAACTTCACGATATATATATATATATATATATATATATATATATATATATATATAGGCCTTCTGGCCTGTTCCGGTTGTTCATTTCATCGCCTCATAGATCTTTCTTGGGATCTCTTGCCTATAGGTGCAAGTTTCAAGGCTCTTTTGGATATTCGGCTTTCTTCCACATTGTTTTCTGTAAGTTTTAACTTTATCTAGGAGGGGTGTAATTTGCAATTATTTACGTATATTTTGACTTCTAATTTGATCTTTCAATGAGCATCCTTTTAATGCTCTTAAAACTTTAATTTCCGATGCATTTATTCTACTTTCATTCCTATTTCCAACATCCAACATTCACTGCAATACAAACATTATGACATACCTATTGTTTTATAAAATTTTAATTAAGTGTACTTTCTTGTTTAGTTTTTTAATGTTCTTCTGATTGTTCCACACATACTTTGAAAACGCTAGAATTTTATTTGAATGTCTTCATCAGAGTTATAAGAAATATTATATCCAAGATAGTTAAAATGTGACATTTTCTTCGTTATCTAATACAATTTTAAATGGGGCATAAGAACTTGTAGGAAAATTAGAGGTAAAGCGTCCAGTAGGTAGATCAAGAATGAGGCGGGGGAATAATATTAACCATGATTTGAGAGAAGTGAATTGTACATGGAATGATCGGAAAATATTAGCCCAATATAGTCACATATGGGTTCCGCGCCGTAGCCGAGCGGTTTAAGCCATGTTAATTTGGCGCAGGGCTATGGGACTTGCGCTGGTTCGAGTCCACATGGGGAGAAGAAATTTTCTCATGGAATTTCGGCCAGTATGGGACCAGTGCGCACCCAGCATCGTGAGCAATTTCCTTAGGCTACAATAAGTAGCGATTGCAGGTTGAAAAAAACCAGCCATTAAAGCTGAGGGACCTGACATGCTGACTACATGTCACTGCTATACTAGTTGGAAAATTAACACAGGCCTGTTGCACCATGGGGTTTAGTTTTTAATATTAAAAGGAAACGAAGTAGAAAGATATTATCACATCTCAGTTTTCGATTGGACTTTAATACGATTTCCGGCTACACCACAGAAATTTCTCATTATATTATATGGTCTACTTTGCCTTTTCATGAAAAACAAGTAATTTTTTGAATGAAGTATTGGCGAAATTCGATTAAGAAAATTGCAGAATATGACATGCCAACCACGTTATTTGTTATCTTAGCTACATCAATTACTTGGTGGGTCTTGACTCAGAGCTCTCGTGCCATTAAATTTATTTATTGTAGGTTACAGCCTTATTCGAGAGAGATCTTCGATTTGTATTCTGATCTTAATAAGATTTAAATCATGGAGCGAATTGGCTCAAGCGATAGTGTTTAAGAGTCGTATTCGAGAAGGAGTTCCGGGTTCAAACCAACTGAGGTTTTCCTGATTCTTTTGAGTGTTAAAAGCAAATTCTGGGTTGAGATTTTTATTAGCAGGACCAATTTAATCGTACTCACCATTTCTGGTGCTAGCAGATGATTATGTTCCTCAGAAACTTTTAATTAACATTTAACAATTATAAAAGAGCTTTCATAGCTTTTAGAAGTAACCACAGACTTTCAGATTGGAAACGAATTCATAGTGGAATAAAGCAAGGATGTGGCCTATTTGCATTATTTTTCATCATATATATATATGAATAGAATCATCAAAGAATGGAAACAAACTCGACATGGTTTAATTTCTATCAGCCGAAACCTACAAATGGATAGTCCACTTTTCGCTGATTATTTAGCTTTGATTGCATATAATGAAGATGAGCTTCAGTATTCTGTATATAATCTAAATAAAATCAGCGCAAAATATGATATGGAAATCAACATTGACAAAACAAAAGTTATGGCAGTTTGTGGAAAATGCCCGATTACAAGCAAAATTTGCATAAACAATTAATTAATAGAAAAGGTCAATGAGTTTACTTATCTTGGTTATAATTTAACGTTTGTTGGTGAAACAGACATAACTTATAAACTTTATAGATACAAAAAAAAACAATAGAAATAATTAACAAAATCATGAAGTCTTGGGAAGTACAGCGACACACAAGGATACGTTTATATAAAACCTTAGCTAGACCTGTTATGGAAGCGAAGCATTGACCATGAGAAGTATTGATATCAGCAGAATAACAGCTAGTGAAATGAGATTTTTTAGAGCAATACTAGGATATATTCGCATGGACCGCAAAATAAATGGAGATATCATGTAAGCACTTAAATTACAACCAATCTCACAATTTATAAATAAATACCAGTTACAGTGGAAAACTCATGTGCAAGGAATGAATCGTAATATTACAATTCCAGTCTATTTAGACTTCCAAAAGTCATGCTTCAATACAGTCCTCAAGGGAATAGATCTTTTGGACGTCCTAGAAAAAAATGGACACAGAATGATTCACTAAAACTGTAACAGGCTTTGGGCCTTAAACTTGTTTGGAAGATGATGATGATGACGATGAGACGTGATATGAGCTTAGATGTTAAAGTGAACATAAATAAGAACACAAACGATCTAAATCATAATTCTTTAGATGATAAATATAACTGAAACATTTTCTTATAATAATGGCCTTCATAATGTCCTCATAAATTTCCATAATAAATGTTGATTCGTTGAATGTAATTTCAGGAATCTCCACATTTCACAAGTTAAGTTTAACCTGATGCAGAGTCTACCGAGAAATCAGTAATTAATTCGGAGGATGGCATAGCTATGGGGAACTCCATAGACATACACACATACACACATGGTGTGTAACTGGGACAAGGGAGGGGGCAACAGACGCTTGGCGCCCGCTCAATAGGTTATGGCGACGCCCGTCATGCGATTGGCGCGTCCCGACGCCTACATACCCAATAAAAGTCGACTGCTACGTCGTGCGCTTCTTGTCCTCCCCCTCTGCTCCACAATTTCCAAGAAATTGTCTCGAAGTAGGGGAAGGCAAGGTTACAGGACACGCCAATTTGTAGTGCGGCAAATATTCCCTCAACATACAATAGTTAAAAATACCTACACTTGTTACTATAATATACTCGTCATAGTCCATTTCCAAGCTACAACAAACACTTGCTGAGAATTATACGTGTATAGTTCAATAAGTAAATAAATAATACTACTGCAGATAATATACTGTGGATAAGGAAATGTAGCAAAGTCAAAGGTGAATGAACTGCCATGCGACCCACGTGAGCAGGTGATGAGCATATCTTCGACCCACTGAATGTGGGCCCCCACTGACTGTGGGCCCCGGGATCCAAGACAGAGTCAATTGCCCCGGATAATTTGGATATGTAATTTAGTTTAGTTATTGTGTAATAATAATAATAATAATAATAATAATAATAATAATACTAATACTAATACTAATAATAATAATAATAATAATAATGATTTATTATAGCTGGTAGAGTTAAGGCCATAAGGCCTTCTCTTCCACTCAACCAGCGAATAGTAAAATTATACAAAAATTAGGTACATATTACAATTTTAAGATATTATTAAAATACAGACTAAACAAAATACAATTATGATGTAATCTAATACTAGCTAATACTAACAAAAACATAGAATATAATAAAATTAAAATTGTAATGATTAGGACTAGCATTTTTATGACCTAAAGACCACCGAAATATGCAAAAAAAAAATAGTTATGACCTAAAATTTACAAAAAATATGTAGTGTAACATAAAACATATGGTCCACCGCTGTGGTCTCGGGGTAGCGTGCTGCCTTGTCACGCAGCGGGCCCGGGTTCGATCCCCAGTCGGGACAGTTTTTCTGGGTGAGGTTTTTATCGGGGTTTTTCCTCATCTGTAAGACAAATGTCAGGAAAACTTTAAGGCCCAAGCGGTCCCCGAAATCATATGGCCATCGCATCATCATCATCATCATTCATATTCATCTTAGGTTAAGCTTAGGATTAGGGACTCTCCTGGCGCACCATTATCATCACCCATCATATCATGGGGACAACGTAACCCCGCCTTCCAGGCGCCCCAACCTTAGAAGTGGGTTACAAGTACGCATGCCAGGAGAGAAACCAGGAATGTCGAAAGACAAAACCTGGGGCATTCGAGAAAAAAAAAATAAAACATATGACCTAATAACATTATAATTATGTAATAATTTCATTTGTAAAATCAACTAATAAATCCGTTTATGATAATTAACTATTTATTTAAGAATAGAATGCAAATGAGAAGCAAATTAAATTATGGATTTATTAAAATTATCAGTAGCTACCTGCCTGTCGCAAGACAATGCATCAATATTTATTCAGGTATGGGAAAAGTTCATACTATGAACTGAAACGAAATAGGAGAGGAAGATAGATTTTACAAGAAACAAAATTCTGAGAAATTTAACAACTCAAATGAACATGGAAGAAATAAATCTTACGATAAAAGTTCATTACTTTTTAAAAGAGTGAAAATATGACGAATATAACCAATAAATTGCTGTAATAAGCTCGGTCACATATAAATGGCTAAATAAGCATAAATATGACTTAACAAAACTTTATTAAATTTGCTTTCATTTATATCATCATCATCATGAACGAATTCGTTTTAAGCCATGTGGCCTGTACGGTAAACCTAGCGAAGATGGTCTTGATCTTTCCACCGATGTTTTGGTCTTCCTTGGTCCCTATGTCCAGTTGGGGTATATTGGAATGCCAATTTTGGAAGTCTATTTCTTGCCATTCTCCTCAGACGATTTTTCCATTCTTGTTGGTATCTTTGTATATCTTCATTTAAACTTGTTACTCCAAGTTTTCCTCCTAACAATGATCGTAAGAAGCGCATTTGGCTTACTTGAAGTTTATGAGAGTTTCTTTTATATAAAATCCAAATTTCACTTCCGTATTTTAAAGTAGCTTTTGATGTGATGTTATGTAATCTTAGTTTTGTCTCTGTCCTCATCTGTTTACCAAAATGTCTTCGTATTACCCCATTCATTTTATTATATTTTTGTAATTTTGAATCAATGTCACTCTTATACTCTACAAATACACTTCCTAAGTAAGACAAATCTGACACTTGTTCTATAATTTTTCCACCAATCTCAATTTTCACCCGTTGTATGTTTTTTTCACACATTGCCATTGTTTTGGATTTTGAAGTGGAAATTTTCATATTATATTTGCTGGCAATTTTGAATAATTGATACGCTGCTATTTGTAAGCTATCTTCGGAATCTAATATTATTTTATCATCAGCATATCAGTTTATATATATATATATATATATATATACACGCATATACACGCATATAAGAAACATATCACTACAGTAAATTAAATAAAAACATTAAAACAAACTATTAAATAATATTAACATTACTACCAATATTTAAAACACAGTTATTCAAAATATTCAACAAGTACATCGGCTGATGGATGGGTCACCATCCATCACCAATGCACACTCTAATAGCAACTTCATAAAACATAGTTGCTCATATTGCAGAAAATACACATTAAATTTTTTTCGGAGTTTTTCCTCATCTAAGACAAATTTCAGGAAACTTTAAGGCCCAAACAGTCCCGAACATCACCTGGTCATCATGATCATCATTAACATATTCATTAAGTTTAGGATTAAGGCCTCTCCTGGCGCATCATTACCATCATCATCACCTATCGGCTATCACATATCATCGGGGCAGTGTAACTCCGCCTTTCAGGCGCCCCAACCTCAGCAGTGGGTTACAAACACGCTATGCCAGGAGAGAATACCAGAATGTCGAAATGACAACGTGGTGTCATTGAAAAAAAAAAAACCATTTTTCTTCCAAGTTATGTTTGCATTTGCGGGTATTTAAATTCACTGCTCTAACTTTCTTCTTAATCGTTATGAAGATTTTGTAATTAATAATTATTTATTCTTACATTAATTAAGATTATTAGTTCATGATGTTTGATGAATTAACCCGATCCTGGGGATTCAAGTTATTTATGGCCTTCTCCGATGCGCCTTTGCATCAACCTCTTAAGCTTTATCGATGTAATGGATACAGAAATTTCAAGATACTAACTACATCACATGACCACATGCTACACTCCTATTGGCCGATGCTTAAACATTATATTTGATATATTCTAATTGGTCATAATTATGAAAGATTTAATTGCTATCTCTGCCCATTTAAAATAAAAAATTATTTATCTATTCAAACAAATATAAATATAAAAATATTAACAGTTCAATGAACACAATATTTTTATAAAATATCAACAGTTCAATGAACACAATATTTTTATAAGTTTACCCATCAATGATTAAAATAAATTTTATAAGTGTTTAGATAATTATCATAAGTAATGCCACGAGTGATTTCCAAATTATCGATAAATTCACGACTCACGAAGTGAGGAGTGAATTTATCTAGAGAATTTGGAAATCAAGAGTGGCATTTGTTAGGACTATTTAACGAATAAAATATAGCTGTTTACTCACAAATCATTATTTAACTATAGTTATTTTAAAATATTTATATATTTAATGTAAACGGCAATGTTTGAAAACAAATGAGAAACGATAAGTAAGCTTCATCTGCTTCTTTTGTTTATCACTGCAACCAGATCATACTATTTATTGCCAAAGGAACGCAATATTGTAAGAATGCTCTCTAGTGGAGAAAAAATGAAACACATCAAACTGTATATTAATTAATTTCTGATGTATGATGTAAATATGACAATTATATTTTTCTGGATTGTTACCTGGGAAAAAATACATTTAAGAAAGTACAAACAGTGGTTTCTTTTTTTTGGTGGTATAATCAATTGCTACAAATGTTTTTATATTAACTCCCGCATACGGCATGTGTTGACATTCATGCACTATATATACAATCTGGTAGCCGTATTTCCCACAGGCTCAGTCACTGCAAAATAATGGTCAGACCTGTTCAGAATATTAAAAAGGAGGAGCTTTCTTTAATATGGTAATTATAACACTGATAAATATTTCGTGAAACACGACTCTGATTGGTTGTAAAACAGAAATCATTGAAACGTGATTGGTCATTGACTCTCATTTGGGGCATGAGTTAAATAGTCTAAGAAATGTTTTAATTGTTGAAATCACTATTTTTATGCAACAAACAAGTTTAAGCTATAAGAAATATTTAGATTATGACCAGCCTCATGGGCTAGTGGACAGCGTTTCTAACTACTGTTTATGAGGTCCCGGGTTCGATTGCCGGTCAAACCATAGGAATATTCCCTTAAAGGGAATTATTCCTGTGGTTGCCCATGGTCTGGAATTTAGGCTAAGTTTAGGATAAGAACTCTCCTGGCGCTTCATTACCATTTTCACCTATCATATCATCGTGGTAACGTAACTCCGCCTTCTAGGTGCCCCAACTTCAGAAGTGGATTACAATTACGCCAATGCCAGGGGAGGAAACCAAATATGCCATAAAAGACAACCTGGTGGCATTAGACAAAAAACCCATATTTAGGTTATTTGTGAAGTTAAAAACTTTCTTTTTATTCAATGCCCAGATTGTCAGTACGACATTTCTGGTATTCTCCCCTTGTATTGGCGTAATTGTAATCCTCTTCTTAGGTTGGGGCGCCTGGAAGGCAGGGATGCTCTGCCCCGATGATAAGATGGGCTATGATGACAGTGGTGCGCCAGGAGAATCCTTAATCATAAACTTAATCTAAGGTGAAAATGGATGATGATTATGATGGCCATATGATGTTCGGGGACCATTTGGGCCTTAAAGTTTCCTGACATTTGTCTTACTGTACAGGTGAGCAAAAATCCTGAAAAAAAAACCTCACCCAGGAAACTTGTCCCGACCAAGTCTCGATCTCGGGTCCACTGCGTGAAAAGGCACCACGTTACCTCAAGACCATAGCGGTGGTCAATTTAAAAACTTCTATTAAATAATTTTGAAGAAATAAATTATTCCGTTTTAATTTAACTCTTAAATCTCCTGCTTTACACGTCATTGTTGGCATACCTGTCTGGTTTCTTTCTGGTTTTCCTGCAAGAAGTTTCCGTGCCCCTCATTCATTTTGCATTCGTGCCACGATCTGCTCATCACGGTCCAGAGAATTAATTGTTCTTATTACAGCTAGTTTCCCATAAAGATAATGCAGCTTAAAAATACCCAATCTAAATTAATATAGTTTTATTATTTGTAAACATATTCAATCTATTATCGATCATTTATTTTCATTAATGAATTCTACTTTTCCTAAGCACTATGTTCTCAAATATTAGTAATATTTTCTCCTCTCTTAATATAAGAGCTCAAATTTCGCATCCATATAGTATCCATCCATCCATCCATCCATAGTAATTCTGCCCTAGGACAGGTCTTTCACTGCAATCATATCATTTGATGCTATGCTTTGCGGCTTTACTACAGAATTATTAGGTGTGGTAGCTTCCCGTTACTTTCCACACCGGTGAAAAGATGGTGATAAAGATGATGATGATGGCCGGATGATTTTCGGGGACCGTTGGGCCCTAAGCTTCCTGACATTTGTCTTACAGATGAGAAAAAAAACTAAAAAAAAAACCTTACCCAGGAGCCTGTCCCGACCGAGAGTCGAACTCGGGCGCTGCGTGACAAGCCAGCACGCTACCTCGAGTCCACAGGGGTGGACGCATAAAGTATAACTGGAAGAATTACATTTATATCGTTAGGAAACAAAATTTCTGAATAATTAACTCATGCCCCAAATGGGAGTTAATGGCGAATCACAAAAAACTCCTGGCGCGACAGGCCTACAAGGCCCTTAGCCTACCAGCCGGCTGCTGGCCTCACATCCACATGTGTCAATCACATAGGTAGATGATCAACAGTCAGTGTAGGAGTGACATGTGGTCAGCATGTCGAGTCCCCCAGCCGTTATAGCTGGTTCTCTCAACCTGGAGCCGCTACTTATTGTAGCTACCCAAATGCATCACGATGCTGGGTGGGCACCGGTCCCATACTGGCCGAAATACCATGAGAAAATTTCTTCCCCCATGGAGACTCGAACCAGCTCAGGTCCCGTAGCTCTGCGCCAAGGCTTCCTGCCTTAACCACTCGGCTACGGCGCGGGACAATGTCGAATCACGTTTCAATTAATTTTGTTTTCAACCAATCAGAGTCGTGTTTCACCTCAATGTTTATCTACTTCTGTTTACCAAAAATAAAGAAATCCCCTCCTTTTTAATATTCTGAACAGGTCAGAGCATTATTTTACAGTGACAAATACGCTGAATATAACAAATAATGAACAGACTCCTTCGAACTACACATTTGATAATTGGGTGTTCAATAATTGTATTTTTAAATAATGATTTTACCGACCAGAAAGAAGAAAAGAGGGAGACCTAAGTTAATATGATAGGAAAACATGAAGACAGTAATGCAAGCAAGAGTGCTAAGCACTGAAGATGCCCAAGATCATAGGTTTTGAAGATTTGGCACGGGAAGATGGCAGCAGCTGTAAAAACCCGAAGATAGATAGATTTTACGGAGTTGTTTCCTAAAAAATAATTAATATTCTACAATGTTTGTTATAATATACAGTTTGATTGTGTTTCTTTTTTTCTCCACTAAGGTGCATCCTTACAATATTGCGATCTTATTTGGCAATAAATAATATGACCTAATTGCAATGGATGAACAAAAGAAGCACAACCAATTCTCATTTGTTTTCAAACATCGCCGTTTACATTAGGTATATAAATGTTTTAAAATAACTATGTTTAATAATGATTTGTGTGTAAACAGCTTAATCTTATTCGTTAAATAGTCCTAACAAATGCCACTCTTGATTTCCAAATGCTCTAGATAATTTGGAAATCACTCGTGGAATTACTTATGATTATAAGTCAAGATGGATGCAAATCGAATGGAAGATCATGTTACAAATGTTAAACTATCAACCTTGTCCAACCTGCAGGAAGAAAAATACCAGGACGTCCACTCAAAAGACTTTTGGATGGTGTTTCTCTTGAGGCCGAAACAGGACAATAAATGGCCTAAATTCGTAAATGACTAGGATGATGCTGATGATAATATCATCTTAGTCTATTCACGGTCCCGCGCCGTGGCCGAGTGATTAAGGTAGGATGTCTTGGCGCAGAGCTGCGGGACTTGCGCTGGTTCAAGTCTCCATGGGAGAAGAAAATTTATCATGGAATTTCGGCCAGTATGGGACCGGTGCCCACCCAGCATCGTGAGGCATTTGGGTAGCTACAAAAAGTTGCGGCTCCAGGTTGAGAAAACCAACTATAAAGACTGGGGGGGAGGGGGTCCCGACATACTGACCAAATGCCATCCTTATACTGGTTGGATGACTGTCTCCCTCTGTGATTAAAGCATGTGGATGTGAGGCCAGTAGCCGGCTGGTAGACCAAAGGCACTCTACGCCTATCGCGGCATGGAGTTTTTTAGTTTTAGTCTATTCACGAACTTAAGCAATGTTTTAACATGTTTCTGCCTCAATAGAAATACCATCCAAAATTATTTTCAGGGGGCGTCTTCGTCTTCCTATTCCTGCATGTTGATAGCTTCAATTCTGTTTGGGTATTCTGTGATCCTCCATTCGTTGAACATGTTGCATCCATCTTGACTAAAACATTTTGTTTTCTAAAGGTTCCATGAAATAGCCAGTGTATTATACATTTTTAATCTTGAATTTTTTGGACTAAATATGGCTTGAAGATAGAATTTATTAACCATAAAATTCTTTAAACATTTGATACTTTTGCATTTACATTCTTTTTTCTTCTACAATTGTATATATTTTTATTTAAACTTTTTGAGAGACGTTGGGATGTAAGAATTCCTCCAATGCGTAATAACATACTTTTCAGTCTTAATGATATGTTTATGAAAATAATGTTGATAACATGACTTTATTGTTCTAGTTAGAAGCTTAGAGCCTATAACCTTAGCATACTTACAATTTTATGGCGTTATGCATCAACCGGCTATGCGACATTATCTGATTTTGAGAAAAATATGTTTAAAGTTTAAGTCAATCTTCACAATTTATTGTAGCGCCAAACTAATACTGGATACTGCAAGTTATTTTCCTTGTTTGACTTGTACATCAATCTAAGAGAGGAACAGTTTGCGCTTAGCTGAATGATGCAAAATGTAGATTAGCATTTATGAAGATCTGGTTTCATAGTCGTTTGATGCAAAACATACGTAAAATCTCTGATAGGATTGATAACGTTTACATTTTTCTTTTAATAATAAGGCTATATTTAAAGAATTGGCGCTATAAGTATGCGCGTACACTTACTTCATGAGCCAATGCAACAATCAGCATCAATAAAAATTGTAAATGGCGCTTAGCTGGTTGATGCATAACATCGTCCAATTTTAATGACCAGCAAAACATATTTTTTTATACTTGGCAATTAGCTGAAAGTATCAAATTAGACAATTTTAAATATAGTGTCGGAAGCTGACATGAAAAAAGTTTATAATGAACAATGAAAGCCGATAAGACGACCAGGTGATGAGTTTTGCGTATCTGCGCAGAAAGGTACCAGCTGTCAGCTCAACATAGGGCCAGCAGCCTAGGTCACGACCAGTCAATGTTATAGTTTGTTCTAATACTTTGTTATACAAAACTTATTTTGATGGCTCAAATTAACTTCCTATTACTTAGTACCGCGGCTAACTTTAATGAAATTGGATATAATTTATAACAAATTCATTTTATGTCTGAAGACGAGGCCCAACTTAATATAACTGTGGTCTCGGGATAGCGTGCTGCCTTGTCACGCAGCGGGCCCGGGTTCGATCCCCCGGTCGGGACAGTTTTTCTGGGTGAGGTTTTATCGGGATTTTTCCTCACCTGTAAGACAAATGTCAGGAAAACTTTAAGGCTCTAACGGTCCCCGAAATCATATGGCCATCGCAATCATTATCATTCATATTCATCTTAGGTTAAGCTTAGGATTAGGGACTCTCTTGGCGCACCCTTATCACCCATCATATCATCGGGGCAACGTAACCCCGCTTTCCAGGCGCCCCAACGTCAGAAGTGGGTTACAAGTACGCCATGCCAGGAAAGAAACCAGGTATGTCGAAAGACAAACCTGGGGAATTTGAAAATATATATATATATATATATATACACACACACACACACATATATATGCAACTTTACCTTCTTTTGACTACATTTACACCATTTGTATAATTCAAGAATCCGCAGAATCTAGTATCAATTCCAACTTATTTTAAAAACACTATCTAGTTTTACTTGCCAAAGACTTTTCATATTGCAAACACTTTTGTTCCGCGAGAGACTATTGAACTTTCACAAAATATCCTCTTATTTTTAACAAGCCTACTGACCGCCTGATATCCATTGCGGGTTCGCTGAATTTATTCTAGGTGAGAAAAATCGGCCATTCTAATTTTCTCCAAAAACTGTCTTTTTTAATGAACACAGAATTCGTTTTTAAAAAAATGTTGAAAACAAAGGCAGATAATAAACAAATAGAGGCTGCTGAAATGAAGATGTTGAGAGCAATAGCAGGATATCAAAGAACCGATAAAAAGAAAAACGAAGATATAAGAACAGAACTTAATATATTTAATCTCTGTGAAAGAATAACATATTATCAAAATGCTTATCTTCAGCACGTATTACGAATGAATGAACAGCGAATACCAAGAAGAATGTATAATTATAAACCAAAAGGGAGAAGAATGTTGGGAAGACCATTGAAGAGATGGAAGGACCAATTCGACCTATAATGAGATCGGAACAGGCCATTGAGCTTAATTCTTGTTGTTGATGATGATGAAAAAATGTCGAATAAAAAAAAGTGAAGTATGAAAGAAAAAAAAATTCAGTCATCAATTTTTTTCGTAATGTACGTTTTATTTCACTAGAATTTTGTACTTTTTAAACATTTTCATTATATTCATAAAAATGCAGTTGAAACTAAAAACATTTAATTATAATTGCTTTTACGTCATTTTCTGTTTTTAGGTACTTTTAAGGATATCTTTAGGTCTTTTTAAAGGTATTTTATAGGCATTCTATATGTCCTCAACTTCCGAGCCCCGTTAATTAGCAATACAATCAAACTTATTATTGCCTCACTATGATGGTTGTCCAGCGGCTCGCTTTGTTTCCCCGCAGCTGTTATATATAATTAAATACAAAGATGCCACTATAATAATTCCGCATGTTAATCATTGTCAAGCTTTGTTGCGCGGCACCCGCTTTTATATAAACGGACAACCGTCATAGTGAGGCTATAATACCTTAACGGGCACTTCTCAATAGCGCGGACGCATCTCAATAACTTACATTTCAAAAATTCCCTGCAAAAACATTGACTCTTATGAGGAAATCTCTTGCCAATAGCAGACATTCTTAATAATGGACGTGGACACTAAAACGTTTCCCCGAACGACAATTAAAACTTTCGAATAACGGACAGCGTGAGAAGTGAAACGTTTATACTCTACATGGAATTCTTTGCAACAATGAACATTATCGCGCATTTTGAACGCTATTACAGATTTTGAACGTTATTATAAGCACATTTTTAACTCGAGTCTCGGGAGCAGCATGTGTTTCTCTCTTCAAAAATAAAGCTACTTGCTGAAATGTCACAAAAACGCAAACGATTAACACTGAATGAAAAGGTAAACATCATAAATATCTATGAAAATGTAAGCAAATTGAAAGAGTACTTTTTAATGAGTATGTAACTCATGCCCCAAATGGGAGTCAATGACCAATCACGTTTCAATGAATTTTGTTTTACAACCAATTACAGTCGTTTTTCACCTCGCTCTTTATCGAATTATCTTTACCAGTTCTTGCTTTTGTGATAAAGAAAGCTCCTCCTTTTTAATATTATGAACAGATCAGAGCATTATTTTGCAGTGACTGACTCTCCAACAAATATATTGAATAGGCCTATAACAAATAATGAACAGATTCCTTCGAACTACACATTTGATAATTGTGTTCAATAATTGTGTTTCTAAATAATGATTTTACTGAGTTGTTTACTAAAAAAATTAATAAACTGTAATTATTTTTTCTTCTTCTTCTTCTTCCTCTACGCATGAAAGCTGGCAGCTTGTTGCGTGTTCATTCACTACATGTTCGGAGTATGGTGACATCCTTCCATCATAGTTGTGGTCTTCCTAATGACCTTATCTGCTGAGGTGTCCATTCGCGTACTTTCTTCACTAATCTACTGTTCTCCATTCTATCTATGTGATTATTCCAATTTAGTCTTCTATCATTTATCCAAAGGTTTATAGGATAAATAAACTATAATGTTGGTTATAATATGCAATTAGTTGTGTTTAATTTTTTTCTCCACTAGAGTACATTCTTACTGTAAAATACTGCGATCCTATTTGGCAATAAATAATGTGAGCAAGTTGCAGTGGATAAACGAAACATAACCACGCATTTCTGATTTGTATTAAAACATGGACGTTTACATTAAATATATAAATGTTTTAAAATAACTATATTTAAATACCGTAGTGATTTTTTTAGTAAACAGTTTGATTGTATTCGTTAAATAGCCCTAACAAATGCCAATCTTCATTTCCAAATCCACTAGATAAATTCACGAGTCACGAACGAGTCACCTTGTAACTAGTGATATTATCGATGATTTGGAAATCACTCCTGACATTGCTTAAGAAAAATGATGAAGAGAGGATCTGTTTAACGTCTCCTGTTAAAATACATATCGAGAAGACAATTCTAAATTACTCTCTTGTCCAGAAAAAATACAGGATTATTTCAAGCCAACCTTCCAGAATTGAGACATTTAGCCTAAATTTATAAAGCACAGTAGGGTAAATTCCTGTAGTAATTTATTATACATACTGTACATAAAATAATATGCTATTGTAGGTCTACACATTAATGCTGTACTTTACCATTTAACACTACAGCATACTGTACTGTATTATTACTTATTTTTCTGTATAGTCGACACTTCTTAATAGTGGACATTTTTTTATTATCTCCATAGGACGTCCGTTATTTAGAAGTTTGACTGTGTCTATAAACATGAAGAAATTGTAGTTATAATTTCTAATGATTATTGTCAGGCTTAGGAAAGGGCTTAAAGAACTTAGATTTTTTTTCTATTTTGCCGCATTTAAAAGGTATTTCAGTTCAGATTGATATTCAGCTGTAAATTCAGAGATATAATTCCTTATTTTGTCTTCGAATTTCTTGATGAATCGTATAGTTGATTCATTAACATCGAAACACTGTGATATAGGTATGCTTGAGTAAACGGTCATTTCTATATTCACTTCAAGCGGCAACACTACTTTTTCCGCATCGGAACTAATTTTCTTTCCTTTTACTCGACATTATGAATTGGGAACGAAGCAGAAGAAACATGTGTTATTCAATCAAAATTATTGCAACGAATGACAATTTGAAACAATTGTGGCGATGGCGGCATTTATCAACGAACATAGCGGAATGTAAAATAAAGCGGCGGCGGCATTTAACGAAATATACTTAGCGACAATAAGGTTTATTTTACTTTGATATTTATTTTTCCATTTGGTTTGAATCGTTCTTTGTAAAAATCCGCCTTGGCACGTGCCTGTAGAAAAAAAAAGTTGCTATGCGTTAACAGTTCTTCTAATACACCGACTGGATTCGCGAATAAACAAATTTTTAGCCGCGAATACAGGAACTGTGTCGCAATTTTTTAACCCGCGAATAATGATTACGCGAACAACGGAACCGTGAATAAGGAGCTTTTACTGTAATTTACGAAGTAGAATAACACTTTTCACTGACAGTTTTAATGCACTACGTTTGAGGCGATTAACTGTACTCTTCCACATGTGCTAATGGGGAAATTAGGTTGAACTTTATCAAACAATAAAGCCTATAGGAATTACTAGGTGAGGTCTTGCAAGTTAGGTAGCCATATTAGGTATATTCTAATCTATCTACTTCTACAATGGCATAACAGACCAATGTTGGCCGTGGCCTCTCCTTTGTTAGGAGAATTAGGTTGAACTTTATCAGACAATAAAGCCTATGGGAATTACTAGGTGAGGTCTTGCAAGTTAGATAGCCATATAAGGTACATTCTAATCTATCTACTTCTACAATGGCATAACAGACCAATATTGGCAGTGGCCTCTCCTTTGTTAGGAGTTACTACAACAAGTATTTTAGTTACGCTTATTTCTCTAAAGATAACATGAATAGATGTAGTCAACATTAATAATAATAATAATAATAATAATAATAATAATAATAATAATAATAATAATAATACTTACTCACTGGTACTATCGAACCCGTAGGTTCATGACCGCACGGACATAAGCTCTCCATACATCCCTATCCTGAGCTAATGCTTTCCAATCATTCCCTGTATAATCTACTTCCCTCAAATCATAGTTAATGTTATTCTCCCACCTCATTCTTGGTCTACCAACTGGTCGTTTTCCCTCTGGCTTTCCTACAAAAAGCTTCCATGCAAGTCTTTCATTCCCCATACGTGCAACATGTCCTGCCCATCGCAGTCTACGAGAATAATAATAATAATAATAATAATAATAATAATAATAATAATAATAATAATAAAGTTCCAGTGGATACTATGAAGTGGATTGATGAAGTCAAAAAGGACTTAAAATTGGCAGGAATTACTAAAGAAGATATCCCAAACAGAGATATATTTAGAATTAAGGTGAATAAGTGGCACGTTGACTAAGAGGACAAACCGAAGAAAAAAACTGGAACTTGGACAGATGAGAGAAAACAAGCTCATAGCAAAAGAATGAAAGAAATTTGGGCTCAAAGGAAACGCCTCTAAGTACTTTGCGTAGTGCTACATGGGCTCATCCGCAAGTTAAAAAAAAATGTTTTATTTATTCTGGCAGAGTTAAGGCCACTCAACCAGCACAAATACAAATAAATATTTGACAAATATAGATATACACTAATACTAATTATAAACAGTTAAAGATACATTAAATGTAGCAATGTAAATTTCATGTACAAACAACATTTTACACGATAATAACAATAATAATGCTTACGATAATAATAATAATAATAATAATAATAATAATAATAATAATAATAATAATAATAATAACCATACATACATCCTGTAGCAACTAAGTTATTATTAGGATTAAGAAAGCCGGTAAATTTTGCTTGATGGCTTCTTTATTCAGATTTAAGGATCTTTTACGAGCCTGAAATTTTCAGACTAGAGACCCACGGCTTGAAGTCCCTCCTAGAGGACTTACTCCCAGGATATTACCATCCTAAAAAATCCATCGACTCCGGCCGGATTTGAACTCGCGACCCTTGGGACCAGAAATAAGGTACATAACCACTAGTCCACCGCGGCAGACAGGAAAGATCCGTCAAAAAGTTGTTTCCAGCATAACTTTGCATACTGGAAGAAATGCTGGGGCAAGTGCATTGCTTCTAAACGAAACTACTTCTAGGACCATCAGGATTCTGGGTACATACAGATATGTTGTCAAAATAAATAGTATATTACGACGCGAAGTTGGGAAATGGTTTTTTACATAAACGAGATTCTGTAAAACACAAACATTAGTACATTAGTTCTTGCGCTATGGTGTTTTGAAAATTATAAATAATAGTAAAATAATAAATCTTTGTTGAAAATATTTGTGATAATTAGTTGAGACAACAGCAGGCCGTGACACCAATTAGTCATAAAATGGCGGAAAGTACTATTTATTGTTTTATATTGTTTCAAATAAAGTTCAGTTCATTTAAAAAGCAGTGATTTGTTTCGTACAATGTATATTAACACCACCTTTTGGATATATTTTTGTATATACATTGTAGGCCCTATGTAGTATACATAAAGGGAAGTGGTTTTACTTCCCGCACGAGATTTGCAATATGTAATATTACAGTATAGTTATTTAGGTTGGCAACCCCGAAATGTCGGATGTTGAACTTTCAATCATGGTCGCCACTGCTGTAAGTACGACAAAACGCACTATCGCGCAAAAAAAAAAAAAATATTGAACAGTCCTCGTAATTTGTGACGCTCAATACTAAAGATGCCAATTTAACATGTTTTAACAAATATAAACACGCCAATTAACGTAAGTGGGGTATACTTTATTTCCAATTAAATGTTTGAAAAACTATGCGTGTTCTAATGACAATCATGTTATGTGTTTGGGTTTCGCGCTGGAAGGATAGATGGCGTTAATGTGTTCTATTTTCATATATGATGCATTCTTGTATCGTGTAGAGAGTGAAGAAGTAAGATAGTAAAGATCTTCATTATGCCCCTCGTTGTGGCGACAATTTTGAAGAAGTAATTCCTTTCCCATCTTGTGGTGACATCTTGAAGCAACTAACTCTCTTTATGCCCGATGTTGTAGTAACAATTTTTTAAGGATTGGTGTCCCAAAAAGAATTACTGGTTCAGGTTGGGTTTAATTTTCGGTAGAGCTGGAATCTCTTCTCAAGGTCGGAAGTTGGTACACAGGATAGGAAAACACTTTAAAAATCACTAATAACTGATTCTTGTAGAAATAGTTATAAATTTATTCATTTTGTAGGTTCCCTGCAGATTAAGTAAATTTAAGTGGTATTATTCTTCACTGTCAATTAAAATAAATTATTTTCTTTTCTTGAATCAACTATTCTTCTGGTATTAAATATCACATTTTATCAGGAGAGCTGTTATTGCTTCTATCCTTGATGAAAGTTATATGCAGAATGACTAGAGTAATTCTGTTATAATTTTAAAGAACATTATTACATCACATGATGTTATATTTTAAATTCTATTGGTTAATATAAGGTTTAAATTTGATTTGTTAAATCAAAAAGTTAATTGTTTTAACATCCAATCAGAATTTAGAATACTTTTATTTTAAAATATTAAGTTAAGCAGGTGTTCTTATTACAGTTATAACAGAGAGCTTATAATTCAGACAACAATTATTTAAAACACAATTTTAAAAGCACTATTTAAAAAGACTGTAATATAATACAATTTCTTTAATTGTTACTGAGACATTTTTATTCAACAATGAATTATTTAGCTGTTTTTCTTTATTTAAGTTATATATAAATATTAAAAGAATTTTAAAGCGTAAGATTATTAACTTCCATATTTATTATGATATTAAAATCCTGCTATAAGAGAGGAGTGTAGGATAAGTGTGTTTTGTGCAGTGTAAAGTGTGTTGTATGAGGCATGATGATGAAGACGGGAGAAGGTGAAATCCGGTGTCAATCGAAAAACACGTAGTGAGCCTCCAGGCTTAACGTCCCTATCCGAAGGACGAATCATTATCAAAAGTACCACGTGCCTTCTCAACATATTGTGTTCTCGGTTGTTTATAATTTAATGCAAGAATCTGATTCACATCTAGTGATTAAAATTGTACACCACCACCTGCCCTGGTCCCGAGATTGAAAATTTAGCAATTAAAAAACTGAAACGATTAAATTAAATTAAAATTTGAAAAGTCAACCACGCCGGGTAAAGAACCCGCGCTGGCTAGTCAGGAAGCAGGCACCTGTGTCAAATCAAAACGGAGGACTGTGTTTGAAAAACTAAAGTGAGAAGTTTTCATTTCATTATACATCATATATATATATATATATATATATATATATATATATATATATCTCCACCGCTGTGGTCTTGAGGTAGCATATTGCCTTGTCACACAGCGGGCCCAGGTTCGATTCCCGGTCGGGACAAGCTTCCTGGGTGAGGCTTTTTTCGTTTTTTTTTCTCACCTGTAAGACAAATGTCAGGAAGTTTCGAGGCCCAAACGGTCTCCAAACATCATCTGGCCAACATCATATCATCATTATCATCCTTTACCGGCATGTAAAGCAACGGGAAGCTACCACACCAGTATAATTCCCTAGTAAAGCTGCAAATCATAGCATAAAAAATTATATAATTCCAGTGAAGGACCTGCCTTAGGGCAGAACACTACATTATAAATATTAAAAAATATATATATATATATATATATATATATATATATATATATATATATATATATGTCCAAGCCAGATTGATAAAGATGGTGGGGATAGGTAACAATCTCGTTAAATAAATAATAGTTTTAAAAAATTAAATCATCACGCTTTATTAGAAAACCGAACTAAAAAAATGAAAAATAATTTTAATTTCCAACATGCTTGGGATAAATAATTTTACCATCAAAAGCGTGGGGTGCTCTTTATCAATTAATATATTTGATAATAAACAGATATTGGTAAAAGTAAAGTCTCTAAGAAGAAAATGTAAAAATCATAAAAAGCACCCCACGCTTTTGATGGTAAAATTATTTATCCCAAGCATGTTGGAAATTAAAATTATTTTTCATTTTTTTAGCTCGGTTTTCTAATAAAGCGTGATGTTTTAGTTTTTTTTAAACTATTATTTATTTTTTATCTTTTAGTTTTAATATTTAACAGAATAAGATAAAATTTAAATTTAAATTCGATTCTATTGTAGTATGAGCTGAAAGTAATACTCTTCTAACAAAAAAAACTCCCAGCCGGATTTGAACCTGTGACCTACGGATTACAGAAATTATATACCACTAGAGTGTACCGCTCTACCAACTGAGTTCTTACAACGATTGACTAAGAAGTCGACAAGTCCGCAACTTATTATACCAGTTTTCATTTGTTTTTATTTTCTAATGATTCTGGCCAGGATTCTAGAAACAAAATATGAAATTATTGTATTGTCACGGGTCCTTTACAAGTACACAAAGTTTCAAGTCGATCCAATGTTCCTAAATGGGTGAAAATCGTGTTCAAAGATTCCGTTACAGAGATAAAAAGACACTTTTTTTTTAATTTTCTGACGATTCTGGCCAGGATTTTAGAAAACAAATACGAAATTATTATATTGTCAAGGGTCCTTTACACGTATACAAAGTTTCAAGTCGATCCAATGTTTCTAAGTGGGTGAAAATCCTGTTCAAAAATTCCGTTACATAGATACAAAGACACCTTTTTTTTATTTTCTGATGATTTTGGCCATGTAGAAAGAAAAATATGAAAGTATTATATTGTCACAGGTCTTTTACAAGCATGCAAAGTTTCAAGTCGATCCAATGATTTTAAGTGGGTGAAAATCGCGTTAAAAGATTCAGTTACATAGATACAGGCCAAGCTAATATAAAGAGTGTAAAAAGCAGGGTTCAGTATGCTAGATTGTTGGTACCCAGTGAAGGTCCCTGTCTACGGTTACAGGTACTTCTGCCTTGCAATTAGTTGTTGGATTGTCAAGGGCTAAAGGGTGAGAGCCTTGATTAAAAATCTCCTAGTGTAGGTGATTGACGTATCAGGCCAGCTCCCTGTTCGTTTGAAAATATGTAGAATGCTAAAAAGCCGAAGAATGAAATGTTGGACGGATTTAGCAACGACAAAAGAAGCTAAGAAAAAGATCATTCTTCTAGGAACTAGGATGTATACTACTAGGTAGAAGAAGAAGAGGGTGGCCAAAAATAACGTGTACTGATGGTGTTTTGAATATCACGAAGGGAAAAAGGATTGGACGATAGAGATGGGAATGACGGAGAGATGTGGAGGAAAATGACAGTAGATTAATTGGGTGCAGGAAGATGTGAAAAATTGTAAAACCTGCTAAATAAATAAATAAATAAATAAATAATAATAATAATAATCACTCCAAGGATTAGGCTATTGCCCGTTCCGACTTAATAATGCATCAGCCCAACTTTTCTAGGTCTTCCGACATCACATCTTCCTCTTGCTTGATAACACTGAGCAACAAAAAAAAAAGATACTTCTATTTTGTCTCAGAAAAAAAATGTGATTCTGATAGTATTTTTTTCTCCTGAATTCAAATATCGTATCGGGTCTTCTCCATCACGCAAGATTTCCGAGAGACAGGAATTTATAATTTCAAACACTTTAATATATTCTACATTCGTAACTACACAATGTTCGAACATTCGGACTCACCTAGAAAGTAAGAAATGACGATTTTCTGCTATATTTCGCCTGTGGAGCATCCCTCTTGATGGTCCAACAATAATCGGCCAGCATATTAGGATTCCATTTGCCTTGATATCTCTTTTGCATAGCTGAAATCTCCTGAGTTAGCTCATTTGGTTTTATTTTACAATGGACAAATGGACGAAAAAACGTTTATTAAAAAATTATTATTTAAATCCATTAATTGAAATTGAAATAAAAAACTGTGGGTGATGGAGAAATTGCGAATACATATTTGAAAACACGATAAAAAAACTGCATTAAGTACAACTATTTGTACTCATGAGACAAAAATCATGTTGACCAGTGTAATTTCTTGCTAGCAGTGGATATTTCTCATTACTCATTCCATTCATGTGATCAATCTACTTTTGCCTAGAATTCGTGACTTTATCCAATAAAGCCTACACTTTTAATTCTAAATAAATAATGTATTATAATTACGAGTACATTATACGATAGATAAACGCGATAGAGACCGATATTACTTGATTTAGCCCGATACTGCACATGAGCGAATTCCGGAAACTGGAGCAGAGGTACTGAGGTAGACAGGTTGAAAAAGTTCGAACCCGGGATCGATGGCAGCTGTGAGGCAGGTGAGGTATATACGGATATGAGTCACCCACCCACTACACAATTCTCCTCCCCTTCACCTACAATATTAATAGAGAACAACTACAATGTATCGCTACTGATAGGCAAACCTACTGTATTTGTACATTCAATATTAATAATAAAATTATCTACTGAATATTGACAATATTAAGTAGCAATGGCTTTCAAGGGCGCTCATCCAGTTCGGACAAAGATAATATTAGAAAATAAACCAATAGAACAAGTGGTAAGATGTAACTTCCTAGATTGCACAATACCATGCACAACGGAAACAGATATAAATAACAAAATAAACAAGTAAAATTGTAGACTTTCACGGAAGGTATTTTGATTCATGTATTTTATATCTTTCGGGCTAAATGGCCGTGGTCTGGTTTTATTAAAACTCGACGTTTCGTCTACTACTGCGGTAGACATCATCAGGAGATTCTGGGTGTTCTTTGACTTCTTAACTCTTCAAATGTCGGCAACACACAACCAGTCTGCAGCCGACATTTGAAGAGTTAAGAAGTCAAAGAACACCCAGAATCTCCTGAGGATGTCTACCGCAGTAGTAGACGAAACGTCGAGTTTTAATAAAACCAGACCACGGCCATTTAGCCCGAAAGATATAAAATACATGAATCAAAATAAATAAGTTTAATTATATAACAGGAACACTATAAAGAACTTTGAAAAATAAAAGCCAGGAAAGACTCAATAATGAAATTATACAAGACAATGGCTGTGCCTATTATTACTTAAGGATCTGCCAGAATACAAGCTGCTGAAATGAAATTCTTCAGACCAATAGCAGGATATCAAAGAACAGACAAAAAACACAACAACTAAAAGTAAAGGAATTAAACACATCTAAGGTTGGGGAACCTGGATGGCGGGGTTACGCTGCCCCGATGATATAATGAAAGGTAATGACAATGGTAATGGTTATAGGAAACCATATATAATAATAACTGTTAAGATCGAAGACTGCGATGGGTAGGACATGTAGTACGAATGGGGAATGAAAGAGAGGAAGCTTCTTATAGGAAACCAGAGGAAAAACGCCCAGTTGGTAGACCAATAATGAATTGGAATAATAACTAACTAAAACTGAACTCCATGGAGAGACAGGCCTAGAAGGTCCTTGATCTACCAGTCGACTGCTGGCTTCACATCTACATATGTTCATAACAGAGTACACGATTATCCTGCCAGTGTAGGGGTGACACGTGGTCAGCAGTTCGGGTCCCGTTTAGCTGGTTTTCTCAACTTGGAACCGCTATTTATTGTCATCATCATCATCTGCATTCATGGATTAGGTATGTTGACCCGTTCCGACTTCAGCCCATCTCTTTCTAGGTCTGCCCACATCTCGGGTGCCTTTAGGTTTGTATTTTGTTATTTGTTTTGGATATCTATCTTCATTCATTCTATCTATGTGTTGCTTCCATTTTTGTCTATATGTATCTATTTTATCAGTTATTGCAAATATTTCAAGTTCCTGTCTAATTTCTGTGTTCTTGATTCTGTCTTCCTTAGTGCACCCTTTAACAGATCTCAAAAATTTCATTTCTGCCGGCGTTATCCTACTTAGATCTTGTTTTTTATGTATCCAGGCTTCTGAACCATAGAGCAGTACCGGTACTGCCAATGTTTTATAAAATTTCAATTGGGTCTCTCTTGTTACTATTTATTGTAGCTACCCAAATGTCTGACGATACTGGATGGGCACTGGTCCCATACTGGCTGAAATTCCATGAGATAATTTCTTACCCCATGAAGACTCGAACCAACGCAAGTCCCGTAGCTCTGCGCCAAGGCATCTTGCCTTTATCACTCTACTATAGCGCAGGGCATAATAACCAATAATGAACGCATAAAACACAATTCCAAAAACGGATTTTTTATCAATGTCACCTATTGTCAATATATTTCTGGTGTTCTCTCCAGGCATTGGCGTACTTGTAACCCACTTTTGAGGTTGGGAAACCTGGAAGGCGGAGTTACGTTGCCCCGATGATATATGAAAGGTGATGATGATGGTAATGATACCTAAGGAGATACCTTAATCCTAAACTTAATCTAAATGAGGCGAGTATGGTAGTGATTAATATGATGGCCAGATGGTGTTCGGGGACAGTTTGGGCCTTAAAGTTTCCTGACATTTGTCTTACAGGTGAGGAAAACCCCAAAAAACCATCATCCAGGAAACTTGTTCAGACCGGTGATCGAACCCGGGCCCGCTGGGTGACAAGGCAGCACGCTACTCGAGACCACAGCGTGGACATAAAAATTGAATTGTGTGTGTGTGTGTTTTCCATTGCATTTTCGTGCCTCAGATCCCACGCAAGGCAGATGATGAGGTTCTTCTTCTTCTTCTTCTTCTTCTTACTTTGGATCTACGGTCCTCTAAGAACCTTGGCATCCTTCATAACAACTGCCCATTCTTCTCTATTACTAGCTTTCTGTCTCCATCTTTTTACCTTCAGTTGTCTTATGTCTTCCTCAACCTTATCTAACCATCTTAGTTTCTGACTTCCAACCTTTCTTCTTCCTTCCGGTTTCCTTTCTAAAATATTTCTTGCCCTCTTTCTTGCTCCATCCGCAACACACATCCTACTGATTCCAGTCTCTTTCTTCTAATACCTCCTACCATATCTAAATTCCTATATAATTCTTTCAATTCCTGGTTCGTTCTAATTCTCCATATATCTTGTTCTTGTACTGCTCCATATATCTTCCTTCATATTTTTCTTTCCTATATATTTGATATGTAGGCCTACTCAACTTTTTCTGATAATGTCCATGTTTCGCTTCCAAACATAACTATTGGTTTCAATAATGTTTTACATGTTTTAATTTTTGTTATCCTACTTATTGTTCTTGACTTAAGAACTTGTTTTAATGCATAAAATCATCTATTGCCCATTGAAATCCTTGCTCGAACCTCTTCACTTCATTCATTTTTTGTGGTAATTAGAGAACCCAGATATTTACTATCAACTTTCTCAAATGTCTGACCATCTAGGACAGATAGGTTAATATGGTTTATTTTCTATCTACGTACCACTTCGACTACTGTGTAACAAAGGTGATATAGAGAGGAGCGTAGGACGAGTGTATATTTAAGTGTATGGCATGAGGATAAAGACAATGAGAAGAGAGAAGGTGAAACCCACTACTACCGAAAGACACCAAAGGGATCGTCAGGATTAAACATCCTCATTCGACAGACGATTCTATCAACAGGATAAAATATTATTAAGTATTTAATAAAATTTACAGAGGAAAGTTACACTATGAGGTAATTTTCAATCTATAATTGAGTTTGATAAAATATTTTTACATCTCACCTCATAAAGATCCGTGTTTTCACGATACTGGTTTCAAGGGCCTATGTTTTCATCTTCAGTCGATTTCCCAACTGATGAAATGTTGTCGTTACTACCATCTTCCGAACTGTCATTTTTATGATCTGGGAGATTAAGTTTTGTTTGCCGGAAACTTTAAAATTCATAGATCTATATTTGTTCTTCTGAATGTATTTATAATTCCCCAAACTGTTAATTGCAATGTTTACAAAGTTTAGTTAATTGTAAGAGAAGACACACAAACACATACACTCAAAACACACACACACACACACACATATATGGCACGAAAAGAAAAATAAACGCCTTGAACTGGGATTTTTTAACACTATACATTAGTGACATAACCACTAGTCCACTCAGGCTCCTAGCACAAACATTTATTTTTCCTTCCTTGTATATGATTCTCAATCACGAGATACGGACATCGGACTCGCTTACACATACAGGGTGTTTCAGAATTAGTATTACAGATTTCTAGTGGTTGTAGAGCGGACTTAGTAGATCAAGTTTTGATAACGAACCCATGTCCGGAAACGTACAATTTCCATGTAAAATAAGTTTGAAGATCGAAACAAATTGGGCTGATATCGTATGTCTTGTGTTTCAGAATAAGTAGGGTCTATTTACTGACTTCTATACCTGTCGAGTTGGAGGAAGATCTTCTTGCACGAATTCTGGCGATAGCAGAAATTATTAAGCACACGCCAGGTCTTGTGGGGCGTGTGTATGTTAACATGTCCTTTGTGAAACGAACAACAGAGTCGCCCCGTGGAACCACACTTGTAGTACAAACCCCTAGAAGTCTGTAATACTTATTCTGAAATACAGGACAGACGATATCAGCCCAGTGTGTTTCGATCTTCAAACCTACTTTACATCGAAATGGTAGGTTTCCAGACATGGGTTCCTTATCAAAATATTATCTACTATGTCCCCTCTACAAACCCTAGAAGCTTGTAAACATATTGTGAAACATTCTGTATATGTATATTCACAATATTCTCATGAGAACAAACCCAATAATTACACTCCTTTGTTGTTCGCTAATAATAAAAAAATATAAATATCCTCAACTCATGTCCAACTCATCGAGGAATGGGATGAGAAGAAGCCCTTATATTTATAGAGGTCTGTGAACGAAACAAATTAGGAAATTAACGAAATTTATGTTACAGGTGATTTTTTTATTTTTATTAATTTACTTCATCAGCTCTGTGAAACAATAATATTGTATAGAGAGTAGCGAAAGAAGAAAATTGTCAAGAAATATAAATACAGAAAATGAATTAAGAAAAATAGAGAAGAGGAAGAAATAAAGAAAGATGTGAGTGGAAGATTGCGGTCGTTGGCTCGTGAGTTGAGTTCAGTGGGGGGTAGCGGTCACAGTCTGGCGCGGGACAGCTGTGCGCCAAACCTTCCTCAACTTGCGACTCATCTCGTTTTTTTTCCGCTAAAACAACTCATATGTTGCAAAAATACTGTTATTTTTTTGGAATGCATTTATGTTAGTATTATCACTGAATGGATATCAATTGACAATACTCATATGGAGGTTCCTTATTCTTCAAGCCATTAAAATGATCTATATATTTATAAATTTTCTTTGCGGTGGGTCGTCATATTTCAATTCCTTCTGGATTTTTTCATGTTGAAACTTGAAAGTAGTGTTGAAGTTCCTTAGGACGGGTTACTGGCCCGACGATAAGTAGTCCAGTGGTTGGCCTGCTACCTTTTAGTCTCTGGACAGATATTAGGATACAGCATTTATTCAATATCCGATGGAACGGTTATACCGCCGTGACTCGGTCCTCAGAGCCTCGTTTGTGAAAACGGGTTTTGCAAAAATATCTAAATTTTTAAGAATTTTAGGGTTAATAAATTCTAACTTCAAGCCACAGTTAGTCCAAAAACATTCAAGACTAAAAGTGTATAAAATACTGGCTCTTCCAACTCTTTTATATGGTAGCGAAGTATGGACGTTGAAACAGAAGGATATACAGAGACTTAGATCTGCTGAAATGAGATACCTTCGGAGGACTGCAGGATACACACTATTAGATCACAAAAAAAAATCTTAGAAGAATTACACATGGAACCTTTAGAAAACAAAATTTCTGATTATAAGTCAAGATGGATGCAACATGTTCATCGAATGGAAGATCACAGGATACCCAAACAAATGTTAAGATATCAACCTACAGGAAGAAGAAGACCAGGACGTCCACTCAAAAGACTTCTGGATGGTGTTTCTCTTGAGGCCAAAACAGGTCAACAAATGGCCTAAATTCGTGAATGTACTATGATGATAATGATTTATACATTTTATAGAACAAGTCTCGGAAAATACTTTATAAGATGTGACGCGAAACATTTTTCTAAGTTTCAATCATACATCATGCGCATGCTAACAGACGCGAAGCGGTTTACACTATGGAATCACGGGATGCAGACAACATATACACGATATTTGAACTAGCGTTGCTAACGAATCTAAAAGCTAATCTAACGCAATTTAAATACTCTAACCTGTGAAAACCAAATTAAAAGCTAACCTAACGCAATTTAAGTACTCTAATCTGTAAAAGAATGCACGCTGATTTTATTTAGTGTAAGTTAATTAGTGCAGATTCTATGTTGGTTGCAGTGGAAAACAGAATATTCGTTAAAATAATATGGCTACCACGTCTTTTAGTAGTTGAATATCGTGAAAAAATATATTCAAATAATCGTTAGAAAACATTTAAAAGTATGTAAATGGTGGGAAATAATTTGAAAAATGAAACCCTAAGAATAAAATTTGACAAGAGTTTATGAAAGAAATTAAAAAGTCGCGTCACAGGTTGTAAAGTATAGCCCAAGACTCTGAATTTAATTACCTCGGTCATCTAATAACTGATATAAGAATTGACACAGACTTAAAGCTACAGAAATGCAACGTAATAAATGGAGGCATAAAAATAAATTTTGGTAAACAAATGTCAACCGCAACCAACAATGTAACTGCAAAATCAAAACTTTTTTTTTTTTCTAATGCCACCAGGTTGTCTTTATGACATTTCTAGAAATGAAAATTGAATACTAAATTCTAAAATCAAATCAAAATTGCAAGCGCACACATGAGATTTTTAGGTCTACTCCTGGTTTGATAAAAATGGAGAAGCAAAGAAACACAGATATACGCGATAAATTAAAAGTTCAACATATAGTTGAAGAAATTCAGAATTATCAAAGCAATTGGTTACAGTATGCCCAAAGAATGGACCCATCTCGCTTTCTTAAGTTAGTATTGAAGTATCAACCTAAAGGACTTCAAGATAAAGGAAGACCAAAATTAAGATGGGCAGACAAACCACATATTGAGATCTCACAGGAACAGGCTCAAACGATATAAACCTAATTAAGTTCATGATGATGATGATTTATAAATCTTACATAGCGCTATCATTACGGGATTTGTGCTGGTTCGAGTCCCCATGGGGGAAAATTTTTTCTCATGGAATTTCAGCCAGTATGGAACCGGTGCCCACCCAGCATCGTGAGGTATTTTGGTAGCTACAATAAGTAGCGGCTCCAGGTTGAATAGACCAGCTATAACGGCTGGGGGACCCGACATTATGACTATATGTCACCTCTACACTGGCTAGATGATCATCTACCTGTATGTTAATACATGTGGATGTGAGGGCAGCATCCTGCCGGTAAGGAAAGGGCCTTCTAGGCCTGTCGCGCTTGGAGTTGGAGACATAGCGCTATCATAGTATGTTTTCTCTAAAGAAGGAAAGATCTCGCCACTATTTTCAAACCGTACATCCTCCCCCTTTTAAGGCGGGGTTTGTGATAGGACGTTTTACAACCTTCCTTAAACATCAATGGCTTTCCTTCTCTCCGTGTCGAAACGAATTGGCAGCTCCTTCCTTAGTAAATAAACTATAAATTATTTATACATGTTCCATTTTAAAACCTATTTATTTCAACATTAACTAGTTACTGCCAATAAATAATTATAAACATTAATTTCAAATTAATGTAAAATCATTATATCTAATATATAAAAATGAATGTTTGTTTGTTCGTACTTTATGCGCGGCCATACCGTTGATCCGATTGTGATGGGGCTTTTTGCAAAATGTTCAGGAGATTCCCGGGATGAACATAGGCTATACACCCTTAAAAATCGCCCTTTGTAGTGGAGAACGTGAAAAAAAATAGCTCTTTGGACGCTTAAATGGCTTATGCTGCCCAAACCATAACAAATACACAAAATTAATGTACACAGAATTGAATATCTCAAAAAGCTCTACAAAAAAGTCCGCGACAGCGTATGTTTATCTCTTACGGATAGTTCACAATAACCATTTTTGTCTTTCATTGATACCAAGAAGATCGAGACAATGACGTAGATTCCTGTGTAAGAATAGCAGCACATGGCGGGTATTCTTTTACGGATAACTCATAATACCGGTAACGAATTTTGTCGTTCAGCTCATTTATGCCAAAAAGATCGAGATAAGTAGATTCCTGGGCAACACCGGGTAATCAGCACAGGGAATTATAAAATAATAACGATATACATTTATAATTACTTTTCATTATACTTATTCAACTAATCATAAGAAGTACATTAATTTTTGTCTTTCAGCTCATTTATGCCAAGAAGATCGGGATGAGAAGAATCCCGGACAACGATATAAATTATAATTATTTTCCTTTTACTTATTCAACTGAACATAAAAACACATTAATTTTAATTTATTTAGGCGTAGAAGCGCACGCCGGGTATTAGCTAGTAAAATATAATAAAAATATATAGGTCTAAAATATTTAGCACAGGTGTATAATACTATATATTTTATTTATTTATTTATTTATTTACACACTTAAAAGCTAATTTAATACAACAAATATCCATAAATTGGTATATTAAATTATTTAGCCTTGGAAGAGACTAGTGAAGTGATTTGTGTGGAGTGTAGCATTGTATGGAGCAGAGACTTGGACATTACGACGGAATGAGGAAAAGCAACTGAGATGTAGATATGGAGAAGGATGGAGCGTATACAATGGACAGACAAAATAAAAAAAAATAATGATGTGCTAGACAGAATGGGTGATGGATGGAAGAACAATGCTGGAACCCATAAAGAAGAAAAGAAATTGGATTGGCCACTGGCTAAGAAGAAATTGCCAGCTGACGGATGCTCTAGAACAGGCATGTCATTGTTCAGAGCTCCAAGTTCAGTGCGGAGCGCGGTACTAACTCCGGAGCATGCATTCTACTTGCTACTTCTCCGGCGAAACCTGTATGAAAGACTAACATTGTCACGAACGCTTATAACAGGAGGAATCGAAATATAAAACAACGCACAAACAGGAGTAAAGCATTTATTAAATAATAGTATTAACTGATTTGCAGTATTAAATAATATCTCCAAAGATTTTAATCTGCAATATTTAATAATTGCCTGAAGAAAAAAAAAAGAACGAATAGACATCTATGTACAAACAAAACAAAATATAAGAATACGTTTAAAATGTTCATATCTTTCTACTCCATTTTAACAAACATGATTTAATATTTCTTGTACAGGGGAAAAAAAAGGAGTGGGTATATTTATTGTTCCTACTGTAGGAAAATATATCATCTCTTTTCAGGGTGCCTACTTCCAGCATTCTTACTTGACACTTTACATTTATTATATTTTATTTTTTTATATAAAACTTTCCTCATTAGAGGATTGCCACAAGGACAAAGTGATACGGACAATTAATTTTCGAAATTGATGAAATACATTAAAGATTTTCAAATTATAATTGAAGTACATTCTAAACTAGAAATTTTGTAAACATGGTTTTTTAAAATTGAAATTGATCCTCTAATGGCAGTATGGCAATTTTAGAAAGATACACTCTGTCCAAATCTAAGAAATTCCAAAATTTAGCTAAGAATCCTGGTATAGTACCTCTTGCCCCGATCATCAATCCTGTAACAGTTATACTATCTAATTGGTATTTATCATAAGTAACGCCACGAGTGATTTCCAAATTATCGATAAATTCACGACTCACGAAGAGAATTTGGAACTATTTAACGAATAAAATTAAGCTGTTTACTCACAAATCATTATTTAACTATAGTTATTTTAAAATATTTATATATTTAATGTAAACGGCGATGTTTGAAAACAAATGAGAAACGATAGGTACGCTTCATCTGCTTCTTTTGTTTATCACTGCAACCAGATTATACTATTTATTGCCAAAGGAACGCAATGTTGTAAAAATGCTCTCTAGTGGAGAAAAAATGTAACACATCAAACTGTATATTAATTCATTTCTTATGTCGTATGATGTAAATATGACAATTATATTTTTCTGGATTATTACCTGGGAAAAAATACATTTAAGAAAGTGCAAACAGTGGTTTCTTTTTTTGGTGGTATAATAAATTGCTACAAATGTTTTTATATTAACTCCTGCAAGCGCTATGTGTTGACATCTATGCACTGTATATACAATCTGGTAGCCGTATTTCTTATAGGCTCAGTCACTGCAAAATAATTGTCAGATCTGTTCAGAATATTAAAAAGGAGGAGCTTTCTTTAATATGGTAAATTTAACACTGATAAATATTTCGTGAAACACGACTCTGATTGGTTGTAAAACAGAAATCATTGAAACGTGATTGGTCATTGACTCCCATTTGGGGCATGAGTTAAATAGTCTTTGTAATAGTCAACTGTTGGCTCATATATGACTTTCTTTTCAGAATCAACTTCCTCAGGTTGGCTACTATGAATCTCAAAACGGATTGTGGGATCTTATATCATACCAATTTTAGAAGATCGTCTAAATGCAATAATATTTATTCGTCTATTACTCCCATTTATTAATTTAATATTAGAAATATAAAATTAGCACCTGATAAACCAGTCGTCCTCATCTAAAATAAAGTTCTTCGTCAAATAGTTAAAAATATGATGGCCTTTCAAAATAATGTTTCATCTTCTGCATTTCAACTGGTATTATCGCCTCACTATGATGGTTGTCCGTTTATACAAAAGCGGGTGGCGCGATAATGCTTGACAATTATTAACTTGCGGAATAATTATAGTGGCGGTAGTCGACATCTTTGTATTTAATTATATATAACAGCTGCCGGGAAACAAAGCGAGCCGCTGGACAACCATCATAGTGAGGCTACAGTACTAATGTTGTTGTATAAGTTGTACAACGGGTTCGGGTCTGCGGGCGTGTTCTTGTTGAGCAAGTCTTTGTTCTCAGCTTCTTTTAAAATTTCTGTCTTCTAGGATGCTAATCTCGTTGTTATTCTTTCTGTGTAATTTTGACATAGTATTATCGATTTTGTCGAACTGATGACCCGTTTCTAATGTATGTTTGGCAAAACTTGATTTTTCTTCGTTATTAATTTTTTTAATGTTCAGTATATCTTTGTTAAAATTTCTTGTTGTTCTACCGATGTAAAACTTATCGCAATTTTGTACCTGTTTATAAATGTCTTTATTTTCGTATTTATTTGTTACTTAAATTTTGTTTGATACGATGTTGTTGAGTGTATTAATAGTTTTAATTGCGATTTTTATGGGTTTGTCTTGTTTTTTCATCGAGTTAGCTAATTTAACGGTTTCAAAATTGGGGGAGATATTCTGTGCCAAAATATATATATATATATATATATATATATATATATATATGAAGGCTTGATTCTCGCAAGGTCTCCAAGCTGAACGTAGCCATGCTCATCATTGTGTTTGACGAGTGAAACTGAACCAAGTCACCAGGCAGCGTTACCTGTCCAACGGAGCGCTCCTGGTGCATATCGCTGTCCTAGAAGGAATGGTCAATGGAAAGAAGGTGAGAGGCAGGAAAATACATCATATATCAGCTGATAGACAATATTAAAATAAATGGTTTGTAAGCGGGTACAAAAAAAGAAGGCTGAGTTAAGGAAAGAGTGGAGAATGATGAGTTTGCATTGAAAGACCTGCTTTTGGGCAGAACACTATGTATTATACATTTATAACAATCAGTGATGCTTAAGTTCGTAGTTACTAGGCAACAAAACCTATACTTTATATTCTAACAAAACAGAAAACACGCTATCAAAACATAAAATACAGGTTCAACAAAACGTAAAATACACTTTAATGATGATTGATATTTATTGTATTATTACAAGAATGTTCGTTAATTTATAGTTTCCCCCCCCCAAAGCCCACATTTTATTCTTTCTCTAAACATATCGTTTCATTAAACATATTACATATACAACATATACCAAAATACTCTGAACGTAGATAAAATATTATAGACATCTCGTTAAAAGCTCTTGTTTTAACGTGAGCATCTTGTTACTAAACGTCTTATTTTGTAACTAGTAGTCTAAATTACTATTATGCACTGATTGTTTCGTTTCTCTTTCTATCATGTATTGTAATATATTATTCTTTAGAACATCTTATTAAAGCCAATTTCCAATTTCTCTGGAATTATCCAAAATTTTCTTCTCAAACAAGTGTTTATTTTCCCCTCAAAATTAAAGGGGAAAACCGCCAAGTTGGCAACATTAGACGATGTCAAGTACAATAAGTGTTGGATGTGCACAGGAGGCGCTATTTGTTAATGAACAAGTAGTTTACAGGTTTTTAACAATCTCAACTGACATGCACTGTAGGATATACAGTTACACGACTGTCATATGGTGTCAAAACGTGGCCAACACTGGCGTTATTTAGAAATTAACCAATCTTACAAATTCTTCACTGCAGTAATTGCTAGCTATGGATGTATGTATTCATATTATTATTATTATTATTATTATTATTATTATTATTATTATTATTATTATTATTATTATTATTATTATTATTATTATTATTATTATTATTATTATCATTATTATATTATTATTATTCTTCTTCTTCCTTCCAAGTATTAGGCCAAGGCCTGTTACGATCCTATAGAAAATTTTCCCTCCAGCTTCTTCCGGAAAATTCTCGTATAAGACTTGAAAGCATAATAATAGTCCCTTCGATTGGTTGCTGGCCGAAGGAAGGCAAGACCAGTGCTGGGCCTGCCATCTTATAGCCTCTGGTCAGGCTTTTCTGGAGAAGAAAAGAAAATAATGGAAAGAAGAAATGGAAGAAAGGAAAGACTCCCTAGCCCTCGGATGCCCTAATAGCGTCGGGGTCGAAAAAACAAGAGTTAACCAAGAGAGGTTAGATAGTAAAGTTAAAAGAGTGCAAAACACAAGTAAGTGGAAGAAATGTTTTGCTCGGCTTGGGCACCTTGTGGTCGCCATCCACATATCCCCTAGATGAGGACCCCTGAGGGGAATCATTATTATATAATATTAATATATATTATTATTATTATCGTAAGTATTATTACTATTATTATTATTATTATTTTAGATGTATAATAAATTCTGAATTAATTAATAACTCTGATGTGTTACAAATTGTGGCCGGATTTTTATGTAGCATTGTCCAATGAAATATGTACATAAATATGTAAACAAAAAAATAGCAAATTTTTTAATATCAAAATTACAAAGAGACGTTAAAATGTTGTATGTATTTGTTCTAATGACGTGAACATGAATTTTGTCATTTTCCAAGCGATCACAAGTTTTAATAGTGTATTACGATGCGAGGTTGGGAAGTGTTTTTTTACAGAAGCGAGGAAATGTTTAAAAACCGAGTGATAGCGAAGTTTTTAATTTCAGATATTCTGTAAAACACTTCACAAACGTGCGTTGTACATTATTTTATGCGCGATGGGATTTTCAAAATAATAAATAATAGTAAAATAATTACATCTTTGTTGGAAATATTTGCGTTCATTATAAACTGACTAACGTTAACAGTGTGGGCAACGTTTATTAGTTGAGACTGCAGCAGGCCTTGACACCAATCAGTCATAAAAAGGCGGCAAGTACGTATTTATTGTGCATAAATTCCGAAAATAAAAAAAAAATATAACAATAAAATTACTTATTGTAGGTGCTAAAAAGTGAGATAGAGAAAACTACATAACGGCGAGCGACATTATATTTAAGGAAAATCGGCTGTAATAAGAAAACTTAAGTCTTGTAGACTGCGAAGGGAAATAAGGCACTAACAAGAAATGAAAATAAAGGGGAAAGCTCCGCGAAGGCAGATCAATAATGAGGTGGGAGAATAACATTGGCTACATGATCTTTATGGGAAACCAAATATAATAAGAACAGTTAAGTCTCGAAGATTGTGATGGACAGGACATGTGGGACGAGAGGGGAATGAAAGAAGGGAACGGAAACGCCTTGGAGGAAAACCAGAAGGAAACTATCTAGTAGTCAGGTCAATTATGAGGTGAGAGAATAATGTAAACCACGATATGGGGACGTAGATTAAACAGGGGATGATTAAAAAGTATTAACTCAGGATCGGGATGTATGGAGAGCTTATGTCCGCGCAGCATGAACCTAGGGGTTCAATAATGCTGTTAGTTAGTTGTTGTATAGGTTATAATTAATAGAAATTACTATCTCAGTCTTCACAAGTACCGAAGTTGGTATCATTGATATCTTAATTGAGGAGCGGAAGACAGATAAGCTGTACACACAAAATAAATTGGTCCAATAAACTAACTTTATAATAGCTTTTATCTTTAAAAAGGCTTATAAAAGAGACATCAAGGAATGATATCTAAAATGAAATATTTAAAAAATATATTTTTATGAAATATGAAATATTTCGGATGCTCAAACCTCAATTATGCTTTTCATAAACACAAACGTTTAAAATGATATGGTCATGTAATAAGAATAACATAATCCAGATTCCCAAGGAAAAAATAATAGGCGCTACCTTTTTGAAGAGGAAAAGGACGGTAATCCATCCATCTATAGTAATTCTGCCGGAAGGCAGGTCCTTCACTGCAATTATAGCATTTTTATGCTATGCTTGCAGCTTTACTAGGGAAATATAGGTGTGGAGCTTCCCCTTGATTTCCACACCGGTGAAGGATGATGATGATGGCCATATGATTTCGGGGACCGTTTGGGCCTTAAAGTTTTCCTGACATTTGTCTTACAGGTGAGGAAAAACCCCGATAAAAACCTCATCCAGAAAAAACCTTCCCCGACCGGAGATCGAACCTGGGCCCGCTGCGTGACAAGGCAGCACGCTAAGGGCGGTAAAAAAAAAAGCGGGATTGATGGTGTCTTAAACAATATCGCGAAAAAAGGTTAGGACGATGGAAATTGGAGTAACGAGCAATGTGGATATGTTAACTACCATAGGTAGCGAATATAATGGAAACAAATTACATATTACATAGTTTATGTAGTCATTATAACTTTATCCTTACTGACTAAACATTTTTATCTACCATTATAACAATAAATGACGCTTTAGTTCGTGGTTACTTGGCAACAAAACCTATACTTTATGTTCCAACAAAACACGATATCAAAACATAAAATACAGGTTCAATAAAACGTAAAATACACTATAATGATGATTTCGTATAACTAGATAAATAAACTTCCCTTGACTTTTCTGGATAGTTGCAGCTTGGATTGCTTTTAGAATTTTTCCTGATGAACCGAGAAAATCATCTTCTTCGCTCATTTTTACTTTAAATTCATATGTAACTAGCACCCAAAATTGCAGAATATACCACAATGTTTGTTGATTAATCGCGTCTTTTTTTTCTCCAAAGCCCATGTTACTCTTTCTCTAAACATATCGTTTCCGCAATAAATAAATTTCATTAAATATACTAAACTGCCTGCTGACGGATGTCCTAGAAGGAATGGTCAACGGAAAGAAGGTTTAGAGGCTGAATAAAACATCAGATGATAGACAATATTAAAAAAAAAGTTTTTATGTGGATACAAAAACGAAGGCTGGCTTAGAGAAAGAATGGACAATGCTGAGTTTGCAGTAAAAGACCTGCTCTTGGACAGAACACCGTGTATGTATGTATGTATGTATGTATGTATACTACACGAACAGCATATACTGAAATACTCTGAACGTAGATCAAATACTCTAGACAACGTTATAAAATTAGATTTAGTAACTCGCTGCTCCCTTCGGTCGTGTTCTAACTTGAGAATCTCGTTACTAAACCTCTGCTTTTGTAACTTACTCTTACTTACTCACTGGCACTATCGAGCCCGTAGGTTCATGGCTGTGCAAACATAAGCTTTCCATACATCCCTATCCTGACATAATGCTTTCCAATCATTCTCTGTATAATCTACTTCCCTCAAATCATATTTAATGTTATTCTTCCACCTCATTCTTGGTCTACCAACTGGGCGTTTCCCTCTGGTTTTCCTACAATACGCTTCCATTCACCACTTTCATTCCCCATACGTGCCACATGTCCTGTCCATAGCAGTCTACGAGACTTAACTGTTCTTATTATATCTGGCTTCCTACAAAGACCACGTAGTTCATTGTTAACTAGCATTCTCCATTCACCTGTCTGTTCATCTCTCAATGGTCCAAAAATTTTCCTAAGTACTTTATTCTCAAATACTCGTAATCTCCTTTCTTCCCTTAACGTAAGAGTCCACGTTTCGCGTCCATGTATAACTGGTAGAATAATAGTTATATATATTTTCAGTTTAACGTTTTTTGAAAGGAGTTGGGGCATCAAAAGTCTCTATAATGCATAATAGCACGCATTTCCAGAATTGAGCCTATGTTTAATTTCTTTGTGCATCTCATTCCTATTTGTGATTATTGTTCCTAGGTATTTGAATTTAGCCACTTCCTCAAAATTTCCCTCATTTGTCATTACCTGTCCATTTCGATTACTTACTTGCTTACTTACTCACTGGCACTATCGAACACGTAGGTTCATGGCCGCGCGGACATAAGCTCTCCATACATCCCTATCCAGAGCTAATGCTTTACAATCATTCCCTGTATAATCTAGTTCCCTCAAATCATAGTTAGTTATTCTCCCACCTCATTCTTGGTCTACCAACTGGGCGTTTTTCTTCTAGTTTTCCTACAAGAAGCTTCCATGCAAATCTTTCATTCCCCATACGTGCAACATGTCCTGCCCATCGCAGTCTACGAGATTTAACTGTCCTCATTATATCTGGCTTCCTATAAAGACCACGTAATTCATTGTTATGTAGTCTTCTCCATTCACCTGTCTGTTCATTTCTCTTTGGTCCAAACATTTTCCTAAGTACTTTATTCTCAAATACTCGTAATCTCCTTCCCTCCCTTAAAGTAAGAGTCCACGTTTCGCATCCATATAATATAAATGGTAGAATAAGTTTTATATATTTTCAGTTTAACGTTTTTTGAAAGGAGTTGGGACATCAAAAGTCTCTATAATGCATAATAGCACGCATTTCCAGAATTGAGCCTATGTTTAATTCATTTGTGTATCTCATTCCTATTTGTGATTATTGTTCCTAGGTATTTTAATTCAGCCACTTTCTCAAAATTTCCCTCATTTGTCATTAGCTGTCCATTTCCATTATATAATGTATTTCTACGTGTGACCATATATTTAGTTTTATTGACACAACGTTATAAAAGTAGGTTTAGTAACTCGCTGCTCCCTTCGGTCGTGTTGTAACTTGAACATCTCGTTACTAAACCTCTACTTTTGTAACTAGTTGTCTAAATATTTTTTCTTTATTTTTTGTGAATTCATGGTTACGAGTTGTTAATTTTACCTCTGTCTCTCCTCACTTCACTGTAAGCTACTGATAATTTCTAATTTTGGAAGTTGTACCGTATTTTAACATAATTTAATGTGAACAAACAAGGGACTGTTTTTACCTGGTCCTAGTAGGTGACGCCAAATATCCTATTACCTTGACATTTATAGTTAACATAAACAACAAGGAAGTTAAATGATCCTCTGTTAAAGGTTTTAAGGTCACTTCTAAACAAAATATAGTTACCCTTAAATACATAAATTTGTCGGTATAATAACTATTAGATAATATTTCGACGTTATAATGGAGAGGAGACAATTATGACAACATAGCCTATGTAATTAGTTTTAACTTTCAAATAAATAATTAAACAATGTAGGCTACACTCTGTATATATACATAGATAATTAAAATTCTAGTCATATTGGCTTATAAAATACTTTATGTTCTTCCTAAAATATTATGTGAACGGGATAATAGAAAGGATTAAAATTAAATGAGTAAACATTTTTTTTATTCTGTTAATATTTAAAATGCCTGAAGTGCTTTCTCCGTATAAAATTATAATAGCTGAAAAATTAACAATGTAGACAAAGCAATTATCTCTACTATAAAAATATAACCTTATAGCATTATATATATAGAAAATGCATTTTTATGAATTCTCAAGTAAATACTTAGGATATCAGAGTAAAAGTGGACCAAGTCCAAAAACTGAAAATACTAGTTTTATGTGAATTTGGATTCAAAATGTCAATAGTTATTCAGAGCAATAGTGAAGCAAGTATTGCATGTGTTCGTTTTCATTGTAAAAAATGTTTAATTTTTTATATGCATTTAAATATATTACTTTACCTTTATACTAGCTTTTTTTTTAAAAAAAAGAGCAAAAATATGGCCTTCGTCCACTTTTGCTCTGAACTTATTTATCAAAGCATTAAAAAGAATGCAGAATGATAATTACAGCAGTATAAGTACAATTCTAATAACAATTTTCTGATTTTTACATTAACATTAACATTAAACATGTATGACTATTTAACTCATGTCCCAAATGGTAGTCAATGACCAATCACGTTTAATTAATTTTGTTTTACAAAAATGACAGTCGTGTTTTACCTCGATATTTATCGATTTCTCTTTATCAACTCCCGCTTTTATGATAAAGAAAGCTCCTCCTTTTTAATATTCTGAACAGGACGGAGCATTGTTTTTCTACGACAAATACATTGAATAGGCCTACATAGCAAATAATGAACAGATTCTGTGATTTTACCGAGTTGTTTACTAAAAAAATAAACGAATAACACATAATATTGATTATAATATACAGTTTGATGTGTTTCATTATTTCTCCACTAGGGTGATTCTTACAATCCTATTTGACAATAAATAATTTGATCAAGTTGCAGTGAATATACGTAACCTTACATTTCTGATTTCTTTGCAAACATCGCGGTTTACATTAAATATATAAACATTTTAAAATAACTATATTTAAATAATGATTTGTGAGTAAACATCTTAATTTTATTCGTTAAATAGTCCTAACAAATATCACGAGTGATTTCCAAATCCTCTAGATAAATTCACTCATCACTTTGTGACTCGTGAACTTATCGATGATTTGGAAATCACTCGTAACATTATTTATAATTTTATAAAATCCTTAGGACAATTTAAGCGATTTATCGATGGAAACTTTTCCATTAGCCGTCTCGGTGGATGAGTAGCTAGAGCGCGCGACTGACCCGACTGTGATTTCAGGTTCGAATCCTGGTAGTTCCGAAGAGGTATTGGTGGTGGGCCACACCGGGATCTTTCGAGTTTTTCTTAAGATTCTCCTGTTTCCGAATTTCATCTCACCAAAACTCTTTACTCCTCTTCCTTATATCACCATATAACATCTTACTCCTCTTCCTTATATCACCACATACCATCAACTTCATTCGTTCATTTCCTTTCACGTTTCACCTCGTCTCATCTTAGCTAAAAAGTTGCCTGGCTTAGCAAACCACAGGTGTTTAAAATATATGGTTGTGGTGACCTAAATGGTATACACACTTGTACTTCCTCATGAATCAGTGTGTCAAATTTGGGAGAATAGGGACGAAAAGGAGACATTGTACCCAGCCCAAATAAATGGCGGTATAAATATGTGTGTAATAACTAATAACAAACGAGAGCAATTTTGAAGTGGTTGAATTCAAATACTTAGGAATAATAATTACTAATAGGAATGAGATTCACAAATAAATTAAACATAGGCTCAATTCTGGCAATGCGTGCTATTATGCATTACAGGACTCTTGGTCATTCCAACTCTTTTAAAAAACGTTGAACTGAAAAATAAGCAAACACTGTTATTCTCCCAGTTATAATATATGGATGCGAAACATGGACTCTTACTTTAATGGAGGAAATGAGATTATGAGTATTTGAGAATAAAGTTCTTAGGAAAAATTTTTGGACTAAAGAGATATGAACAAACAGGTGAATGGAGGAGACTACATAACAGTGAATTACATAGTCTTTACAGGAAGCCACATATAATAAGAACTGTTAAGTCTCATAGACTGCAATGGGCAGGACATGTGGCACGAATGGGAAATGAACCAGGTGCATGGAGACTTCTTGTAGGAAAACCAGAGGGGAAACGCAGTTGGCAGGCAAGAATGAGGTGGGGAGAATAACATTAACAATGATTTGAGAGAAGTAGATTATACAGGGAATGATTGGAAAATATTAGCTCAGGATACAGATGTATGGAGAGCTTATGCCATGAACCTACAGGTTCGATAGTGCCAATGAGTTAGTTATCTCATTTCTATTTCAAATTATTGTTCCTAGATATTTGAATTCAGCCACTTCTTTAAAATTTACCTCTTCCTTTTTTAGTTTCTTGATACACTTACTTACTTACTTACTCACTGGCACTATCGAACCCGTAGGTTCATGGCCGCGCGGACATAAGCTCTCCATACATCCCTATCCTGAGCTAATCCTTTCCAATCATTCCCTGTATAATCTACTTCCCTCAAATCATAATTAATGTTATTCTCTTACCTCATTCTTGGTCTACCAACTGGGCGTTTTCCCTCTGGCTTTCCTACAAGAAGCTTCCATGCAAGTCTTTCATTCCCCATACGTGCAACATGTCCTGCCCATCGCAGTCTACGAGACTTGACTGTTCTTATTATATCTGGCTTTCTATAAAGACCATGTAGTTCATTGTTATGTAGTCTTCTCCATTCACCTGTCTGTTCATCTCGCTTTGGTCCAAAAATTGTCCTAAGTACTTTATTCTCAAATACCTGTAATCTCCTTTCCTCCCTTAAAGTAAGAGTCCATGTTTCGCACCCATATAATATAACTGGTAGAATAATAGTTTTATATATTTTCAGTTTAACGTTTTTTGAAAGGAGTTGGGACATCAAAAGTCTCTGCAGTGCATAAATAGCAAGGATTTCCAGAAAAAATTTGGGTATGTTTAATTCTCTTTGTGCATCCATGTTTCCTATTTGTGATTACGGTTTCCTAGGTATTTGAATTCAGCCACTTCCCAAAACAAAAAAAAAAAATTTCCCTCATTTGTCATTAGGTGTCCATTTCCATTATATACTGAATTTCTACGTGTGACCAATATAAGTAGTTTTATGAGATTTTTACTTCCAAGTCTTTAATTTATTAGTGTTTATCAATAGTGTGTGTGCGTGGTGTCCTTCAGTATCTCCTCAGCTATCGGCCAACAATAATTACATCATCAGAATTAAACTAACAGCTATTTACTACAATTCCTGGATCCAATTCTGGGGCACGGCCGTAGCGTAGTGGTTAAGGCCACTGCGCTACAATGCGGAAGGTAGAGGGTTCGAGTCACGGTGGGGTACAGGATTTTTAAATTGAACCCAAACCTCTTGGCAGCACTATAGGCCCTGGGGTCGACTCAGCCTCTAAATGAAATGAGTACAATAAACGCTTGGTCTGGGGTAAAGGCGGCCGTACACGCAGGGCTGACAACCCGGATGAAAGCAAAGTGCCGATTGGCAAGAAAAAGTGGGGCCTTACTTAACCTCCTACTACCCCAGGGGAATCCTGAGGGACTGTAGTGGGATCACTTTACCTTTGATCCACTTCTTGACTGTATTACATCATTTAGAGAATTATAAACATTTATTGTCGTTAATAAATTGAATGGACTTTTAAGTTCAGCAATTGATATTATCAAATTTTGTGTCACCCGCTTGTGGTCTCGAGGTAGTGCGGTTAACGTGCTGCCTTGTCACGTGCAGCGGGCTAGGGTTACGATTCACGGTCAAGGCAGGCTTCTGGGTGAGGTTTTTTCAGGGGTTTTTCCTAAACGGGAAAACAAATGTCAGGAAGGCTAGGACCCAACGATTCCCGAAAATCATCCGGCCATCATCATTACCCATACAATTATCAATCAACGTCCTTCACCGGTGTGGAAAGCAGCGGGAAGCTAACCACACCTATAATTCCCTAGTAAAAATGGAAAGAATAGCATGAAAATGCTGTGATTGCAGTGGAAGACCTGCCCTCGGACAGAATAGAATTACTCGGGATGGATCATCAGTGTTAGTTACGACTACCACCGATATTCAAATTTCTAACTCTAAAAAAGTATACATTTTATTTCTATTCCATATGATGATCATAAATAACCCTTATACTGACGGTTATAGAAGTCGACCCAACAAACTTTGAAGTATTGTAGAGGGGGGCTATACAAACACATTGAGATAAAGGAAGTCGTGTGGTCTACGAGTTGAAATTTGCAACCAACAGACCTAAATTAAGTAACAACCAGTACGCCCCTGAATATGTGTGAATGATTGTCAACATTTGTGGTTGTAGACATGTGACATGTGAGGCCAGCAGCAAGCAAATAGGGCAAAGATTTTCAAGACTTCTAACTGTATGGATTTTTTTTAGTTACAACTCCTTTTCAAGGGACATTAAATATTAAACTCAACATTCATTTTATAATGTTAGGCTATCTTTAGGGCCTACATATAAAAATGCAGCCAGTGTAGGCCTATGTTGTGCACGCAAAACTTGAAAAGTATTCGGTCGTTTGACTTGAAAATTTGACACAACGTTTCATTCAAGTACATGCATGTTTTTATAGTAGCTATCTATTATTCTCTATGGTAACCATTAGGTGTAGGAATTCACCTGAAATGAAAATTTAAAAATCCCTCTAGCGGTCGCAATTTTCGACGATTCACAACGAAACTCGGTATATGCTATTAAAAAAACTGAGTTAGATATTTTCCAAAAAATCAGCGAAATCTGGTCATTACAAGTATGTTTATCTGAAATCCGAAATTAAAAATTGATTCTATCATCCGCCATATTTTGTTCGTCGCAATGTATACCTCACAATTTAACTAACCAGTATTTTTAAAACTTATTCAACTAAAAATAATATTACATTCTTCATTTATTTAAGCGTAGCAGCGCTCATCGTGTATTCACTAACATCATTATTAGGGCTCGGAAGTTGAAGAAATCGTCTTTTTTTATTTTATGTTTTCTCGCCTTTGTTCTTTATCATATACATGGATAGAATACTTCAAGATTGGCGACAGATGAGACACGATTCTATTCAAATTAATAGATACCCTGCTTTTTGCAGGTGATTTGGTATTAATAGCTACAACAGAAACAGATTTACAGTATTCTATACATAATTTTAATATAATTGCAAAAAGGCACAATATGGAAATCGATACAAAGAAAACAAATGTGATGACTTTTGAGGGAAATAAACTATAGGCCTACCTAGCAAAATTTTTAGAATTTTTAGAACGAATAAATTAATTTAATTATTTGGGTTATAATTTAACATTTCAAGATGAAGCTGATATATCAAAGAAAATCACAAATTTCACAAAAACAACGGGGATAATTAACAGTATAATGAAACCATCCTTAATGCAAAAGAACACAAGATTACGGCTTTATAAGGTTCTCGCAAAACCTGTATTAAGATATAGTAGTGAAGTACGGACAATACGAAGAAGAAATGAAAGCCGCAAAACAGCAAATGATATGCTATTTATGCACCATACAGCAGACTATAGAAAGTGGGACCATAAAAGAAAGGAGGAAATTATAGAACAGTTGGATGTAGAACCAATTCTCCACCATATAAAAAACTACAGGAACAACTGGAAAGCCCATCTTCAACGAATGCCATCTCATAGAATTCCAAAGCCATGCTTCGTTACAGCTCCCAAGGCTGGGTCGTCCAAAAAAGCGCTGGATGGAAAATTCCTCTTTGAGACCGTAACAGGCCACATGGTTTAATACTTGCATGGATGATGATGATTATTTATGTTTGAGGAGGAGGCCCAACATAATAAAAACACATTTTGGGTCGTTGTAGGCGAGAAAATGGTGGGTTTTATTTGTCCTTTTCGGACGTTTTTGGTTTATTGGTCCTTTTTTGACATTGTTTTTTCTGTCTTAATGACTTTAATTTTGTAACTTTATTTTCTTTTAACTACATTTATATAATTTGTATAATTCAAGAACCCGCAGAGTCTAGTGTCAATTCCAACTTCTTTTAAACATATTATCTAGTTTTACTTTCCAAAGACTATTCTCATTGCAAACACTTTTGTTCCGTGAGAAACTATTGAATCCTCACAAAATATCCCATTATTTTTAACCAGCCTACCGATCGCCAGATGTCCATTGCGGGTTCACTGAATTCATTCTAGGTGGGAAAAATAGTTGATTCTAAATTATCCAATAACTTTCTTTTTAATGAACACAGAATTCATTTTTAAAACTATGTTGAATTAAAAAAAATTAAAATATGAAAGAAGAAGCATTTTCATCCTTGATTTTTTTTTTTCGCAATTTAGTTGTTTTTCACTAGAATGTTGTACTTTTTAAACATTTTATTATATAATAATAATATACATTCATTAAAATTACAGTTGAAACTAAAATTATCTAATTTGAATTGCGTTTTTTTTTGGTCCTTTGTTCATTTTAGGTCTTTTTTAGGATACATCTAGGTCTTTTTAAAGTTATTTTATAGGTTCTCAACTTCCGAGCTCTAATTATTATAAATCTCTATCAATAATAGTATATTATGATGCGAGGTTGGGAAGTGGTTTATACAGAATCGAGGAAAATGTTTAAAAACCGAGGGATAACGAAGTTTTTAATTTTCGAGATTCTGTAAAACACTTCATAAACGTGTGTTGTACATAATTTTTTTGCGCGATGTTTTTTCAAAATAATAAATAATAGTAAAATAATAACATCTTTGTTGGAAATATTTGCGTTCATTATAAACAATTGACTAACGTTAACAGTGTGGGCAATGTTTTTTAGTTGGAAATACAGGAGGCCGTGAGACAATATTAGTGACAAAATGGCGGTAAGTACGTTTTTATTGTTTTATATTGTTTCAAATAAAGTTCAGTTCATTTAAAATTCAGTGATTTGTTTCGTACAATGTATATTAACACTGCCTTTTGGATATATATATATATATATATATACCAAGAGGACGAAGATCACTGGGCCGTCCTATGAAACGCTGGAGGGAAAATTTTCTACAGGATCGTAACAGGCCTTGGCCTAATACTTGGAAGGAAGAAGAAGATATATATATATATATATATATATATATATATATATATTGTACGTAGTACACATAGAGGGCAGTGGTTTTACTTCCCACACGCTTGTTTCTAATATGCAATATTACAGTATAGTTATTTAGGTTGGCAACTCCGAAATGTAGGGAGTTTAACTTTCAATCATGGTCGTCGTTGCTGTAAGTACGACAAAACGCACTATATCACAAAAAGTTATGTTATAGGTTCAACTTCCGAGCCCTAATTAATATAAATCTCTATCGATAAATTTTATTTAATATGACTTTCTCTTTAGTGATAATTTTGGGCATTCCTTGTTTTTTATTTTGTGGCCTCCCTGTGTTGTACAACCCTAACTAGTGACGTGTGATAACCTGAACAATACAGAACACATTCCATTTGCGTTCACATAGAAATCACTTACTGTATAAGTTAAAAATAGACACGGTACATTCCATAGCAAGGCGCCGAGGTATTTCTGGAATCCGTGGCGAGGAAAACACAAGCATCACTGACAACTTTCTCGACTTTAGTGCTCTTATCGGCGCGCATCACACATGTTCATGTATCGTCTACCAAAACGTTTCAATCAGTGGTGTCAGCAGGGACTGGCGGTACAAACTATCTTAAAGGTCACAGATAGTCAAACAGCGACCCATGAGTATATTTCTTCCATAAAAGAGTGAAACTTTTTTTTGTCCAATGCCATCAGCTTGTCCTACGACATTCTGGCATTTTCACCTAACATTGGTGGAATTGTAACCTAATTCTGAGATTGGGGCGCTTGAAGGAGGCGTAACGTTTCCCCGATGATATGATAGTCTACTACTACTACTACTAATAATAATAATAATAATAATAATAATAATAATAATAATAATAATAATAGTAATAAATATCAACTCGTGTCCAACTTTGGGTCGGGTCGAGGGATGAGATGAAGACCCTATATACTTATAGAGGTCCGTGAATTACGAGGGCCTACTACTCCTGAAGCACAGTCACATGAGCGGATGAACGAAATGAGACATAATGGATGATATAAGTTGGAGAAATGGTGGAATGAAAATTATGGCAGGGGAAAAAGGGGAGAAACCCCGAGAAAAACATGTCTTAAGTTCCGTTTCTTCCACCACAAAACTCGCATGGAATTACCGAGACACGATGTCGGTACCCCAGAGGTGAGAGGCGAACGTCTAAAAGTTTGAGCCACGGAGGCGCTTCTAATAATAATAATAATAATAATAATAATAATAATAATAATAATAATAATAATAATAATAATAATAATAATAATAATAATAGTAATAATAATAATCTTCTTCGTCACGGTTTAGGCTTTCCGGCTCCAAATTGCTGCTCCTTCCACCTTTTCTTTGGTCTTCCCAAACTTCTTCTTCCTCTTGGTGAATAGTTGTTTGTTAATTTGGTATTCTGTTCTCAGTCATCCTTGCTAAGTGTTCTTTTCAGTTTGTTCTGTATTTCACTTTGTTGTGTTTAATTCCTCTACTTTTAGTTACTGTCTTATTTTTGTGTTGTGTTTTTTGTCTGTTTTTGATATCCTGCTATTGGTCTGAGAAATTTCATTTCAGCAGCTTTTATTCTGGCAAATTGTTGTGTTGTCACTGTCCATGTTTCGGATCCGTAAGTAATAACAGGAACTGCCACTGTCTTGAATAATTTTATTACATAGTCTTTTCTAGCTTTATTTTTCAAAGTTCTTTTTAGTGTTCCTGTTATATAATTAAACTTATTTATTTAATTAAATAAAAATAAAACTTAAAGTTTTATATGATTTTCATATTTATTACAATATAAATTTGTAACAGCTGTTTCGGTACTTTGTACCTTCTTCAGACACCATTACAAATGAATGAATTTTGTTATTATATATTTCATTCATTTGTAATCACGTCTGAAGAAGGTACAAAGTACCGAAACAGCTGCTACAAATTTATATTGTAATAAATACGAAAATCATATAAAACTAAGTTTTATTTTCATTTAATTAAATACATATAGATTTTCATCAAGTAAACGCCAAATCAATTGATTATTTAAACTTATTTAGTTTGTTATTTATGTCTGTTTCCGTTGTGTATGATATTTCGCAACGTAGGAAGTTGTATTTTGTCACTTATTCTATTGGTTTATTTTCTAATATTTGTCCGAACTGGTTGAGCGCCCTTGAAAGCCATTGTTTTTTATTTTTCTTGATATTTCCATATTATATATTTTTTAATATTTCGTTTAGTTTATACAGCATTCTTTGTAATTCATCTTCTAATTTTGCTATTAAAAACTGGTCATCTGCAAAAGCTAATGTTTTTATCATTAGATTTCCTAAGTTAATTCCGCCAGTTGTTATTTGTTTCACGATTTATCATGTCATCAAATAATTGTTAAAAAGAGTGGTCGATGGTGGACAACCTTGTCTAACTCCTCCTGTTATATTTATTGGTTCCCTTTGATTCATTTTTATTTTTGTTTTCTCATAATTTCTTTAATTACTACTGTCAATAATAATAATAATAATAATAATAATAATAATAATAATAATAATAATAATAATAATAATAATATTTATTTAAGTTAGAGTTAAAGCCATAAGGCTCTCTCTTCCAATCAACCGGCGAATAATAAAATCATACAAAAATTATATACTTATTACAATTTTAAATAATATTAAAATATAGACTGAACGAAGAACAATGCGGATGTGGTCTAATATTAGCTAATACTAACAAAACATGGAACAGAAATAAAATAAAGTAAGAAAAGCTTCCTAGATGAATATTTATAGTTACAGTAAAGCTGAATATAGTTGTTATGCAGGAAGTATTTTCATTGTGTGAAACTTACGATATCATTTAATTTGGATTTAAATAATGATAGTGAATAACAGTCCCTGCCCTCCATTGTCGTGGTGGAGTGGCTTGCGAACTTATGACCCCGAGAGCTACGCCGGCGCTAGCATTGCTGCCGAAAGGGTTACCCATGCCGGACTGGTCGAAGGTGATATGCCAGACGAAAAAAGAACCTTGGCCGAAAGAGTGGACGATTTTTACCGTAAAAATACAACCGTCAAGAAATGCGGACATGAGTTCCGCTGGAGTAAAATTTTCCGGAGGTAAAATAGACCCCAATCCGGTTCTTCGGGCGGGGACTACTATAGGGAATCCATGCCAAGCTCAGGATAGGGATGTATGGAGAGCTTATGTCCGCGCGGCCATGAACATACGGGTTCCATAGTACCAGAGAGTTAGTTAGTTCGTTAGATTGACAGTTCCTGATATGACTGGGAAGTGAGTTCCATGCTCTAGTCATATGTATTGTGTAAGATTAAGACTATAATCGTTAGTATTAGCTAGTATTAGATCACATTATCATTGTATTTTGTTTAGTCTGTAATATATTAAAATTGTAATAAGTATGTCATTTTTGAATAGGCTAATTCTACTAATCGCTGATAGAATGGAAGAGAAGGCCTTATGACCTTAACTCTGCCAGTTAAAATAAAACATTATTATTATTATTATTATTATTATTATTATTATTATTATTATTATTATTATTATTATTATTATTATTATATCATGATTATGCTAATTTTATCGTGATTGTGAATATGATGATCATGATGGTGATGATGAAGATTATGATTATGATTGTTATGGTGATGATTATGACGATGATAATTATTATAATAATAATTATTATTATTATCATCATCATTATGATTATGATTATGAGTATCGTGATTATTATTATCATCATCATTATTATTATTATCACGATCATTATTATTATATTATTATTTATATTATTATCATGATTATTATTATTTATATTATTATTATTATCATGATGAATAATAATATTATTATTATTATTATTATTTATTATTATTATTATTATTATTATTATTATAGTCCACCGCTGTGTCTCGAGGTAGCGTGCTGCCTTGTCACGCAAAGGGCCCGGGTTCGACCCCCGGTCGGGGCAGTTTTTCTGGATGAGGTTTTTATCGTGGTTTATCCACACCTGTAAGACAAATGTCAGGAAAACTTTAAGGCCCAAATGGTCCCCGAAATCATACGGCCATCATCCTTCACCGGTGTGGAAAGCAACGGGAAGCTACCACACCTATAATTCCCTAGTAAAGCTACAAAGCATAGCATGAAAATGCTATGATTGCAGTGAAAGACCTGTCCTCGGGCACAATTACGATGGATGGATATTTATTTTTATTATTATTATTATTATTATAATATAATAATAACAATAATAATATTATTATATTATTACTATTATTATAATATTATTATATTATTATTATTATTATTATTATTATTATTATTATTATTATTATTATTATTATTATTATTATTATTATTATTATTATTATTATTATTATTATTATAAACATGTCCTGTGTTGTATCGAAAGTAAAGAAGTATCTTGTCATCTTGTTTCTAAACATTATCGAGCCGTTAATTTTTGAAAACGCGTTGATAAATAACTTGGTAAATATGTGTGCAGAATTTTGAATAGAAAAAACTTGTGAAAGTAGAGTTCTTCTGTCAGTTAGATGTAGCCACGATAAGGCCTGAAATTAAGGAGTCACGTAGTTGTCGTCGTCGTCGTTTGTTGACAGCTAATTGCGCTGTCCAGTGTGCCGTATTCTGGGATCTGTTTTCGTCCCTTGTCGATAATTGGTGAGTGTTATTAGTATTGGGCTTGGCTGGTATGTCGTGCTCTTGCCTATACGGCGGTTTTGGGGGATGATAGTGTTTGATGTAAATTTGTTTGATGAAGGCGAATAGAACCCGCTTGATTGGGGCGTCGGAAAGTGAGTCACTGAAGAGCTCGGTTCGATTCAGGGCCAGAATGAGCCACGTCAATCTGCGCTGACTTTTCTTACCTTGATTTTCCCCAGCTGAGCATTATGGTCTGTTTAATGCGTCGACTATGTTTGGATGGTTAGTAATAACGTCGGAGATTTAGGGCCGGTTTCACCAACATCGGTGAAATTTAGCCTTCACGACGAGTTACATAACCGTGTGAAAAATAACTAAGCGTGTTTGCGTTTCACCACGCCATATAACACCGACGTAAACAAACGGGCGGTTTACCGTTAAAATTATTTTGAATCGTATATTTCTCATACCTCATATTCAAGCGGAACAAATTTGTAGGAGGGGAAAGAAATGCTATTGGTTGTTACTTATCGCGTTACCATAGAAACCTAAATAAACACGTTGAACCAACACAAACACGTTCCACAGATCACGTATATTAGTACACGTGGAAAATTTGCCAGAAATAAAGAACATGTCCAACGAAAGATTTTCAAAACTATAATAGAATTAATATAGAAACGTTGAAACTATAGGAAATAAGAAACTATCCATAAAACATGCGTAACGACGAAAAATATTTTTTCTTGATTAGGCCTGTTTTTAAATTAACCTAATGATTGATTTAAAAACACTTTTACATTAATATAATATGGTAGTGTATTATCATCATCATCATCATCATCATTGGAATGCTTTAGTATATTTGGGTTATGTAAAAGTTTTCATGGAACAAGCCATTTTAATGGTATAAGAAGAGCAATTATTATGGTTGGGACCATGTATTACAGTGTTTACAAAGTATCTAATCCATCTCCTGAAAATGTTGCTGCTGTAAACTCTCATTCTTGGAAGAATTATTTAATAACATGCAAAATGATTATGATAATGCAAGCCATGTTATATATATAAGGTGATTTGGAGCCATTAAGCAACAAATCTGATGAGAGGTCCTTAAAAAAAATTCCAACATTTCTCCCTCTCAATGCATAGAATTGCTAGATTACAAACCTTTGTGCTTCATGGTTATTCAGGTGTAATCATAATATAGGAACGTCCTGTCTGCGGATGAACTTGTGATGGAACAGATTAGTTTAATTTGTAAAACTTGGAGTATCCTTCCTTTGGCCAGCAACCAATCGAAGGGACTATTATTATGCTTTCAAGTCTTATACGAGTCTCTTCTTACAGCTTTCATAAGATACACAGTTATTGATCATACTCATTCATTTTGAATGTATGTGATTCCAGTTTTCACTTTTCTCGCACAATATTACTAGTAAAACAACATATGAAGCAATACAATGAAAAAATAGTGTACATGTAATTCTCCTCCCAAATAAGACCAATATTGAATAAATCCAGTTCTATTACTCTACACCTGCACTGCAACAGTTAGATTAAAATGACTTGCCTTCCTTTTCCCCTGTTCACTATAGACTTACCTTTTTTTTTCACTATCAAATGGGCCTTGGGTTCGATCCCCGGTCGGGACAGTTTTTTCTGGGTTTTTCCTCCACCTGTAAGACCCAAACGGTCCCCGAAATCATATGGCCATCGAAATCATTGTATTCATATTCATCTTAGATTAAGCTTGGGATTAGGGACTCTCCTGGTGCACCACTATCATCATCCATCATATCATCGGGGCAATGTAACCCTGGCTTCCAGGCGCCCCAACCTCAGAAGTGGGTTACAAGTATGCCATGCCAGGAGGGAAACACCAGGAATGTCGAAGGGCAACCTGGGGCATTTGCAAAAAAAAAAAATCTCAGTGACTAGCCTTACTTTTGCTCCATAATTTAGCCCATATAAAATTCACTGCTCAAGCTATATGAATGTGCCCTTAACTGATTTTTTTTTATCACATTTACTGACTTACCTCTCTTTTTCCCTATAGTCTTCAATTCCATCACTGCATTTCCTCAAGAAAAGATAGTCTCCAACGTAACATACAGGAATATTAATTAAATTATTTGGAGTCAATATTAATGTTGATTATCTTGAACATGTTTCGCTTATATCATAATCATTGATATGCTATAATCGAAACATGTTCAAGAACAAATCAACATTAATATTGAGTTAAGATGAACAGACTCCAAATAATTTAATTAAAAGAACCTCAAAATATTACTTCCTAAAATAAAACATTAAATACAGGAATATGTTTGAAAATGACTTGAAAACACTAGTGGGTAACACATAGAAGTAATTATTTTGAAATTATATTTTATTTAATATTTTTCAAAATTATACAATAATTCATATAAATAAACTCTTATTATTTACTGCTTCAAATATCTTATAGTTTCTATCAGATACAACAAACTGCAAAACAATAAGACTCAGGAACATTTACACTGGTGTCCAAAAGTTTAGGATAATTTGTAAAACGGAAAATCAAAATGCTTAAAGAGGAGCAAGGAGTAAAAATTATTTATCAAAACGTTTCTCAGTACATTTAGTTTAGTTTACATACTAAATTATAATATCTCTTCAACAATGAAAAAATTAATAGCAATTATAAATGAAAATTGCATTGTTGCAGTTAAGCCCTGTTCCATAAATCTTCATTTTAAAGAGAGTTATGATATAATCAGATGTAGTGTAAGAAACAGATTGCAGTAAAATGGCACAAAGACAACATCTGGACCCTCTGCTTCGGGGTAGAATTATTGGGCGGCTAGAAACAGGACAGACACAAACTGAGGTCTCCATAGCACTTAATGTGCCACAAAATGTTATATCTAGGTTATGGCGACGGTTCCAAGAGACCGGAGACGTTAGGCGAAGACCAGTGGGAGGTCTTCCAAGAGTTACAAATCCTCAGCAGGATTGATATCTTGCGTTAACTGCAAGAAGAAACCGAACAATGTCTGCCAGACAAACTGAGTTCAGAACTTGTGGCCGCCTCAGGTATCAGAGTATCCAGACAAACTGTCTATAGAAGACTCAGAGCTGCTGGTCTGTATGCTAGGCGGCCTGTAGTGTGCGTCCCACTCACCCTTGATAACAAGAGAGCACGTTTACGGTGGAGTCAGGAACATCGCGACTGGACTCTAAATCAGTGGAGCAGCGTGCTATTTACAGACGAGTCCAGATTCAGCTTGAACTGTGATTCGCATCGCGTGACTATCTGGAGGGAGCAAGGAACTCGTTACAACCCCATGAACATCGTGGAAAGACATCCATTTGGTGGCGGTGGTCTCCTGGTATGGGGAGGTATAATGATGAATGCACACACAGAGCTTCACATCTTCGCAGGTGGCACTGTTAATGCTCAGCGGTATAGAGAAGAGATCCTGGAACCTCATGTAAGACTTTTCAGGGGAGCTGTGGGTCCAGAATTCATATTCATGGATGACAATGCCCGACCTCACAGGTCACAACTGGTGGATGAGTTTCTTCAGGAGGAAGATATCCAGCGTAGGAGTGGCCAGCGAGGTCTCCGGATATGAATCCTATAGAGCATGCATGGGATGCCTTAGGGAGACAAATTGCATCTCGTCAGCCTCCTCCGAGGACACTTCAAGACCTTCACATTGCTCTTCATGAGGAGTGGAATTTGCTGAGCATCGAACTCCTGAACAACCTCATCACTAGCATGCCACGTCGATGTGAGTCTTGTGTAGCTGTCAGGGGTAATCACACCCCATACTAATCATTTGAACCATTGTTGTTCAACTTTTATGTTCGAATTCTGAAATGCAGTTTTCGTTTGTTGTGAAAATGACAAGTGAATGACGTATTCATGCCATTCATGCCACGAAGAAACAATACAAATACATTGTTAAACTTCCTGATATATATTGTATATCAGAAATGCAGTTGTAAATTTGATTTCATTTTGTGATAATATTGTTATTACAGGAAATATGACATACTGTTGGAACGGCAATTCCTCAAATTTAAAAAAAATGACGTCCGTAACCAACTCACTTTATTGCCTCATTATTTACATTTAAGCATAATGTGCAAGATTTTGGAAGTAATTCATTGTTTTATAATACATGACTATTGGAATATCATAAATTTTGTTCTCGATTACAATTTTCTGCAGGTTGATATCTTACAGTTTTTATACTTTGTACTCTCATGTCTCAGAACCACTCTTCCAATGTTACATTTTATTTTGTATGTTTAATTTAAAATTACACAATCTTTCCTTAGGAACTACTAATAAAAAAAACACAAATTGCAAAAAAAAAAAGAAAACTTTGTTGCATGACGAGCGTAGAATGCCCTTGGGTTATAGCCAGCTGCTGGCTTAACATCCACATGTGTTAATGACAGGCCAGTGTAGGAGTGACATGTCAGCATGTCAGGTCCCCCAGCCGTTACAGCTGCTTTTCTCAACCTGGAACTGCTACTTATTGCAGTACCCAAATTCCTCTAGATGTGGAATGGACACCTATCCCATACTGGCTGAAATTCCATTGAGAAAATATCTTCCCCCCATGGAGATCCAAACCAGTCCAAGTCCCATAGCTCTGCACCAAGGCCTCTTTTACCTTAACCACTTGGCTACGGCATGGAAAATGAAAGATTATAATATGACACAAATAAAATTTTGAGATTAATTTGAACCAAATTTAATATAAATTAATTCCCTTTAGTGAAACTGCCCCTTATTAAAGTAAACCAAATGAAAAGTGATATTAATAAATTACAATATGAAGTAATGTTACCAGGTTCTTCTTATAAATAAGGTGAGTCAGTTCATCTTACCTCATGAGATGTTTCATTATGCTTGCACAGTACCAAGTTGAAGATAATATGCAAAAATATTGAAACATGTCCAAAATACACAACAATTTATGAGGCAAGATCAACAGACCCACTTTATTAATAAATGATTACCATATCTACTCTATGAGGCTATGAAAATATTGATTAATGAGCCTCTGCCTTACAGCAGCATTGACTCCATAAAAATCATTATTAACCTGGGGATTTACATTCCCTTCCTCCAATAATGCATTCCAAGGAGCAACTAAATTCAAGTTAGGGTCATCCTGAGGCAATTCCTCACCAGCACGTCTTAAAATGTTATGCAGAACAGCAGTGGCCACTATGATAGGAAATGCATTATCCAATTTTACATTTATCCCAACAGCAAGTACTGGAAAGCGTCGCTTCCAAGAACCGAAGAGTCTCTCAACAACATTTCTCGTTCTGATCTGAGATTCATTGTAAAGATTCTCTGCTAACGAAGCAGGGGCAACTAATGGAGGCATCAAATATGACCTACATGGATATCCTGCATCAACGAGCAGAACTGAATCTCCATATAAGCCCTCTTCAAATCTTGCTCTTTGAACACAATTATTAAATATTGTGCTGTCATGGCTGCTTCCAGGCCATCTAGCAACAATGTCACAGAATTCCATATTAGCATTGCAAATGGCCTGGACATTTAAAGAGAAATACCCTTTCCGATTCCTGAATCGTTCTGCATCATCACCCCCAGGAGATCTTATTCTTATATGTGTGCAGTCCATTGCACCTATAGCCTTTGGAAATCTAGCTACTCGATAGAAACTCAATTGGTTTTCTAAAATCAAATTTGCTGTCTGCGGTAATCTTATAAATTGATGTCGCAAATTTGCTATCGCACAACTGACTCGGTGGACGATTCTTGAGGCTGTTGATTTGCTGACTCCTGTATAATCAGCAACACTTAATTGATCGCTGCCAGTTGCATAGTAGCGCAAAGCTAGAAGCAGCTGATTAATAGGTGAAACTGCCTGATTTCTGAAAAAAAAAAAAAAAAACATAAAATGGTTGCACTTGTATAGCATAATAGCCAACATAATGTATACAGCAGAAATTGTTATTTTATCAATAATTAAATTTTAGGCTATGCAATCAACATAGTACATCAATCATTTATGTTATGCGGGAATGATGCTTAGTCATTCTGTAGCCTGAACGTTTTATATTATTCTGCACATGTTAAAATCATATAAAAGTGTAGCACACATCTGTCACCTATTAGAATGTGCCACACGTTTCCAAGTGTTTGATAGTTCTTGATTAACTTTGATTACATCTCATGCTGCCAAACTCATGCAAGTTGAGTAATTCCACCCAGTGGAATAGTTAGAGGTTAGAGCGAGCATTTTTTATTTTAAGTTTAATTCCTATAATTCTACTGAACTGCCAAAATTTCAAATTGTTTTCATGGTAAAGCTACAATCCAAATAAATTTCATCACAATTCTTTTTCAAATGTTATATTCTGCAATTGATATTTCAAGTTACTTTTTAGTACAGTTCACAGTATTAAGACTCGACAGAAATAATTATTTATAGGAAAACTAAAATACACAATTATAATGATAAAAGCAAATAAGGATAAAACTAGGCTTACTGTGGTATATATATATATATATATATATATATATATATATATATATATATATATAATTATTCTGTTCTGGAACATGTTTTGAGAAAAATGTCAGATCTTATTTGATACTAGATGGATAGGCAGATTATTGTGCAGCATATTGCTCAAATTGCTATAACATCTGGTACTACAAAATGTTAATAAAAATAAATAGTAATAAATGTTGGGTACCATTCTGAATAATTCATATGTTATTCTTAACAAAAACCCCAAGTACAAATATAGTTTAGCTTCAACTAATAATAGTTAACTAGGAAACTCACCCTAACCTTATTTTTATTCTTTTTGTGTTGTGTATGTTATTAGTAAATTTCTAGCATAGATTCACTCATTATTAGTTGCATGTATTGTAGGCCTACATGGAATAATTGAACTACTTGAAAAGCAATTTTAATGAACATATACTCACACATTTAAAACCCCAAATACTGAAAAAGGAAGAAAAATAAACAATCTCTAAAATATTTGACTGTAATTAAATATATGTTTCAGAAAACTTATAACAAGCTAACAGTATATTACATAACCTCATTTTATTTTGTGTCAATCGGCTACCTTCATTTAAAATGTGTATGTAGGGCCTTGGTACGTGTGTATATATAAATTAGGGGTCTGTATCATATTTAATTGTGTACAGTGGTTGTATTATACACGGATAAAGCTAATTTCAATAATAAATTAAACGTTCCTGTCTATTTGAAATGGATGTTAATATCCCAAGAATTTTCAAAGTAGTTCTCACATCATGTATTCAGAATATCCAAAATGCCTTTTAAATATGTGAATAAAATTGTATATAGTTAAATATGGTGTTAAAAAATCATAGGTTATAACACACTTCCTAAACATTCATCATTTTATACCAATTTGCTTACTACATTAAAATATTGTGACATTTATGAACCTATGGTATACTTCGTTTTCCACTGCATGAAGTGGAATTATACATACACGGAGACAATTTCAATATTACATTAAACTTACCTGTCTGTTGGAAATTCTAGTTGATTCTCTATCATATCAAGTACTGATAGAGCAGATGGTTTCGACAGTCTAAAATGAGTCACAAAATCCAGGTCGTCGTAATTTTCAAAGTATTCAGAACGTTCTTTAATCCATCTAGGGCGCCTTCTGTCCAATTCATCTTCAAAATATGGATCATACTCCTCTTCACGTTCGAAGATTAAATTTTCTAGTCTTTCACGCGCCATGTTGATATAGAAATCACCCTCCGTTATAATCACCCTTCGATTCTACCGACCAAAATCGTGCGGTACTGTTTACTAACGAAATATGACGAAATAACTCCCGGTCAAAAGTTACTGTTGTTGGTGAAACGCAAATTGTAGTGAAACTGGGAAACGCGCCGTTTAATTCACCGGTAACACGATTACCTGTGTTGGTGAAACCGGCCCTTAATGCAGATGGAATGTACGCATGCAGATTAGTCAGTAATACGTCGCAGTAACCGAAGTGCAGCCTTACAAGAGTCTGTAAAAGTAAAGTGTTCCCACTACAGGCCTCGGAAGGCCCTTGGGGTAGTAGGATGTTAAGATTCCCACTTTTTATAGACAATCGGCACTTGATGTCAGCCGGGTTGTCAGCCCTGCGTGACGGCCGCCTTTACCCCCAGAACAAGCATCTGGTACTAATTTCAGTTAGAGGCTGGGTCACCACAAGAGTAATTTCCTTCAAAGAAAAAATTCTGTGGATCCTCATGACCTGTAGTCTCATAAACCATGAGAGTAAAATTGAAAAACATGTACCACTATTTTCTGACTAAACTCTATTAGGCGAAAAGTCTGGAATGACCATGGTCAACCAGCCATCTGCCGGACTCATACCCACATATGCCATTTACAGAACTGGACGATCATCAAACCAGTATAGGGGTAAAAGTAGTTGGCTATCTGGTCCTCCAGACGTTAGAGTCATTTTTCTCAATCTGGAGCTCCTATTCATTTTAGATACCCAAATTCCTCGGATGCTGGGTGAAAAGCAACGAAGACAAAGAAGGCGATAATAACGTCGCCAAAACCAACGAACACTACACATGCAACACAATTACACACAAACAAATTGTAACACAAACACTAAAACTCACATAAGCCGAAATGTACATAATCCAAAGAAAAATAAATAAAGATAAGATAGCAGTTAGGAACAAGAGCAGACTCGGGGATAAGGACACTATGCCCGAGGTAACCCGGGAGTGGGGGTGGGGCTCTTAAATAAAAAAAAAGGGGTGACTGGTCTAACCCTGCTGAAATCCAATGAGGAAATGTATTTCCCCTCGAGGACTCGAATCAGCGAATGTCCCATACTTCTGCGCTAAGGCATAATGCCTCAGACCACTGGGCTACGGCGCAGAACACTATTTCCTAAGAGTTAAGAACATATCTTCTGCGACTATGTTACAGCTGCTTTTCGAATAACTAATGTTTCTAGGCCATTTGCATCGTCTGGAAGAAACATACATTGCCCGTAGAGTCACATTCTCTAAAATAGAGGGAACAAGAAAAGTTGGAAGACCTCTTACCAGATGGCTTGACAGCGTGGAATAGGATCTGAAGTTATGGGAGTCCAGGGATGGAGAAGGAAGGCAGAAGATAGAAATGGATGGAGGCGCATAGTTGGGGCGGTCAAGGCCTGCAATAGGCTGTAGCACCAAACATGATGATGACGACATACAGATTTTCAGGTATGGGAGTGTTTAGCCGCTATCTATTATTATCGCCTCACTATGATGCTTAACAAACGGCTCGCTTTGTTTCCCCGCAGCTGTCATATGCTATTAAAATACAAAGATCTCGACTGCCGTTACTACGACGATGTTGCCACATTGATATTTTTTCGTCAGTTTCAATTAAAACTCGGAACGATGTGGAACATTCGATCCAGTTATAACATTGTATACCGTAATTAATGGTTTATCAGTGATTTATTGTGATATGTTGCTCGAATAATAATACAATATCTACATATATTAGTTTAATATATAAGTGATTTCAACATGTGGCGGCCATGGGAAAATATTTCAGACCGAACAGTTAATAATAATACTAATAAATATAATAATAATAGTAATAATAATAATAATAATAATATTTTCGGCATAATGTTGTGTGAATATTAAATTTATGTAGACTACAAGCTATATAATGTTGAAATTAAATTATTTAATAAATGAATACGTATTTAATTTTAATTTTAAAACTTAAACAATGCCAGATAATAACATAAAAATTAAATAATAACATAAATAATCAATGTCTTCTCTCTTTGTGTAATAAACGCGTATAGAGCTATGAGAAACGTGACAACACCGCATGCCAAGCATAGCCGCGCGGCACCCGCTTTTATATAAACTGTTAAGCATCATAGTGAGGCAATAATACATTCTAAAACGATTAGGAGTTCACCCGAAAGGGGGGGAAATATCCTGGCAACACAAGGTAATATTCAGTAGGCTATATATTAAAATTTGTAGTTCTTCCTCCTTTCGTAATACATGATAATTCTACTCGAGACCATTTTCATGTAAGATTTGTTGAATCAGAATTTTCTGCGATTCATCAGAAATGGATAAGTGCTACACTCTAAATTGTATTGATCGATACCATTAGATCAGGGGGCACGCCGTAGCGTAGTGGTTAAGGCACTGAGCTACAAGCCGGAGGGTCGAGGGTTCAAGTCCCGTTGGGGTCAGGATTTTTAAAACTGACCCAAACCCTCTGGCGGCACTATGGCCCTGGAGTCGACTCAGCCTCTAACGGAAATGAGTACCAGACGCTTGTTCTGGGGGTAAAGGCGGCCGTCACGCAGGGCTGACAACCCGGCTGACATAAAAGTGCCGATTGTCTAGAAAAAGTGGGAGCCTTAACCTCCTACTACCCCAAGGGCCTCCGGGTCTTTTGTGGGATCACTTTACTTATATCATTAAATCTAAAAAACATTAGAATCGTTTTGTCCAGAAAGGGCATCAAACAATTTTGAATTTACGAAACTGAGTTTTGTTCAGCGTCATCAAAACTCATATATATATTTATATATACATATATATGTCCCGCGCCGTAGCCGAGCGGTTTAAAGTATGCTGCCTCGGTGCAGAACTAAAAGACTTGTGCCTGTTCGAATCCCCCATAACAAACTCACTGGCTCTATCGAACCCGTAGGTTCATGGCCGCGCGGACATAAGCTCTCCATACATCCCTATTCTGATATAATATATTTTCCAATCATCCCCCGTATAATTTACTTCCTTCAAATCATGGATAATGTTATTCTCCCACCTCATTCTTGGCCTACCAACTGGGCGTTTTTCCTCTGGTTTTCTACAAGAAGCTTCCATGCACTTCTTTCATTCCGTACTCGTGCCACATGTCCTGCCCATCGTACTCTGACTTCCTATTCATATCATACCATGTAGCTCAAGTATAACTACTATGTCCAAGGGTGATTTATCTAATTCTGCGTTATATAACTAGCAACTCGCTATTATATAAAGTCCTAAACTCCATATTCCTAGAACATGTCCCTCTGCTTGAGCCTTTGGCATAGATTCCCTAAAGTAGTGCCCGCCGGAGAACCGAATGGGGACTATTTTACCTCCGGAGAATTTTACCCCAGTGGAACCCATGTCTGCGTTTCTTGACAGTTGAATTTTACGGTGAAAGGTCGTCATTCTTTCGAAAAAGGTACTTTTTTCGTCTGGCTTATCACCTTCGACCTGTCCGGCATGAGTAACTCTATCGGCAGCAATGCTACCGCCGGCTTAGCTCTCAGGGTCATTTAAGCAAGCAAGCCACTCCACAACGACAAGGTAAAGATACCATGAAGGGTTCGAATCCCCCCATGGGGAAATAAATTTTCTCATGGGATTTCGGCCAGTATGACCATCCAGCATCACGAGAAATTTGGCAGTTGCGATCTCTGATTCCCAGGTATGCGGGTTAAAACCCGGCTGGGCCGATGGAATTTCATGTCGTAAACATCTGAATTTGCTCTGTTCGGAAAAGAAGTAAACCGAGCGTCGTATAGGCCTATTTATGGGACGTGAAATAACTTCTAAACTGATATGAGGTTTCTAAAGGCTATCCGCTCTTAAAGTGATCCTCATCAAAACAAAACCATGTGACCTGCTCACTTTTCATTGGTTATGGACAGCGACGTACGATGTAGAAGCAATAAGTTCACGAAAAAGTAGTTCCTTTGTTAAATTAATATGTCCTCTTAATGTAGTTGTTATTCTTCGTGAATGAAAACAATAGTTTTGAAAACAGAAAATATTCTAAAATATACCTAATCAATAATTACAACATAAAATAGTTTACTACACATAGACGATGCATTCGAGTCATGCTTCAGTCGATTCTGATGCAACAAAATGGCTGAAGGTGCGAGTCTTCTGTTGCTGTGTCGCCATCTAAATTTTTAAAACACAAGTCTGGCAAACCTTTGACTAGTGGTCAAATAACAGGTATTTTAAATGAATTTCACAAGTTCAGTGAAAAATCTCACCAGTTTTCTTATAATCTACACCATTCAACGATCTCATGTGTAATGAACTTCACACGTGCTCCCTGTCAATATGACGGATATTATGGGGCGAATGGCGGAGGGATACAATTGGCGTTTGTTTATGCTACGATCACTCTAAGAGCGGATCATCATCCTCATCCGGTATCATGGCAGCTGCCGCCGTCTTCCGGAAACCAAACGCCATTCCTCTCTGTCCACCCATTGATCCTCCTCCATTCCTCTGATATTCATAGCTGCTTGTACCCCTTCTATCCAAGTTTTCTTCGGTCTTCCCCTCTTCCTCCTTTCCATTGGGATCCATTCAATAACAATTTTTGGCAATCTTTGCTCTGACATTCTTTTGACATGACCATACCACAGCAACCTTTTCTTTTCTATAATGTCTATGATGTCCGATTCCTCTTGTACACCCAGAATTTCCATTATTTCTTTATTTCGTATTCTATCCATTCTAGATTTTCCAGCTGACCTTCTTAAAACATCCATTTCTGTACTTATCTAAGAGCGGATAAGGTATAAAATAATTTTTGTTGGTTCTTTGGCACCCAGATTTGAATTGACACTAATGATTTGAGCTGTTAAAGAGCATCGTTAGGTGAAATACTAAGCAATCATCATCATTGTCATCAACACCACTGACTCACAACAAATATATCCTACAGTATTTTCAAGTGACTGAAAATGTAGGCTTCATTTCTTGTAGACTAGCAGGTTTGAGGTTGAATTCGCATCACTCTGTAAAAATATATGTCATTGAAGTTAACCCCTTCTACTTGCCGCCCACATATGTCGTCCTAAGCCCCTGACGTCAAAGGTGGTGGCTGCGACACTACCCACGTACAAAACCACTTCTTTCAATCATCAAACAAGCTAATTTCTCCCACGCACGTTTTCTAAATGTTAAATACTAGTAACAGATTCATCAGGCATACAGTGTATCCCTATATAAGAATAACAATAAATCTTATTCACAGATAAATGTTGTACACAGTATTGACACCTGAATGAGCAAAAGCTCGTGCTCGGGTGCAGTTCACTTACAGAGACAATTTAACTCATACACCAAATGGGAGTAAATGACCTATCACGTTTCAATGAATTTTCTTTTACAACCAATCACAGTCGTATTTCACCTCGTTAATTATCGCATTTTGATTATGAAAATAAAAAACGCTCCTCCTTTTTAATATTCTGAATAGGTCAGAGCATTATTTTACAGCGGCTGATAAATACGTTGAATATAGCAATTAATGAACAAATTCTTTCGACCTACACATTTGATATTTCTGTTTTTTTTAATACTGGGTTTACTGAGTTGTTTCAGAAAAAAAAAAAGAATTAATAACCTATAATATTGGTTATAATAGACTATACAGTTTGGTGTGTTTAATTTTTTCTCCACTGTGGTGCATTCTTACAATATTGCGATCCTATTTGGCAATAAGTAATATGATCAAGTTACAGTGATGAACAAATGAAACATAACCAAACATTTCTCATTTGTTTTCAAACAACGCCGTTTACATTAAACATATAAACATTTTAAAATAACTATATTTAAATAATGATTTGTGAGTAAACAGCTTAATTTTATTCGTTAAATAGTCCTAACAAATGCCACTATTGATTTCCAAATTCTCTAGATAATTTGGAAATCACTCGTGGCATTACTTATAATAATGCATATATTAATTGTATAGACTATACTTATTCTTCTGTACGTGTATTTGTCACTGAACTACTCCTAAACGACTGGATCGATTTTGATGATTTTTTTTTGTGTGTGTCTGACTGGCCCCCTCGATGGTTCAGATTTACAATTGGACCCCCTAAAACCATTAGGTGTATGAGTTCACTTGAAGTGAAAATTGAAAAATCGCTCTAGCGGTCACATTTTTCGATGTTTCACAATAGAACTCAACATATCATATTGAAATAAATTGAGGTAGGTAATATCCAAAAATGAGCGAAATCCGACGATTTGAAGTGGAGGTTTACTTGAAACCCGAAATTAAAAACTGCCTAAACGACTGGACCGATTTTGATGAATTTTTTTGTGTATATTTGAATGGGTCCCTGGATGGTTTAGATTCAAAATTGGATCCTGTAAAATCATTAGGTGTACGAGTTCACATGAAGTGAACATTTAAAAATCGCTCTAGCGGTCACGATTTTCAAAGTTTCACAACGAAACTCAGTATTAAAATAAACCGAGGTAGGTATTATCGAAAAATGAGCGGAATCCGACAATTAGAAGTGGAAGTTTACCTGAAATCCGAAATTAAAAACTGACTAGCAACCGCCATGTTCGGTTCGTCTCAGCTTATAAATATGATTTAATTAATCTTTAATGTTTAATTTATTTAGGCGTAGCAACGCACGCCAGGTATTAGCTAGTATACGTAGAATACATATATTACAAATTTTTAGTTAAAGGGAAAGGGAAACAGGATGTATAGATTCAAGAGCTCAATATGCAACAAACCCGAAGATCAAAGGTTTGAGACCCAGTTGGGTCAGGATTTTTAAACTGACATAACCTTCTGGCAACACCATGGCCCTAGGGTCGACTCAGCCTCAAATGGAAATAAGTCCAGATGCTTGTTCTGGCGATAAAGGCGCTCGTCACGCAAGGCTGATAATTCGGCTGACCTCAAGTGTCGATTGTCTACAAAAGTGGAAATCTTAACACCTACTACACCAAGGGCCTCTTAAGATCTGTAGTGGGATCACTTTTTTCTTAAATTTAGGAATCAGTTTCAAAAAATAAAATAATTTATATCACATGAAACATTAAAAAAATAATACAAGCGGAAATAAAACAACAAAACAATATAGAATAGATTAATACCAGACTGAAGAAGGAAATTAAAGACATTACGAAACAATATAAAACAGAACAAATTTAGGAGAAAGTTTTAAAATATAAAACGCACTCTGACACAAAAAAAAGTGATACAAAGGAGAGTGATATAAACAAAACATACAATACATTAATACCAAACTGAAGAATGCAATTAAATATACTAGGTAATAATATAAAGCAAAACAAATTTAAGAGAACATTTAGAAATATAAAATTCACTCTAATGTACACAAATAATTAATGCTACATAAACAAAATAATAGCCTATAAACAAAACATTATGTCCCGCCCCGCATCGTAGCCGATTGATTAAAAGCAAGATGCCTTGGCGCAGAGCTACGGGACTTGCGCTGATTCCAGTCTCTATAAGGGAAGACATTTTCTCATGGAATTTTCGACCAGTATGGGACCGGTGCCCACCCAGCATCGTGAGGAATTTGGGTAGCTACAATAAGTAGCGGCTCCAGGTTGAGAAAACCAGTTATATCGATTGGGGGACCCGACATTTTGGCCCTATACTGACTGCATGATCGTCTACCTATGTGATTAACATATATGGATGTGAGGCCAGCAGCCGGCTAACAGGCCAAGGGCCTTCTAGGGTTATCGCGCCACGGGGGAAAAAATATAATAGATTATCGCCATGACTTAGCGTTTTCAGGGACCACAATACGGTCATGCACGTGCAGGAGTAAATGGCATTTCTTGAGTTATTAAGGGGGGACCTACACCTTTGAGGATCAAAAAAAGTAATTTTTCAATTTTTTCCCTATAAATTGAAACTTCATCTTTAAATTAGTGAAAGATTTTCATTGATATCTCTATTGCTTTTCGAGTTATGTTTAAAAATGTGCAAAGCTATCACTCGAGTGAGCCCTTTAATTTTAGTAGGTACCTATATCTTCGGTAAGTTTGTCGCTTGTTTTCCGTAACTTAATTTTTTCAATACGGTTTCCCTGATAACTCCCAAAGTTTTCAAGATATTGAAATGAAATTTTGCATGTATATGTAGTTTACAGAGATGAACAAAATATACTACAATTAGTAATGTATCTACTATATTTTTTATTTAAAAATATTTTTAATGCAAATTTTAACAAAAATGAGTATACATCAATTTAAAATGAAAAATAAAAATTTACATTCTATATAATTAAACAATTGTATATTTTGTAGCTATAATATTAATGAGTAAAATAAAACAAGAATTGTTAAAATATATTGAAATTTAGGAAAGTTATCAGGGAAGCGGCAAGACAAAGCAAAATTTTTAGCTGGCATTTTGAATGTTTAATTAACCATCCATCCATAGAAATTATGCCCGAGGGCAGGTCTTTCACTGCAAATCTTAGCATTTTCATGCTATGCTTTAACCCTTTTACCCTCCCGTGACAACATTGTAAGGCAAAAGTATGCAATTTGTTAAAACGTTCTAAAGGAAGTGGCGGGAGATTCATATGTCCTGCGTTGTCTGAGGACATTTCAAACTGCGCGGAGCTTTATTTTTCATGCCATTAACACACTGCACCAGTTCGATTATTTTCCAATGAGTTGAGCTACATTAATTAAGTCTATAATCCTCTCTATAAGGATGCGTAGAAACTTTCGCATTATCTGTAGTTTTTATCATTCACCATGGCACAGTTTTCACAGTGCAGTACATACAGGATGTCTGATAAATCATTCTTTATTTTTAAAGTTATAAGATATCAACCTGCAGGAAGAAGAAGACCAGGACGTCCACTCAAAAGACTTCTGGATGGTGTTTCTCTTGAGGCCGAAACAGACCAACAAATGGCCTAAATTCGTGAATGTACTATGATAATGATAATCCATCCACAGTAATTCTGCCCGAGGGCAGGTCTTTCACTGCAAACATAGCATTTTCATGCTATACTTTGCAGCTTTACAAGGGAATTATAGGTATGGTAGCTTCCCGTTGCTTTCCACAATTAGGGCACGAAAATTGATGACCTATAACATTCCTATAAGACATTTAAAAATACCCTAACTAAAGATATCCTATAAAATACCTAAAAACTGAAAAAAAAAACCTAAAAATGTTGAAGTGCTAACGAGTAAATAAAGACAACCTCGCTGCCATCATCCTCTGCTCCAGGAAATGTTCACAAAGTGGCAACTTCTTAAAAAAATATTAGGTTGAAAGTAATAGTTAATGCGGTCAGTAGGCTGGTGGTTAAAAATAGCGTGATATTTTATGAGGGTTCAATAATTTCTCGCGGAACAAAAAATGTTTGGAATGTGAAGTCTTTAGAAAGTAAAGCAAAAAGTGTTTTTAAAATAAGTTGGAATTGAGACTGTCCCGCGCCGTAGCCGAGTGGTTAGGGTAAGAAGTCTTGGTGCAGAGGTACAGGACTTGCGCTGGTTCGAGTCCCCATGGGGGAAGAAATTTTCTCATGGAATTTCGGCCAGTATTGGACCGGTGCCCACCCAGCATCGTCAGGCGTTTGGATAGATACAATAAGTAGCGACTCCAGGTTGAAAAGACTAGTTATAACGGGTGGGGGACCCGACATGCTGATCACATGTCACCCCTACACTGGCTGTATGATCGTCTACCTCTGTGATTAACACTTGCGGATGTGAGGCCAGCAGCTGGATAGTAGGCCTATCGCGCTTGGAGTTTTTTTAATTGAGGCTAGGCTCTGCAGATTCTTGAATTATACAAATGGTATAAATTTATTCAAAAGAAGGTAAAGTTAAAAAACATTAAGACCAAAAATCTGAAAAAAAGCTAAAAAAAAAGAACCAATAAGACAACAGAATCGAAAAAAAGGACAGACAAAATCCATTATTTCCTGGCCTACAATGACCCAAAACGTATATATTATGCCAGGCCTCGTCTTCAGACATAAAATAAAATAAATAATAGTTTTAAAAAACTAAAACAACACGCTTTATTAGAAAACGGAACTAACAAATGAAAAATAATTTTAATTTTCAACACGCTTGGGATAAAATTAAAGTGGTCAACCAAAAAATCATCTGCAACATATCTAGAATAAAACTAGAGTTATCTACAAAAAAAAATAATTTTACCATCAAAAGCATGGGGTGCTCTATATCAATTAATATATTTGATAATAAACAGATATTGGTAAAAGTAAACTCTCTAAGGGCCAATTTCACCAAAAGAGGATACTGTATTACTCCCGTTTTCCCCGTGTATAATGCATAGCTTAAACTGGTGTAATACAGTTACCTCTGTTGGTGAAACCGACCCTTAGAAGAAAACGTAAAAAACCATAAAAAGCACCCCACGCTTTTGATGTTTTTTTTTGTAGATAACTCTAGATTTATTCTAGATGTGTTGGAGATGATTAGGCCTATTTTTGTTGACCACTTTAATTTTATCTCAAGCGTGTTGGAAATTAAAATTATTTTCCTTTTTTAGTTCGATTTTCTAATAAAGCATGTTGTTTTGGTTTTTTAATTATTTTTATTTCTTATTTTTAGTTTGGTTTTCTAATAAAGCGTGTTGTTTTAGTTTTTTTAAAACTATTATTTTTTTTTAATTTTTAGTTTAATTGATTGTCATAAACCGGAATCCCATAAAAATTTAATTGCTTGATACTCTTCTAAAAAAAATCCTCCGAGCCGGATTTGAACCAGCGACCTATGAATTACTGAAATTATATACCACTACAGTCCACCGCTCTACCAACTGAGCTCTTACAACGATTGACTAAAAAGTCGGTAAATCCGCAACCCTTTATATTGGTTTTTATTCTTTTGATTTTGTGTTAATTCTGGCCATGATTTTAGAAAAAAATTATGAAATGATTGTATTGCCATTGGTCCTTTACAAGTATACAAAGTTTCAAGTCGATCCAATGTTTTTAAGTGGGTGAAAATAGTTTTCAAATATTCCGTTACATAAATACAGATCCGTTACATAGATAGATGGACAGATACAGGTCAAGCTAATATAAAGCGTGTAAAAAATGATTTTTCCTCAACTTCCGAGTCCTAGTTGTAATTTATTTGTTTATTTCTTAAACATTTGTTTAGAACTACAATTGTACAATTGAATAGTGTTTCTCTATTATTTGAGGTTTTAACATCATGTTATTCTTTTATTTTAGTTGGAATGCCGCCTGTGTTGAGTGATGAAGAGCGGGCCAGAATAACAGCTCGTTATCAGGTTTGGGAATTTGTGATTCGAGTACAAAGGTGGTGGAGGTCTGAATGAGGGATCCATGCAACACTGGATGCAAATGCAATTAAAAATTGTCATACAAAGTTTATAACAGGCAGAGTCAGGAGATCAGGAAGACCATTAACTTCGAGAATAAGAGAGAATGTTGCAGTTCGTGAAAATTTCACGAAGAGCGCTAAGCAATCACTGGGTCGAGGATCTCGTCAAAAATGTGGATGAATTTGAAACAAGAATATTCGATATGTTATCCAACGTTCACTAAACATGCTGCAATCGGCCAGTCTTAAACGTACCTGTTCGCTAACAAAAATGTGAAGAGAATGCTGGAGCGTATGTAGAGATTTAAAATGACTAACTCATGCCACAAATGCTAGTCAATGACCAATCAAGTTACAATGAATGTTGTTTTACAACCAATGACAGTCGTGTTTCACCTCGCTCTTTATGGATTTCTCTTTATCAGCTCCTGCTTTTGTGATAAAGAAAGCTCCTCCTTTTTAATGTTCTGAACAGGTCAAAGCATTATTTTTCTCCAACAAATACACTGAATATAGCAAATAATGAAAAGATTCCTTGATTTTACTGAATAGTTTACTAAAAAAATAAATGAATAACCCGTAATGTTGATTATAATATACAGTTTGATGCGTTTCATTATTTCTCCATTTGGGTGCACTCTTACAATAATGCGAACTTATTTGGCAATAAATAATATGATCAAGCAGCAGTGAATGAACATAACCTCACATTTCTGATTTGTTTTCAAACATCGCCGTTTACATTAAATATATAAATATTTTAAAATATTTATAGTTAAACAATGATTTGTGAGTAAACAGCTTAATTTTATTCGTTAAATAGTCCTAATAAATGCCACTCTTGATTTCCAAATTCTCTAGATAAATTGGAAATCACTCGTGGCATTACTTATGATAAACTAACCCTCAAATAGTAGTGTTTCTAACTACAGTAGTTCGAAAAAAATTGTTAGTAAATAAATAAATGATTTTTATTTATCTACATATTTTTAATGTTTACACATCTTTCTGTGCCTAAAAATTTATTTTCCTTCTCCACATGTCCATATCCATCCACTCCATGTCTTCTCTAGTCCTCTTGTTCTCATTCCAATTCTTATTTGTTGCATCCACGAGTTTCGAGGTCTTCATTTTTTTTTTTTTACCTTTCTTCTTGTATTCGTCGTACGTGCCCATACAAATTTAACAGTTTGTATAATATATAATATAGTACTGAACTATTTTTTTTTTCAATTTTGAACATCTTGCTGCTCTCCTCAAGAATCCATTTCCAACGACATAAGTTTTTTGTTCAATTTTCATACTTCTTCTCCATATGTGACCGTACTTCTCATTATTGAATTATAATTTATTTTTCCCGGTTATATATCTGTTCCACAGTGCACCATTTAACATTGCTGTTATTGCTCTCTTCATTTATTTAATATGTTATTCTAAAGCACAGCCTCCCAAATTCATTTGTATCGCGGGCCAAATAGAAGAAATATCAATGTGGCGCTGGTCATAGGTCCTGTTATAGCTGAAATAGATTATTATTATTATTATTATTATTATTATTATTATTATTATTATTATTATTATTATTATTATCGTGTGTTATTTGCTACTTTTATAGTTATGTTGTTATAACATTTACACAAGTTCTTTTTCAATTACTGATAGACTAATATTATAGGCCTACCCTTAGCATCCATCCATCCATCCATCCATCCATAGTAATTCTGCCCGAAGGCAGGTCCTTCACTGCAATCACAGCATTTTCATGCTATGCTTGCAGCTTTACTAGGGAATTGCAAGTGTGGTAGCTTCCCGTTGTTTTCCACACCGGCGAAGGATGATGATGATAATGATAAGGATGATGATGGCCATATGATTTCGGGGACCGTTTGGGCCTTAAAGTTTTCTTGACATTTGTCTTACAGGTGAGGAAAAACCCCGATAAAAATCTCACCCAGAAAAACTGTCCCGACCTGGGATCGAACCCGGACCCGCTGCGTGACAAGGCAGCAGGCTACCTCGAGACCAGAGCGGTGCCCTTATCATATAGGCCTATTAATTTATTAGAATGCTACAGGGGCCGGACAGAAAGTGATAGAGGGCCGTATCAGGCCGAGGGGCATTTGTTTGGGCGTCCCTGTTCTAAATAAATTACAACTGTTTAAAAAATAGGGAGTGACTTATCTTTTTAAATGTTCTTTGTTAATATAGCAGAATTCATCACAGTCAAAGGACATGCTACATGTCTAACACATAAACAAGTCACCGGAGACCACTAGTTCCTCATCATCATCATCAACAACAAGGATTAAGCCCAATGGCCAGTTCCGATATCATTATAGGTCGAATTGGTCCTTCCATCTCTTCAATGGTTTTCCCACAATCTTCTCCCTTTTGGTTTGTAATTATACATTCTTTTGGTATGCGATGTTCATTCATTCGTAAGACGTGGTGAAGGTAAGCATTTTGATAGTATTTTATTCTTTCACAGAGATTAAATATATTAAGTTCTGTTCTTATATCTTCGTTTTTCTTTTTATCGGTCCTTTGGTATCCTGCTATTGCTCTCAACATCTTCATTTCTGCAGCCTCTACCATGAGTTCCTTATATCAAAATACCGGCTAAGCTTTATACCTGTGACGCGACTCATAATTCCTTCATAAACTCCTGTCAAATTTTATTCTTAGGGTTTCACTTTTCAAATTATTTTCCACCATTTACATGATTTTTACACGTTTTCTAACGATTATTTCAGAATATTTTTTACATAATATTGAACTGCATGAAGACGCGGTAGCCATATTGATTTCAACGAATATTCTGTGTTCCAGTGTACTAATTAACTTACACGAAATAAAATCAGCGTGCATTATTTCACAGCTTTTTTAGTTTTCAGGTTGGTCTTTCACAGGTTAGAGTACTTAAATTGCGTTGGGTTAGCTTTTAGGTTGGTATTTCATAGGCTAGAGAACTTAAATTGCGTTAAGTTAGCTTTCAGGTTGGTATTTCACAGTTTAGAGTACTTAAATTGCGTTAGGTTAGCTTTTGGGTGGGTCTCTCATGTGTTAGTGTACTTAAATTGCATTAGGTTAGCTTTTAAGTTGGTCTTCCATAGGTTAGAGTACTTAAATTGCACTATGTTAGCTTTTAGGTTGGTCTTTAACAGGATAGAATATTTAAATTGGCGTTAGGTTAGATTTTAGGTTGGTATTTCACAAGTTAGAGTACTTAAATTGCGTTAAGTTAGCTTTTAAGTTGGTCTTTCAAAGGTTAGAAAACTTAAATTGCGTTTAGGTTCGTTGGCTACGCTTGTTCAAATATCATGTATATGTCGGCTGCATCCCGTGATTCCAAAGTTTAAACTGCTTCGCGTCTGCTGGCATGCGTATGGTGTATGATGGGAACTTAGAAAAATTGTTTCGCGTTACATGTAGTAAAGTAGGCCTATTTCCAAAATACCTAACCAACATCCCTGGGATAGCTTGTGAAAGTTCGATGGTAGAGTTCTCTTCCACTCTGTAGAAGTAGTGTTGTAGGATGTTACCTTTTCCGATTATATTTAGCAGAAATCAATGAGAAACTGACTTGGTAACAGTTTGTTATAGGCTATACAGCAATTACCAAATAAGTAAGGCATGTTATTTCTCGGAAACGAACGGGGACCGAGATCTTGCCTGGGGTTCGAAGCAGTAGCAGGCTGGCTGGAATGCGAGGCCACTAACCTCTAGTACGTGCAGACAAATATGTCTATTCTTGGAAATACAGCATATTCAAGTAACATCACGCAAAACTATACCTTTTCCGCATTCTCTTATCAAATGAAATCTACTAGGAGTTATTGATATTGCTGTGTAATTGACGAATTTGTACACGTCATGCGGTCATGATCGCTCAGAAGCGTGTCAGACCTGTCTGATTTCCAGACTTTCACGGTATTTCCTGTAATTCTGTGCTTTTGTCATACCTTTTTTCGTTTAAATTTTTAGGGTATTAGTTTTACATCTAGGCCAGGGACGTCCAAACCACAGCCCTCCATCACTTTCTATCCGGCCTGTAGCATTCTAATAAATTTAAATAGCTAAGCTTAGGCATATGATACAAGGTGCAGCATAAGTCAGTTAACAGAAAATCGTAACAAAAATCTACTCATTCTAACCTTATATTTGTCCTTTTTGTCTAGCGTAAGTTATTAGATTGAATTTCAGTCGGTTAGGTTTTAAGATACCTTGTACGTGAAAACGGCCACCGTTATATCGAGTTTCTGACCATTTCGCAACCATGTGCAGTGGTTAACTACTTGTGCCGCACTCTGTATTAGTCTATCAGTAATGAAACAAGACCTTGTGAAATATGTTATAACGACATAACATGAAAAGTTGCAAATCAACACACGCTTACAACAACAATAATAATAATAATAATAATAATAATAATAATAATAATAATAATAATAATAAAGGGTTGCGGGTTCAAACGCGACCATCATCGATGTTTTTTTTTTAGAATGGAAAACTTCAAGGAGCAAGTCCTCCGGGAGGGATTTTAAGTCGTGGGTCCCGAGTCTGAAGATTTTCAGGCTCGTAAAAGATCCTAAAGCCTGAATAAAAAAGGCATCTAAGCAATATTTATCGAATTTTCTCATCCTAGTACTACCTTGGTTTCTTAGATGCCATTATGAGGCGGAATGCTGACCCCCTGACCCCGGAGCACTCAATGAAATCTATCCAAAAAAAACAAGTGTAACTGAATTAGTATGTTTGAATTTCTCCCCTGTTGGAGGAGAGCGGCCTAAGTCTCGTTGAGAGAAACAAGGGCTTACAATAATAATAATAATAATAATAATAATAATAATAATAATAATAATAATAATAATAATAGGCCTAATAATAATAATACTATTCATAATAATAATAATATTATTATTATTATTATTATCATCATTATCATCATCCACAGCAGCTATTATAGAGCCTAGGTCCGTGCCAATCTTGATTTTTCCTCCATTTGGCCCGCGATACAAATAAGTTTGGACGATTCTGATCTAGGCCTATTGTTTATTTTATTTTTATTTGACACCTATAATTACAGTTTCAAATTTATTTTTTTTTTTTAATGTGTAGATGATTATGTTGAGAAGCCGATTATTCTATCCAAATTTTAATTTTTTTTAAATATTTGATTTAGCTCTATTCCAAAAATAATAAAAGTTTTAGCTTTCAGATGGTATGAATCACTAAGAATTAAAATTTCATTAGAGTATAAAACAACAGGACAGGTAAACAATTTTAATTATCTGGGATGCAATGTATCATATAGAAAAAGAGAATACATTGCAAAAAAAAATTAAATGTGTGGCGCAATAAAACGAAGTCTCAAGGAAACTAGAAGAGATTTTCAAAATTATATAAAACAATGGCGGTTCTAACACTATTATATGGATCAGAATATTGGTTCTTAACCAAAAACCAGGAACGAAGAATAGAAATTCCAGAAATGAGGTTTTTGAGGAGTGTGGCTGGCTATAAAATAGCTGATCGGAAAAGTAGTGAAGATATACGAAAAGAACTAAATATATCCAAGTTATTAGACAGGATTGCACAATACAGAAACGAATGGACGGACCACATCAATAGAATGTATAACAACAGAATTCTGAAAAAAATCATTACAGACCACTAGGACGAAAAAAAAATGTAGGAAGACCCTGCAAAAGATGGTTAGACCAATTCTAACATGAGATCTTAATGTCTAATCCTTGATGTTGATAATGATGAAGAGATACAAATTGAAAATATAACAAATGAGGGAAATTTTGAAGAAGTGGCTGAATTCAAATACCTAGGAACCCTAATCACAAATAGGAATGAGCTGCACAAAGATATTAATAGTAGGCTCAATTCTGTAAATGCATGCTATTATGTATTGCGGGGACTCTTGTCGTACCGACTCCTTTCAAAAAAAACGTTAAACTGAAAATATATAAAACTGTTATTCTCCCAGTTATATTATATGGATGCGAAACATGGACTCTTACTTTAAGGGAGAAAAGGAGATTACGAGTATCTGATAACATTTTTGGACCACAGAGAAATGAACAGACAGGTGAATGGAGAAGACTTCATAACAATGAACTACATGGTCTTTACAGGAAGCCAGATATAATTAACACAGTTAAGTCTTGTACACTGCGATGGACAGGACATGTGGCGCGAATGGGGAATGAAAGAGGTGCATGGAAGCTTCTTGTAGGAAAACCTGAGCGAAAACGCCCAGTTGGTAGACCAATAATAAGTGGGAGAATAACATTAACCATGTTTTGAGGGAAGTAGATGACACAGGGGATGATTGGAAAACATTAGCTCAGGATAGGAATGTGAAGATAACTTACGTCCGCGCGGCCATGACCTTACGGGTTCGATAGTGCCAGTGAGTTAGAAGCAAAAACATAACTTACTAATATGTTATATAGTTAGTCCTGACGGTCAAGAGGATTTTGATTACCATTACGTGAAGTGTGAAAATAAAAAAATAGAATATTCGTTTCTTGCGCGGAACTTTAGAAGCAGTTGTATAGTTATGAGAAACAAAGAAACAAGATCATCGTGCAAATTTTTATAAACATGATATTGCATTACAGAGTTAATTCAATACAACACCCCGGCAGATGCAATCCGCAAACATCTAATGATATCACGTAGTGAGAAAAACTGCCTTTGGCCAGTTATCCCAATCTACAGTACAAGTGAATCAGGCTACTTTAAAACGTAGAATTGCGTGTCAACAACAAATTATTCGGATCTGTTATGCCAATTGTCGAAGAACCTGCATTTCAAAGTACCACACTTCATAAAATTTATGTTAGCCGATAGCTATCCATCCATCCAATGGCTAATTGGCTCAAATCGGAGCTTTGGCCTCCCTTAACTTCTGCCTACAATCGTTTCTGTTTTGCGCGGCAATCCTCCAGTTGCGACACTTTAAGTTGTCTGCAGCATCTTCCTTGATACCATCCTCCTATCGTTTCTGGGGTCTTAAGTCCATTTTCTTTGTTTTAGTCGTCATTGTTGTAGACCATCAATAGGAGGTATGTTTGATTTCTGAACATATTTATTTTTACGTGGTGGAGATGTCAACCCCACGCCCAACCTACAGCAAACCTTGGGGTTCGATGATTTTCTATTGGGGGTTTCTCACCTAGCTGGTATGTTCCAATTTGAGAGCGTCGAAAACTCGCTTTTACGCCTCTGCACTTCTTGGTATTAACCAGGAGCCACGACGAGGACGTGGTGCATTGAGCTGGGCAGCAATCAACGGAATTTTTCGGGTTTTATTAGTGTGCACCCACCAGCAAGGTGCACACTCCCGAGACCAGATACTGCTCCTTCGGCTCCCGACTGCTATTCCTCTTCAAGATTCTTCACACATCAACTACTATAGGGGTTTTCACTTCTGGAATATAGCAATGCTCTTATGAAGTAGTTATTTCTAGTAAAAATGTCCATTCATGTGAGATTGATTAATTAATTAATTTTAAATAAATAATTAAGTTAATTACTTTCACTTATAACATTGCCAAGAAAGTGGGTGCCCGATTTATGAAAAAAATACCGTTATGAAAAATATAATTATCACACAGTTATTTAATAAAGTTGGGGTTAATTCAATTATCGGAACAGCTACAAGTGGAGATGAATCATCCCCTTTCAACGAAACTTGTTTTGTCACGTATATGCGTGCCTAAAAAGGAAAGCGCGGCTAATATATTACGTATGGTTTGCTCAGTGAGAAGGTTTTGAATCTGCTGGCGTTCCAAATGTTAATGTTGTTCTTTAGCAACCACATTAGAATTTAGATTTTAATAGCAGCAGTGAAGATAATTGCGACGTAAACTTATGTTGATGCTGTACCTGCTAGAAGGAGAAGAGGGATATATGTTTCCATCTTCTTCACACAGCCTACAGCGTTAAGTTGCAACCGCATTTCCATAAGAGCAATACTATTTTCTATAACCTTATAGTTACCTAGCATGTCTTTACAAATATTTAATACATATCAGTGTTTTAAACAAATGATCAATTATAATGTCTTGCTTAATATTTCTTAACTTAGGACACAGTATCACTCCGTATCATGTACCATCTAAATTTCTAGCAAACTGAAATTCTGCACAAAAGAGCTGCCAGGCTTACAATTATTAAAATAAATCTCTAATTAAGTACATAGTTGCTTTAACTTTAGTAGTGGGTGAGAGTTGCCAGGGTTTTCCGCTTGAAATCAGGATTTTTCTACATATCTACAACGGCGTTACACCCCAATGTTGGGCCTTAGCCTCTCCTTTGTTAGGAGTTACTAGACAAGTTAATTTAGTTACGCTTATTTTCCTAAAGATGTCATAAGTTGTATGCATTCAATATACCAACTCAATGAGACACCTAGCAGGCAAATAAGGTAATACAAGGAATGAAGAAAGTAGGTAAATTTTGCTTAGAGGCTTCATTATTCAGGCTTAAAGATATTTTACCGGAAGATCGGGAGTTCAAGTACCGGTAGGGTCAGGATTTTAAAAAAACTGACGTTAACCTTCTGGCGGTACTATGGTCCTGGAATCGACTTAGCTTCTATCGGAAATGAGTACCGGACTCTTGTTCTGGGGAGGTAAAGATGGCCGTCACGCAAGGCTGACAACCCGGTTGACATCTCACTGCTTCTGAGTCAATGACGTTTCCACTAGACCACAGCAATGGACTCGTGGAAGTCTAAGATTTTTATATTTTAAAAATTATATCCTGCTAAAAGTACTGCAGTATGCTCAACTTTACAATTTGTGTCGATAAGAAACATGAGTTTGAAATTTGTCTAGACAACCTGAGAAAGGAAGCACAAGCATCTGCCTCCTTGCTTTAAGTTGTCTGGTAACTCTAACCTTATAGAACGCACTGGACACGTCTTCTTACTTCACTGAATCTTTAATCAAGTGAAAATGCATGTACCGCTTTAGTCATCATGACCACTACTTATGTTGCAATTGTCTCCTCCTCCTATAAAAATGTACATATCCTTTGCATGACCACGAATTACTTTAAAATATGTACCTAAATGCATTCGTAATTCCACAACAGCATAATAATATATCGATTTATATATTAATACAGTCCACCGCTGTGGTCTCGAGGTAGCGTTCTACCTTGTCAGGCAGAGGATCCAGTCGGGTCAGGCTCCTGGGTGAAGTTTTTTCGGGGTTTTTCCTCAACTGTAAGACAAATTTCAGGAAGCTTAGGGCCCAACGGTCCCCGAAAATCATCCGACCAACATCATCATAATTATCGTTATCATCATCACTATCATCCCTCACCAGTGTGAAAACCAACAGGAAGCTACCACACCTATAATTCCCTAGCAAAGCTTCGAAGCATAGCATGAAAAAATGCTATGATTGCAGTGAAAGACTGCCCTCGGGTAGAATTACTATGGATGGATATATTATTACTGTTACATGCTATTGGATCAAATGTTTAATGGTCAAAGTGCCAATGTCATTTAAGATCAACTTCGACTGTCTCGATCCCATTTAAAACCAAGTTTGACTGTATCGATTACATTTAAGGCCAAGTTTGACTGTCTCGATGCCATTTAAGAGCATATTTGATTGTCTCAACGCTATTTAAGAGCAAATTTGATTGTCTCAATGCTATTTAGGAGCAAATTTGATTGTCTCGATGCCATTTAAGACCAAGTATAACTGTCTCGATGCCATTTAAAACCAAACTGACTGTCTCGGATTCGCGGTGTAGCCTAGTGGTTAAGGCAAGATGCACTGGCAGAAAGCTATGGGACTTGCACACCGGTTCGATTATTCATGGAGGAAGAAATTTTCTCATGAAATTTCGGCCAATATGAGACCGATGCCATTTAAGACAAAGTTTGACTGTCTCGATGCCATTTAAGACCAAGTTTGACTGTCTCTATGCCATTTAAGACAAAGTTTGACTGTCTCGATGCCATTTAAGACCAAGTTTGACTGTCTCGATGCCATTTAAGACCAAGTTTGACTGTCTCGATGCCATTTAAGACCAAGTTTGACTGTCTCGATGCCATTTAAGACCAAGTTTGACTGTCTCGATGCCATTTAAGACCAAGTTTGACTGTCTCGATGCCATTTAAGACCAAGTTTGACTGTCTCGATGCCATTTAAGACCAAGTTTGACTGTCTCGATGCCATTTAAGACCAAGTTTGACTGTCTCGATGCCATTTAAGACCAAGTTTGACTGTCTCGATGCCATTTAAGACAAAGTTTGACTGTCTCGATGCCATTTAAGACAAAGTTTGACTGTCTGGATGCCATTTAAGACCAAGTTTGACTCTAGGAGAATTAGAAGGAATGAAAAATAAAATGTCCCAATTGACCGAGAGTAATGTCGAATCCAAAGTTTTTGGGGCCGCTAAACTGATTTGAAGCAATAAGATTGAGATAAATACACGGGCAGTGCCAGGTAATCAGCCAGTAATAATGCAATAAGAAATGAAATAGGCCTATTTGTTTTTCAAAATTATCTACTGATTTGAAATCATTGTGATAAAATTGTAGAATATTTTAATGAATGGCAGAGACCCCCCAGGCAGATCAATTTTTGTGTGGAAAATGGCGGCTAACGGGAGAACCAGTCTGTGAGTGTTCAATTAAACGCGGAGATGGAAATTGAACTTGTAACCGACATAACTCGTGCAATGCGGAAACCAACCACATTCCATTCCAATCCAACAAAGAAAGTAATAGGTACCAATACTCACTCCACATGTCAAATTCTTCAATGCTACATTGCATTATCTTTCAATGTGATCATATTTCACTCAACTTTATTATAGGAAGAAAGTATCTTCTAATGAAAAGAGCAAAAGGGACATCTCGGCGAAATAAAGAAATTTGCGAAAAAAAAACTAACTAAAAAAACTTATACTTGACCCTTGATCCGTCATTTAATATTTAGAAGTCCGCGAATGAAATAAGCTAATAATATTACATTAAGAAAAACTATTTTTCTTCTTCTTCTTCTTCTTCTCTTCTTCTTCTACTTCTAGCTCTACAGACATTTATAAGCCCTAGCTGTTTTTAGGACACTTTTCCATGTATCCCTGTCCAACGTCCTCCTTCTCCGTCACCGGACCTCGAGCTTTCGGAGGTCCTCCTCTACTCCATCCATCTCAGCTTCGGTCTTCCTCTTTCTTCTTCCTCCAACTAGTCTCAATAGTATAAGCTTTCTATAATAGTGGTATTCTCTTCCATTCTCATTATATGACCAACCCATCTCAGTCTGCCAATTTTAACAACATTTAGAATATCTGTAGATTTCATCGTTTTATCTCATCCGCCATACTCCATGACATTTTAATGGTCCCAAGATCTTACTCAGGCTTTTCCTTTCAAAGATTCGCAGTCTTACTTCATTATCTCTTCTAAATGTCCAGCATTCACTGGCATAAATAACAACTGGTCTCAGTACGGTTTTGTAGATTTTTAGTTTTGCTTCCAGACTTAGAATTTGTGATTTGAATAAATTAGTCCTTAAGTGCATAATAGCATCTGTTGGCTTGGAGAACCCTGCTCCTTTCGCTTATTAATAAATAGGTATATTTATGTAAGCTTTTTAACAAGCGGATCTATATTCGAATTCCAGTGGGGTTGGATATTTCATTTGTCAACTTTTCAATCTCTCTGCCTGACTAGTTTTTTTTAATGTTAACAATTATTTAAGAATTTTATATTTTTATCCCGAATACACTTATCTTTACAAATTAATTACTGAAAATACACATTTTAATATACCGTACTGCACTCAACCATATTTTGTTAAAACTAGCTAGTGGTTTATTTCACTACGGCATTCGATAAGTAATGGCAATACTGCAATAACATCACAAAAAATATTTAGGTCATTACCAACTTCATTTATAGTCTCCTGTCAAGACAACTATACGTTGTCAAATCCTTGGAAGATGCCGCGCTCCATCTGCAGCACCATTCCTAGATACATATTTTATCTGATCGATCCAGAGCTTTCTGGCTATCAACTCTTGATTGAAATAGAATGTATCTTAGAGGTTCTTTGATCTCTGAGAATAAGTTATGGTCACAAGAATTCATGTCTGATGAATTTAGTCGTTGTTCGAGTACTTCCCAACTCCAACTTCTAAACAAATTTTACTGATTATTTTTTTAGGGTGGTATTATTTACTATATGTGAGAAATGGTGAATGTGTTTACAAAATATTTCTATTTCGAGACTTTCAATATTACAACAAACACTGCTCAACAATATACTACAAGATTACAATGGCCACCACTAGGATCGCTGATTTAAAAGTGTTACCATTACTTATCGAATGCCCTAGTATGCTGTCCCGAATCCCTTAACCGTGTTGTTTTCTAATGTTTTAAAATCACATATCAATATACGATTTTTCAAGCAGAGCTTTTAGCTCTACTGCAAGCTGTGGAATGGGGTATAACCAACAAGTCTTCTTATATCTATAAGTTAGTGACTCCCAGGCAACACTTTCCACTATCAATGACAGATTCAACCGTCACCCGATTGCAACCTCCATAAGAACAAAATTAAACCAACATCTTGGACATATTTGCCTAGGCTGGATTAAAGGATATGCCGGAACTATAGGAAAAGAACGTGCAGATTTTCTTGCGAAATCAGCTGCTAATTCAAAAATGGATTACTTTTACTCCTTCTGTCCTCTATCATAGGCCTATATTAAAGAAGTATTAAAAAATGATATCTTACAAAATTGGAATGCTTAGTGGTTAAACAGTATTAATGGTGCTTTGACAAGAACATTATTTTTCCCAAATGTTTTTGACCAAATAAAGTGCAAATACTAAAACCAAATTTTGTATTAACACAATTTATGAATGGACACGGTAAATTTGGACATTATTTGGAACGATTTAAAATAGGTGTAGATACCTGTATTTGCAAAAACTCTCCAGCCAGACTATCTCACATCTGTTATTTGAGGGTCCCGCATTTGATTCTAAAAGACATGATTTATTAAAAAATTAGGTTATTGCCATAAAAGATTTCAACTGCCTTTGTCAAATATTTCATGTAAGAAGTTTTGCTATAGAAAGCTGCGTGACTTTATCCATCATATTTTTAAGAGACTTTTAGTTTTTTTTGTTTTATTTATTTATTTATTTATTCAAATTACGTTATTATGTAACGCTAGAAATTAATCATATTCTAAATTACTGTAAATAATTAATTGTATTGTAACTAAAACCCTAACATACCGGATGGTGAAATAGGGTTCGTATTATTGGAGATTCAATAAAAGAAAAAAAGTGCGTGCGTGTGTGTGGCTTATGTCAGTTAACCATTGCACATGGGTGCAAGGAAAAGAATCAGATTGATTGAAATTGGGGTTTGAATACGGGACCTTCAGAATATAATTTCAAATACCACTGTTTGAGGTAATTTGCTAACTTGTAGTTTTTTTTTACAGATGTTGTAAGCTACAGAAAATAATGTTTGCATTTTCGGTTACCTAACTTATGCTGCACCTTGTATATCTCTGTAACAAGGACCGACAGCTTTTTAGTAGGCTATACCACGAAGGAAGCTGTGTCATTATTTTCCTCAACAGAAAGTTCGAACACGTGATCTTTGGCTGTATTTCTGATATTGAGTCTCAAGGCAAAGGCAATATGCAGAAACCACCGAAGCCATTTTTAGGTATTGCTTATGATCGTCTACCTCTGTGATTAACACGTGTGGACGTGAGGCCAGCAGCCGTCTAGTAGGCCTAGGGCCTTCAAGACCTGTCGCACTTGGAGTTTTTTTTTACATTAAGTAGGTTATTTCATATGTGACCATAAAAAAAGCATAAGAGTTTTACTTTTAAAAAAGTGTCCCTTTAATTAAATTATGAACATGGTCAGTTAGTGAGTTAAAGCAATCGATAACTAGATAATGCGTTCCCATAAATAAAACTGGTTTGAAATTGAATGAAAATTTTATAATTAGATTTCAGTGCTTGTATCAAAACAAATAGTTTCCTTGCCAAAAAATCTCCCAAGCGTAATTCCACAAAATTATTTTTTCAGCTCCTCGCTTATGGTAAATCAATCGTTCTCCGATAGATCCCATCACACTGTGGGACTGTGACAAAACAACAGATACACTTGCCAAGAAAGACAATTAACAAGGCCAAAGCTCAGCCAACTGAGACATAAAATTCAAAACAAAGAATATCAAGACACTGTATCAGTCATAATAAAAATTCCATCACGAAGGAACTGTATAAAGTAAGCGAATTCCTCAGTAAGTTCGAATTTCTGGTCCAATTTTACTGATATATGGAATATATATATATATATATAAACATGTTTCTTCTTCTTATTCTTCTTCTTCTTCTTCTTCTTCCTTCCAAGTATTAGGCCAAGGCCTGTTACGATCCTATAGAAAATTTTCCCTCCAGCGTTTCATAGGATGGCCCAGAGATCTTTGTCCTCTTGGTATATAATTATAAACAGCTTTGGGGATCCGATTTGAACTCATTCTTTCAAGATGGTGTTTCCAGTTTAGTTGGTACTGTTTAATATATTCCAAAATTGGTGTAGTCTTCAATTCTTTTAAGATATCGGTGTTCCTTTTCCGATCCCATCTGGTGTAACCCGCTGTTCTGCGCATGAATCTCTTTCACAAGCCGTTATTCTGCTTTCGTGTTGTCTTTTTAGTGTCCATACCTTATAAACATGTTTACAATGTAATAAAACATCTCTCTGTGTCCAAAGCGTTTTATATTTTATCTTCTTTCTCCATTCTTCTGTATCTTCCCATTCCAATTATTCCAGACCTATCTCCTTCATCCATCCACTTAAATCTAGGTCGACCTCTTTCCTTTCCCAGGTGGGTAATCTTGTCTCTAGCATTCTACGTATATGACTAACATCATTGTAGCTGTCCGTATCTCACAAAATCTAATATTGAATTTTGGATTTTCATTTGTTGTCTGATGATTGTATTTGTGATTTTGTTTAAAATTTATAATGTCTAGTTGAGCGTCTAAAACATTCCATTTCACTAGACGTAAGTTTTAAACTCAAGTTTTTATTCATCTGCCAAGTTTCTGCGCCGTATGTTAGCGTGCTTCTAATTATGGATTTTTAAAATTGTAATTTGATATGTACTCTTACGTTTTATCCCACAAAACCGCGTTTAACATTGTTATAACCGATCTGCCTTTTTGAATTCTATACTTTATGTAATTTTCTTGGGTAAACTTTGAGTTAATTTCGATCTCCAGACAATTACATTCTTCACATCCCTTGATACACCCCATTCCATCTCCCAAAACTAAATCTATCTTTTCATCACCACAAAATAAATAAAATGATTTATTCAAATTTACTTTTAATCACCATTGAATACACTCTTCTAGAGTTTTCGAATATATATATATATATATATATATATATATATCTATTAAATCGTATGAATCCAGTTAAGTTGTGAAAAAACAAACATGGCCTCCAATAAAGCAGTTTTTACATTTCGGGTTTCAGTTTAACTTTCACACCTAATGGTTGCATTTTGCTGATTTTTAGACAATACCTTTATAATCTTATTTCAATGGCATGTACTTAGTTTATTTGCGAAAAATCGAAAACTGCTGCCGTTAGAGAGATTTTTCAATTATTGTTTAACATTAGAAATGGCAATGTGTGGGGGAAAAAATTAGGAAGTGTATTTGCAGAACATAAGAGTGAAATTGATTCAAAATATCAAACATATAATAACACGAATGGGGTATAAGAACATGCATTGGTAAACAGATGAGGACAGATACAAAACTGAGATTACATATCACATCAAAAGTTGCTCTAAGTGAAATTTGGATTTTAAATAAAAGAAAATATAAACTTAGAGTAAGCTAAATGAGCTTCTTACGACCACTGTAAGGAGTTAATAGACTGGATCACCAAAGGAACACTATAATCAGAGAAAAACTTGGATTACCAAGTTCAGGCCTAAATGAAGATATAGAAAGATACCAACAAGAATGGAAAAATCATCTGAGAAAAATGGAAAATTGGCATTCCAATATACTCCAACAGTACAAAGAGACCAAGGAAGACCAAAATATCGATGGAAAGATCAAGGCCATCTTCGTTAGATTTACCATCACAGGCCACATGACCTAAAACGGATTTGTTCATTATGATGATGTTTAATATTAACTCCCATTAATAATGGTCCGATTTTGCTCATTAACTAAATTCAACTTACTTTTATAAATTAATTGCTAAATATCAAGTTTGATTCCGAAAAAGATACATCCGTTAGAACACACACACACTCCCACACACACACACACACACACACACACACACACACACACATATATATATATATATATATATATATATATATATATATATATATATATGGGGGCACGCCGTAGCGTAGTGGTTAAGGCACTGAGCTACAAGCCGGAGGGTCGAGGGTTCAAATCCCGTTGGGGTCAGGATTTTTAAACTGACCCAAACCCTCTGGCGGCACCATGGCCTGGGGTCGACTCAGCCTCTAACGGAAATGAGTACCAGACGCTTGTTCTGGGGGTAAAGGCGGCCGTCACGCAGGGCTGACAACCCGGCTGACACAAAGTGCCGATTGTCTAGAAAAAGTGGGAGCCTTAACCTCCTACTACCCCAAGGGCCTCCGGGTCTGTCGTGGGATCACTTTACTTTTTTATATATATATATATATATATATATATATATATATATACTGAAATCACTTTTTCGGTACGTGAAAACTACGTAACAACTAGGTCATCGTGTCTTCCCTCTACAGTGATGTTTTAGAACAGTGCCAAATTCCTGTCTTCGTTGTCCTCTCTCCTACGTACCTCCCCCTTCCTTCTTTATGCGCTGTGTGTGACTGCGCATCTTCCCCTCGTTATCAAAAGCCTCAAATAAGCTGTGTAAGTTAGTATCGGGGACATCATCAACTTTGGGATCGTCGTTGGTTCAGATCGACTGTAGCTCGAAGGAGCTGTTTGGTTTCATCAGTCCCATAAGCCAGGGTAGGGCAACCAGGACTGTGAACCCTAGCCCTCGGCTGGACTGGATTGTGTGTGTGTATGTGTGTATGTATATTATTACTATTATTATTTTTTATTGATGACCGAGTTTATATTATTTCATTCATATATTTTCTTTCAACGGTCAAGAAGATAACATTTTGTTCAATTATTTGTATTTCAATGACCTAATGATTTTCATTAAAACTTTTTAGTTAACATATGTTTACTAATTGTAGCTAGTCATGTTTCATGTTGATATATATACATATATTTTTTTTTCTAAAGCTTTCTCAAGCCAAATTAATCCTCTTTTTCCTTCTAGCTTCCACGATTATAATGCTGTTTAGCATTCAGTACTATATGTTAAATAATTTACTAAGGAAAGGTGGATTAATCTTTGCCTTCTATGGGCCCGGCAAAGGAATGTTGATATAGTCACTCAAAACTTTCAAACTCAATGTAATAGAAAGGTAGCATCGCGCGGCGCATATATATACTTTAGTTTTTACTATATAAGGACACAGAAGGTCTCTCGGAATGAGGGATCAGCTCAGTGCAAGGCCATCTCCTAGACAGGACGACGATTTAAGACAAGACAAACGATTCACTTATACATTCATACTAAACAATATAATACGATAGATTGATTATGATGATGAAATGGTGTTCAGCGACTTTTTGGGTCTTAAACTTTTCCTACATTTACCTTACTGGTGAGGAAGACCCCCTGAAAAAACCTCAGGTAAGAAATATGTTCCAAACCGAGGATCGAACCTAGGATCGTTGCATACGAGCAAGACGTAATCGTACGACCACAGCGATTGACATATGTGTAAATATAAAAATATACATTTAATTCTATTTTAAAATCATAGTGAACTGTCCAGTTATTTTGTTATACAAACATTTTTTTATCACAAATATTCACGCATACATACTTTCTTCAGTTTGGTATTAATTTATTATATAATGTTATGTTTGTATCATTCTTTTTTGCATTAATTCTTTGTATGTCAGAGTGCGTTTTATAATTTGAAATTTTCTCCTAATTACTCTCGAACGTCTTTAATAATTAACTTCTTCATTTTGGTATTACTCTGTTCCATATTGTTTTCTTTATTTTATTTCCCCTTATTATTATTATTATTATTATTTTTTTTTAATTCTTTATGTTCCCGAATTTATTTTATGCCTTGAAACTGTCCCTTAATTTATGTTTTCTTTTCCCTCTCCCTTTAACTAAAATATGTGATGTACGGTATATATTATATATGTGGATGTTATGCATCAACCGGTTAAGCGTCATTAAAAATATTTTGATGACATCTGTTGTACTGGTTCAGGAGTAAGTGTACGCATACTTTTAGCGCCAAATCTTTAAATATGCTCTTATTATTAGAGAAAATGTAAACGACATCAGTCCTATAAGAGATTCTATGCAACCAACTGCTATAGAACCAGTTTTTCATAAATGTTAATATAAATTTTGCATCATGCAGCTAAGTGTCAAATGTTCCAGTTCTTATATTGTTGATGCGTAACTGTCAAACAATGAAAATAACTTGCAATTTCAAGTAGTGATAGTTTGGCGCTACAATAAATAGTGAAGATTGACAAACTTTTAACGTATTTTCTTGAAACTTACCTACATAATGGCGCATAGCCGGTTGATACATAACGCCGTCCACATATTATTTCTGTAACTGAACTGCACCCAAGCACGAGCACTTGCTCATTCAGATGTCAATACGTGTACAACATTTATTTGTGAATAAATTTATTTTTAAATTCTTAAATGTAATTTAAGAAATTAGTTACGATGGCAGGTAAAAATCAAGAATATCAGATTTTTTTACACGGTTGATCTGGAAACTCCGAAGATTTTTAGTGAGCATGACAAAGAAAAGGACACAAGAAAGAGCTATAGCATTCTAAACACGTGGAGGATTGACACGATTCAGGCATTTCTAGTTTTTTATCATTCCTTTTAAGTCACCCGCCGAGTGATGATATAAATATTTTTTTAAACTGCTTTACTTAACATTCAGTTTGTAAAACTTCAGAACGTCCATTAACTCGTGGAAATTACGTTTATTGAAACCAACAAATATTATTAAGTTAAACCAGCCGTTAATGCTGAATCTTTTATTTTGTACAAAATAAAAATAACAACTAACTCACTGGCACTATCGAACCCATAGGTTGATGGCCGCGCTGATATAAGCTCTCCATACACCCCTATCCTGAGCTAATGTTTTCCAATCATCCCCTGAATAATCTAGTTCTCTCAAAGCATGGTTAATGCTATTCTCCCACCTTATTCTTGGTTTACTAACTGGGCGTTTTCACTCCAGTTATCCTACAAGAAGCGTCTATATCCTTCTTTGATTCCCCATTCGTCCCACATGTCCTGCCCATCGCAGTCTACGAAACTTAATTATTTTTATTTTGTCTGGTGTTCCATAAAGATCATGTAGCTCTCATTGTCTATTCATCTCTCTTTGGTCAAAAAATGTTCATAAGAACTTTATTCTCAAAGTCCACCTCTGTGGTCTCACACAGCGGGCCCGGGGTTCTATCCCCGGTCGAGACAAGTTTCCTGGGTGAGGTTTTTTCCGGGGTTTTTCTTCACCTGTAAGACAAATGTCAGGATACTTTAAGGCCCAAATGGTCCCCGAACATCATCTGGCCATCATTTATCATCAATATATTCACCTCTTTAGATTAAGTTTAGGATTAAGGCCTCTCCTGGCGCAACATTACCATCATCATCACCCATCATATTGGGGCAGCGTAACCCCGCCTTCCAGGTGCTTCAACCTGAGAAGTGGGTCATTATTATTGAATCTCCAAATATTTTGAAACTCTATTTCGCCACAAAGGCATGTTAGGGTTGTACCTTATTATAACAATATTATACTATACATTGTAAAACAGAAATATTATCTTATTGTTTTGAATGATAGTTATGAATTACGGTACATAAATCGTCTATAAGTGCCTTATAAAATACTACATATTGTTATGAATGTTTGTTATGAAGTTCATAAAATGTTTATAATAATTTTGGTTCTTAAAAATCACTTCACACATTGAGGCAGAAGTCTCATCATCATTTAAAATTAAGTTTAACCAGAATTGTTGTCTTTCGAATATAGGACAATAAAATAAAACATGTTTTACAGATTGTATTGATTCTTGACATTTACAATTTTGATATCTGCCTGGGTTAATATTAAATCTCCCAAAATAACTTCCAAATTTTCCATGGCCAGTCATAAATTGTGTTAAAACGAAATTTGGAATAAAATGTTTTGCATTTAGCCTATAGTGTACTGTAGGAAAGAAGAGCTCTTTAGTCAAAGCGCCATTTGTACTCCTTATCCAATGTTCATTCCAATCTGTGATGATATAGTCCAACAGTTTCTTTTTAACGTAGGATATTGGACACTTTGAAAATGAATAATGAAGCTCAGAAGATGCTGTGGATTTAGCACGTTCAATTCCCACAGTTCACTGGTGTCCTCGTATCCAAGACAGGCACAGGTGTTTTGTGTAATTTTTTATATTATTTCTGATTTCTAATGAGTTCGGATTTAAATTTAATTTATCTGCGATCGATTGAAGTATAGCCTGCGAGTCACTAAAAATGCGTGCACTTCATTTGTGTTGAAGACACCATTGTACTGCTTCTTTTATAGCATTTAATTCAGCTTAGATGAGAAGTGGGTTACAGGGTTACAATACAGGAAGAGTACTCCAGAAATGTCGAAATGACAAACTGATGGCAATGAACAAAAAAAAAAATTCAAATATTCTTAATCTTTTCCCCTCCCTTAAAGTAAGAATAGTCCATGTTTTGCTTCCATATAATATAACGGGAGAACAACATATTTTCAGTTTAATGTTTTTGTAGATGAATGGGTATGAGAAAGCTTATTAATTATTTTGACGAGATGCAAATCCACGTAATAGAATCCATGGTTTTACTTCCTTTCCCAAGGAACTCATGCTCAGGAATTTTACGCCCCAAAAAACCCAAGAACCCCGAAACTAGAAGCGAGCTGGTAACCAGTCCACTACGACCGACTTCCATGCGTTTATTTGTCCAAATAGCCTATTGTTAATATAAGCAATACAATTGTTTATATCGAGTTGTGAGTCGGCCTCGATGGACTAGTGGTTACGTTCATTGCCTCTGGCCCCGAGGATCGCGGGTTCAAATCTAGCCGGAGTCGATTGAAATTTTAGGATGGAAAAATCCAAGGAGTAAGTCCTCCGGGAGGGACTTTTAAGTCGTGGATTCAGAGTCTTAAAATTCTCAGGCTCATAAAATAACCTTAAGCGGAATTAAAATAACCTCTATGAAAAATTCATCGACCTCTTTCATCTTAATAATATCTTAGTAGCCTACTAGATGTCTCATTGGGTTGGTATGTTCACCGCATAACATTTATAACATATTAAGGGAAATAAGCGTGTTAAATCTCAGATTTAATGTGTATCATAATTTTAAGTTTAGCGAAGATGCTATTGTTTACGCGTCTTCGCCTTATCTCTGTTCATCTTGTTTTCACTTGTTTTATGTTTGCTTCAGACCGACCATATTGTTCATTTATTTACGAAAGCACTCAGTCTGATAACTGGTTTCTTGTTTAGTAATGTTGGCCTATTTACTAATACCTAAGAAGGTATTTTAACTTATTTTATTTTATGACTGTCCACCTCAACGGTTTTAACAATGAATTTTATTAGTATTGACTATTTACTAATGTTAAGTTTATGTTCTGCTCCTGTCCAGAGTAAACCATTAAGTTTAAGCTCTGCTCCTACCTAGAGCAAACCATTTTTAGTTTAACCCCTGCTTCTTCATAGAGCAGACTATTTAGTTTAAGCTCTGCTCCTGCCTAGAGCAGACCGTCCTGTCTCACCTAGTGGGCAGGCTATTTTGTACTGAGTTCTGCTAATTTTCCAGCAGACCGTCCTGCTTCATTAGTACAGGCTATAATGTTACTTGAGACGTTCTACAACGTTCTACGTAGTTCTACGTAGTTCTACATAGATTCTCTACAGCATCGTCTCGACCTTCAAGTTGTATGGTCGAGCTTTTGTATTTGGTTGAGTTCTGCTCCATGCCGCAAGCAGACCGTCCTGTTTTATCAGAGCAGGCTATATTGTTACTTACAAGTTTCAAGCTCTACATAGACGTTCGACGACCTTTCGAGCCATCGCTATATTTCTACAAGCAGAGGTCTGTATATATTATACTCTCGACGAGTAGGTCGAGTCATTACTACGTTCTACAACATTGATAAAGATTTAAGCTGCATTCTACAAGTTAAGTCCTGTACCCGCTACGAGCAGGCCGCTCCTGTTCTATTAGAGCAAGTTGCTTCATCGTATTTCAAGATATTAATAAAACTGCATTACATCAAGTTAAAGTGTAGTTCTACTAGTGTACTTGACATAGTGAACAATATCCAAGAAACAATAGTGAAAAGATTTATATTACGTGCCGTCGTCCTACATATTTTTGGGGGTTCATCCGGGATTAATATAAAACGTGTCGGGTCCCAACAAAGAGTAACTAAATTAACTTGGCCTAGTAACTCCTAACAAAGAAGAGGCTAAAGCCCAACATTGGGTTATTACGCCATTTCAGATAGATAGAGATAAAGCGATCCCACCGCAGCCCATTAGATAGCTTGTGGTAGTAGGAAGTTAAGGCGCGCACTTTTTCTAGACTATCGGCAGTTGATGTCAACCGGGTTGTCAGCCCTATATGACAGCCGCATGTACCTCCAAAACAAGTGCCTGGTACTTATTTCCGTTAGAGGGCGAGTCGATACAGGGTCATGGTGCCACCAGAAGGTATGAGTCAGTTTCAAAATACCTGATCACACTGGGACACGAACTCACGATCTTCCGGTTTGTAGCGTATTGCCTTAACCAACTGCAATACAGCGCGGCGTGCCACCATTGCAAATAGATAGATAGATATTACGCATTGAAATAGTTTTCATATGTTAGTATACTAGTGAGAACGTGGTGGACGAAACGGAGCTTGGACAGGTTTTTCTAGGGGTTTCTCCCGCTTTCCCCTGCCATAATTTCATTCCACTATTTCTCCATACTCATCTCACCCATTTCGTTTTATTTCCCCCGTGATGGTGTGTCAGGCGTGATAGGTCGGCACCCTCATCATTCACAGACCTCTATATAAGAGGCTTTACCTCATCTCATCATTTGACCCGATCCTGAGCTGGACACGAATTCAGGATATTTTTTTTAGTATATGTTCCGCAAATATGCCGCGAATACAAAAACCGCGAATATGCAATGGTAATTTGTATGGGTATATAGGGGATACGTTCCACGATTACAAAATAAAATAATGATCAAAATAAAATCAATTAATGAGAGATTTTTAACAATTTCTATTAATTATTCCTGTCAGGTTTAGGCAAGGGCTTAAAGAATTTAGTATTTTTTTCCTGTTTAGCCGCTTTTAAAATATCTTTCAATTAAGATTGATATGCAGCTGTGAATTCTGCGATAGAATTCCTTATTTTGTCTTCGGATTTCTTGATTCATTAACATTGAAACAGCGTGATGTAGACGCAAACGACTCGTCAACGCGTAACCGGTCAAGCATTTATATTTTTACTTTAAGCGACAAAACTACTTTTTTTTCCCCGCTTCGGAAATAATTTTCCTTCTCTTTATTCGACATTATAAATTGGCAACAAAGCAGAAGAGACACGTGTTATTCAATCAAAATTATTGCTACGAATGACAAGTTGAAACAATAAAATACCAATCCTGGCGTGGGTGGCATTTGTCAAAGGACATAGCGACGCGTGAAATACAGCAACAGTGGCTTTTAACAACTAACCTTAGGCTTAGTGACAATAAGGTTTATTTTTCTTTTATATCAATTTTCCATTTGGTTTGAATCATGGTTTGTAAAGCCGCCTTGGCACGTGCTTGCAGTAAAAAAGTTGCCGATGCGTTAATAAAGGATACTAATCCTTTTAATATACCGTCTGGATCCGCGAATAAAGAAATTTTTAACCACGAATACAGGAACTGTGTCTCAACTTTTTAACCCGCGAATAAGGAGCTTTACTGTACATGATTGTAAATCAGACATCATTCGACCGATGAACTAAGACGTAAAACATCTTTAAAACAAAACGAGAGAAAACACTTATAATGTACGAATAATTTGGAAAGAACAATACAAGAAAACACTAAACAAAAGAACATTGTGTAGAGATGAGAATTCACACAGTAGATAATGAAGACCACCCTATAGTAGCAGATGTTTATTACTCAGCATCTTGATATGCCGTGATTCATGATCTGCAGGCATTCACTCAAACATGACTAACATTCTTTGCTCTTACTCATAAGATAACACGTAGACTATTGTGAATTATATAGAAATTCATTATATAGTGGAAATGGACAGTTAATGACAAATGAGAGAAATTTTGAAGAAGTGTCTTAATTCAAATATCTAGGAATAATAATAACAAATAGGAACGATACTGAACAATTATAATACCGTTATTCTTCCAGTTATATTATATGGATTCGAAACATGGATACTTACTAATTTAACGGATGAGAAAAGATTACAAATTTCTGAGAAAGTTCTCAGGAAAATTTTGGACCAAAGAGATATATGAACAGACAGGGTAATGGAGAAAACTACATAACAGTGAGCTATATGATATTTATTGTCTTGTCTTGTAAGCCCATGTTTCCCTTAACAGAGATTTAGGCGCTCTCCCCCTACAGGGAAGAATTTTGAACCATACTAATTTAGTTACACTTGTTTTCGTATAGATGTCATTTGAGTGGTCCATGGTCAGCGTTCTGCCTCATACTGACACCTAGGAAACCAAGGTAGTACTAGGATGGGAAAATTCGGTAAATTTTGCTTAGAAGTCTTTTCATTCAGGCTTAAGGATCTTTTATGAGCCTGAAAATCTTCAGACTCGGGACCCACGGCTCAAAGTCCCTCCCAGAGGACTTGCTCCTTGGATTTTTCCATCCTAAAAATCCATTGACCCCGGCCAGATTTGAACCCGCGACCCTCGAGACCAGAGGCAAGGAGCATAACCACTAGTCCACCGCGGCCGATTATGATCTTTATAGGAGACCAGATATAAGAAGAACAGTTAAACTCGTAAACTGCGTTGGGCAAAACATGTGGCACGAATGGCATTGAAAGAGAGGCATGGAAGCTTCTTGTAGGAAAACCAGATGAAAAACGCCCAGTTGGAAGACCAAGAATGAGGTTGGAGAATAACATTAACCTTGATTGGAGGGAAGTTGATTATTTACGGGATGATTCGAAAACATTAGCTCATGATAGGAATTTGTGGGTAGCTTATGTCCGCATGGCCATGAATCTATGGATTCGATAGTGCCAGTGAGTTAGTTAGAGAGATGAAATTCACAACTTACGCCTACATAAATCTGAGTTGAGTACTTACAAGGGAACTGTCAGTCATTGCATGCCGAAACCTACCTTGAAATTTCTCCCAAAGAAGCGTTGTGATGTGCCAAGCCTGTGTCCAAAATAATCAACTGCCGTTTTTAACTGCAAGGCACATGAACTGAAGCCAGAATCCAGCAATGGCAACATACACTACGGAGCAGATGGATCCTTGCATGAATAAAATAGGAATGGAGTGAGGCGGGACGGGGGCGGACGGCAGGTAGTGAGGGTCATCCAATCTACCAATTCAGGAGTTGTATTACTTCCCTATAGTTTTAAATGAGAGATATGGTGTTGGATTTTAGTGCCTTTCAATTAAATACGACAGAATTTTTTTTTGGACACGACCTTGATAAATCACAACGCATCATATTGGGTTCCCCAGCCGTTAAGATGCTTTTCTCAACGTGGAGCCGCTATTTATAGTAACTATCCAAATTCCTCACGATGCTGGATGGGCCGGTCCCATACTGGCCGAAATTACATGAGAAAATTTCTTCCCACACGAAGACTCGTATCAGCGTAAGTTCCGTAGCTTTGAACCAAGGCATCATGCCTTAAACCGCTCCGCTACGGCGCAACTCTATACATAATATAAGAATATACGTAAAGACAGGTTGAGAAAACAAGCTATAACTGCTGGGGACCCGACATGCTGACCACATGTCACCCCTGCACTGGTTGGATGATCGTCTAACTCTGTGATTAACATATGTGTAGTGAGGCCAGCAGCCGGATGGTAGGCCAAGGGCCTTCTATGTCTGTCGCGATATGGAGTACAGTAATTAGTTTTTTAATACACAGCATTTCAAAATAGATGCGGAGATAAAATTAGTAAACGAAAAATATAAATAAACCAGGGAGTAAGACAAGGGTGTCCATTGTCACCCGTATTATTTAATTTATACTTGGACCATGTCATAAATGAATGGCAAGAACAAATTAATATAAATAGTGTATTGACAACTCTGCTTTTTTCAGACGATCAGGTAATAATGACAGCATCAGAACATGCTTTACAACAATTCCTTTATATTTTAAATAATATCTCTCTATAATACAATTTAAGAATATCTACATCTAAAACAAAAATATTAGCTCTGAAAGGAAAATGTGCAATAAGAACAAAATTAGTGATAAACGATGTAATTATAGACCAAGTTCAGAATTTTAATTATTTGGGATGTCATTTAGGTAATGACAGAAATTTAGAAAAACACACTAAAATACAACGAATTATCTATGTGGCACAGTTAAACGTACTTTATTGAATAAAACTAGAAAATAAACTATTTTAAAATTTTATAAAGTATTGGCAGTTCCATCTCTTATCTATGGATGTGAAACCTGGACATTAACAAAGGCAGATAGTAAACAAATAGAGGCTGCAGAAATGAAGATGTTGAGAGCAATAGCAGGATACCAAAGGACCGATAAAAAGAAAAACGAAGATATAAGAACAGAACTTAATATATTTACCCTCTTACTAATAATCCATATATAATTTTTATACAAGGTTTATACACATCTCAGTTGAAAATTCTTACTAATAAACACTGTATTAGCTGTTCAGTGTAGAAGAGGTGTACAACTTTACATGGGAATCGTTATACATGCCTCCAGCCTTGTTTAAGGATTCTATAACTAGACAAAATGTCGGACATCAAGATCAACTGATTGTTTTCTCATGATATTGATGAAAGTTTCCTTAAATTTAACCCAAAATGCAACACTTTAACGACTGTTTGATGGATGCACAGGGCATAAATAATATTAATAAAGCTCTGGGTAGGAAAATAAAGGCATCATAAAATGCCTTTCGTTACACTCATTCTCGATTAGGCCTAAAAATATTTTAAAATTGAACATTGAATCACAAAAGGATATGTTCTACAATAATTGCTGTAGACAAGATTTAACCTGAATGTAGTTTTTATTAGTTTCCAAGAATTGGTCGAAATTCTTGACGTTAGATGGCAGCACGTTATCTGTGAAACCAATTCTACGTTTTATTTGACGCTATGTCAAGGGAAATGTATATAAATTAAAACACACTTATTTTTTCCGTACCTCCTCAATTAGGGAATCTCTATTAATTCTTATCCATATTCATTTCTTACAAAATTAATCACTAGTTGATGTTTTATTTCTGTTACAAACTGCGAGTAATATTGTTCTGACGTCATTATGATGACGAATATGTGACGTAGTGTGTGTGTAGCTCCGGCACAACGTTTATTAGTAAGGAAATTATACATTATCTACATAAGGCTTATATATTGTATAATTAAACAACTGATGAAAGCCTGTATTAGAGATTTTTATTAGTAAGACCGTAAATCTCTGTGAAAGAATAAAATACCATCAAAATGCTTACCTTCAGCACGTATTACGAATGAATGAACAGCGCATACCAAGAAGAATATATAATTATAAACCAAAAGGGAGAAGATTGTTGGGAAGACCATTGCAGAGATGGAAGGACCAATTCGACATATAATGAGATCGGAACAGGCCATTGGGCTTAATCCTTGATGATGATGATGAATATACAGTATGTAAAGTGGTCTGCCGTAGAAGTACGCGAATTGAAAACAAACCACATTACCGCCATCTATCCGCCCAACGCAGAACCCGAAGCTTATAAACACATTTAAATAGAAAATCGATTAAGGCCAAGCTCATAAGCATTTAATTCCGTTCTAAATATATGCAAATGCATATATTTTATTGTCTTTGAGGCTGATTTTCTGCCTCCAAGTCCATTTGCTGCTTTACATACTAATTGGCTCTTCATGTAGAGGAGAATGTACTCAACTGGGCGTATAACAAGATAAATACGAGGTCAAAGTTTGTGTCACACATAGAAGAGAGACATTCAAAAATTTTGACCCCATTAATCTTACAATTATTACAGTCAACATATTTATAGATAAGACAAGAAGAAACTCGTTCTATAAATAGCTGGACAGTTAAGGGACGGAATTGTTTTATATACTCGTACTAATTGTATGATGTTTCACTTGTATATTTTTAGGCATGTGCAAACCATTTTAACAGTATCTACGACCAATAGAAGTATAGGGCTACTAAAGAAAGGACTAAAGTCGCAATTGGATGTTTTTTTTAACTTGTATTTGTTTACGTAGATTTACGGTATATATATATATATATATAATGTCCGCCGCTGTGGCCTCGAGGTAGCGTGCTGCCTTGTCACGCAGCGGGCCCGGGATCGTTCCCCGGTCGGGGCAGTTTTTCTGGGTGAGGTTTTTATCGGGGTTTTTCCTCACCTGTAAGACAAATATCATCATCATCATTCACCGATGTGAAAAGCAACGGGAAGCTACCACACCTACAATTTCCTAGTAAAGCTGCAAGCATAGCATGGAAATGCTATGATTGCAGTGAAGGACCTGCCTTTGGGCAGAATTACCATGGATATATATATATATATATATATATATGTTTTCCAATCATTCCTACCTCCCTCAAATCATGGTTAATGTCATTCTCCCACATGAAAGTTAGAGAGGAAGACCAAAGAAAACTTGGATAGAAGGTGTACAAGCGGCTATGAATATCAGAGGATTTGGAGGAAGATCAATGAATGGACAGAGAAGAATGGCGTTTGGTTTCCGGAAGACGGCGGCAGCTATCATGATGATGGTAATGATCAATCTAGTTAATGCCCGGCGTGTGCTGCTACACCTAAATAAATTAAATATATAATTCATTTTATTTGAATAAGAAAATGGAAAATTATATCGTATTTCTAGCGGATGCTAGAGTCAATTATTAACTTATTTCCGGTAAAACCCCACTTCTAATGATCAGATTTCGCTGATTTTTGGTTAATATGATCCTTGGTTTATTTCAATAGCATATACTGACTTTCATTGTGAAACATCAAAAATTGCAACCGCCAGAGCGATTTTTAATTTTCGTTTCAAGTGAACTACGCCTAATGTTATTGGAGTATAATAGATATCGGTTATTACTCGCCGTACTTGAAAACCTGTAGGCCTATGTACAAAGGTATACATTTCCATCAACCAAATATGTTGGTTGCTAGTCAATACCGGTATTTAATTTCGGATGTTAATGGACATATTCTATTCTATAATAATCCCCATTTCTAATGGTCGGATTCCGCTTATTTTTGGATGATGCGTACATCGGTTTATTTTAGTAGCATAAACTGAGTTTCGTTGTGAAACATGGAAAAATGCGACCTCTTGGGAGATTTTAAAATTTTAATTTCATATGAATTCCTACATCTAATGGTTGATTTTGCTGGTTAACGTATTCGACCATACATTTTTTTAACTAATTGCTCCTATGCCAAGTTTGGTTTCGACGAAAAAAAATTGCGGCCGCTAGAGTGTTAATGGACATATTCTATTCTATAATAATTATACCCCAGGGTAAGTCTTTTACTGCAAGCATAGCATTTTCATGCTATACTTTGCAGCTTTACTACCGTTGCTTTCCGCACCGATGAAGGATGATGATAAGGTTGATGGTGATGGCCGGATAATTTTCGGGGATCGTTGAGCCCTAAGCTTCCTACACTTGTCTTACAGGTGAGGAAAAACCCCGAAAAAACCCTCACCAAGGAACCGAACCCGCTGAGTGACAAGGCAGCATGCTACCTCGAGACCACAGCGATGGACAATGGACATATAAACCAAATTGCAAATGTATAAATCCATAATTCGAAGCACGCTAACATAATAATAATAATAATAATAGCTTTATTTTACCTGGCAGAGTTAAGGCCTTAAGGCCTTGTCTACCACTCAACCAGGTTTAAAAAAAATACAAAAGAAAAGTCTTAAATCTAAATTACAATATATATATAGGTATATAAACGATTACAAGTTATGAATACAATACAATTAATATTTATAATGTATTTTGATTTACTCTAAATTTAACGAATTAAATATATAATATGTACAAGATATATAAAAAACGAGGAAAAGATTAATGACATAGTATAAAATTAAATAAATAGAGAAAAATTAATTATTAGACAACAGGTAACTGTATAAGCGTGACTTAAAGGTGCCAAGTGTGCGGCAACCCCTGATATCTTGAGGAAGGAGATTCCAGGAGCGGGCGGAGGCTACTGTGAAGGAAGTAGAATAGGAGGAAGTGCTATGAAGAGGAATTGTTAGCAGAATGCTATCTTGTGACCTAGTGTCAATATTGTGGTAGGAGGATAACTTCTCAAATCTGGACGCCAGGTAAGTAGGAATGTAGGAATTCAGAAGCTTGAAAAGTAGCGAAAGAGAGTGCAATTTACGTCTGTCAGTAAGACGGAGCCAAGAAGAGGTTATTAAAGTGTTCGGAAATATGGTCATAACGGCGGATATTGAAAATGAATCGAATGCAAGCATTTGAACACGCTGCAGTCTCTGCGACAAGGCATAGTTTAGATCATTATATATAATGTCACAATAATCGAAGTGTGGTAACACAAGATTCTGCACTAGGATTTGTTTTAACGAAACTGGGGAGAAAATTCTTTAAACGTCTAAGATAATGTAAGATGGAGAAAGTCTTTTTACATATGTGTTTCACTTGTGTTTGCCAGGTTAAATTTGCGTCTAGATGTAGTCCAAGATCTATTACTGAAGAAGAATAAGGTGCAGAAACTTGGCAGTTGAATAAAAATTTGAGTTTAAAACTTAAGTTTACTGAAATGGATTGTTTTAGACGCTCAACTAAAAGTTCTAAATAGGAAAAAAAAAATCAGAAATACAATCATCAGACAACAAATTAAAGTCCAAAATTGAACATTAGATTTTGTGAGATACAGACAACTAGAATGGTATTGTCACATACGTAGAATGACAGAAACAAGATTGCCCAGTCAAGCTATGGAATGAATTCCACCTGGAAAGAGAGGTCGACCTAGATTTAAATGGATGGATGATTTAAGAAGAGGTATGAGGGATATAGGTTTGGGAATTGGAATGGGAAGATATAGAAGAATGGAGAAAGAAGATAAACAATTAAAAGCTTTGGGCACAGGGAGGTGTTTTAATTGTAAACCTGCTTATTGGACATAGATATTTTCAGTGTCAACTAGATGGGAATGGTGAAGATCTGTAAAAAAATTCAAAAAAATCTTTTCATGAGAACAATCTCAATAGTTTTGTACCTTCTGAATTCGCTAAAAGTGGATATATAAAATGCAAACCTTCTATAGTTCGTCACGGAATTCTAATCACAGCTAAGTGTTTTATCAATCTTGTTGCTAAGACATAGCATATTCGAGTTGGAGGTGAACGACTGGAGGACCACCGGAGGTGTGGAATTTGCTCCGTGTCCGGAAGCTGAAGAATGCATCTGGTCTGTCTGCATCGTGACTGAGAGGAAATGCTCACAGACCACAAGCACGCCGTGCACTTCCTTAACTTGCGCACCTATAATTATTTACAAGTCTAACTTTTCCTATCACAAAAATAATTAAATGTTTATATTAAATAAGTATGAATATAAATTTACAGAAAACAGAATATATGTGTTTCGGAAAGGATGTGGATGACCTCATACTCGAAACAGGGAAAATAAAAAAAATGTGATTTTTTTTAATATCTTGGTTCAATAATTACAAGTTTAGGTACCTGTGAGAGAGATGTACAGACTAAAATTGCAATGACAAAAAATGTAACTAAGACATTATATGGAATAATTTGGAATAAATATATTACAAAGGAAACTAAAATGAAAATTATAAGAGCATAATACAGAAATGGATAGACAGTGAATGTACATCCAGTAGGCCTTCCTCCGAGGAGTGATTTTGGAAATAAACAGGATAGAATCCTACAAATAAGTTTAAGAAGAAGAAGAAGAAGATAATACAGAATATTTTGTCATATGGAAGTGAAACTTGGTCTTTGACGGAATTACAAAGAATAAAATTAGAACAGTTGAATTTGATTATTTTAGAAGCCTCCAAAAAACAAGACAGGATAAAGTAAGAAATTAATTCCTTGGAGAGAAATGAATGTCACCACATCTGTTGTTAAGAGGATTGAAAATCAAATGATTAAATGATATGGCCATGTACAAAGAATGGAAAATGAAATATGGCCAAAAATATATACCAATGGTCACCCCCGGGAAGAAATAAACGTGGCAGACCAAGATGGAAATGGAAAACCTACGTCAGAACTATAATGGATGATAGGAAGAGGGAGATTGGAATTATAGAGATAAATGGAAACTGAAGACGGCAAACCTATAAGTGAGGGAAAGCCGAAGAAGAAGAAGAAGATATAAAATAATACATTCCTTAATGCGAAATCTGGACTTTTCGTCCCCTGGAAACTCGCAAGTGGAACATTTCGTCACTAACTCACTGGTACTATCGAATCCATAGGTTCATGGCCGCGCGGATATAAGCTCTCCATACATCCCTAACATGAGCTAATGTTTTCCAATCATTGCCTGTATGATCAACCTCTCTCAGATCACGGTTAATGTTATTCTCCCACCTCATTCTTGGTGTACCAATTAGGCGTTTTCCCTCTGATTTTCAATGCCCCTCTTTCATTCCACATTCATGCTCATGTCCTGCCTATCGCAGTCTAGCGAGACTTATCTATTCTTATTATATCTGGTTTGCTATAAGATCATGTAGTTAACTGTTATGCAGTCTTCTTCATTCGCCTGTTTGTTCATATCTCTTTGGTCCAAAATGTTCGTAACAACTTTATTCTCAAACACTCGAAATATTTTCTCCTCGCTTAAAGTAAGAGTCCATGTTTCGCCGCCACTTATTGCAGCTGTCCAAATTCCTCACAATGTTGAGTGGGCACCACTCCTACAATGGCCGAAATTCCATGAGAAAAAATTCTTCCTCCAGCTCAAGTCCCGTAGCTTTCCAGGAATGCATCATGTCTTAAACCATTCGGTTATCGCGCAGTACTAACATGTGGAGAGAAACAAAATGTGTACCGCAACCGACATTTGAACCCACGATTTTCAGCTCTACACGCCTTAGCACACCTCCCGGAACAAACACAATTCCTTTACCTTATGTCAATTATTCAGAACATCTAACATTAATAGAGTGATATAAACAAAATACCGTAATGACACTATCACTGTAATGTCTTACTCAGTAAACTCTTACGTGATTTCTATCGGTAAACTGAGTCATTTGTCTTATAATAAAGAATCAGGAGATTCCAAGTTCGATTCAGGTGAACGTCCAAACTGACCTTATGTTTTTCCCCAGATGATTCAAGGTAAAGGCCCCGCCATTTTTTACGAGCTAAGTTTTCTTTTCTGTTCGGAAAATTAACTGACGATAAGATATTAAAATAAAGCTATTATTTATCTACGTCGCAAAGCGCCAGCGCAAAACGTTGTAATCGTTCCCCTCCCCCTTTTGTTTAATGCATGTGGTTTCTCTACAACGCGGATCGTTAGCGCGAGAATTCTACGCTGACGTGATGCGTCTTGTACAGGGTGTTCGAAAAATGTTGCAGCAATTTAAAAAAATCATATGTCCCGTTGTAATTGAGATAAATTAATAATTTGACCTGCAAACTAATCGGGAACTCCCTCGAGTTTGTTTAGATGTAACTGTACTCCGCCCGTGACCTTCAGCCGATGCGCAGAATTGACCTTTTCTTTTATTGAGCAGACTATCACAGGAGATGTTTACTTAGACGTGCTAGAAGACCAAATTGAAGAAGAAAATAACGTAACGTTATTCTTTCAACAAGATGGCGCGCCCCCACACTTTTCCCAACAAGTTCAAGACGCTCTGCATGCAAGATTCCCTGATCGGTAGACTGGTATATATATATATATATATATATATATATATATATATATATGTGTGTGTGTGTGTGTGTGTGTGTGTGTGTGTGTGTGTGTGTGTGTGTGTGTGTGTGTGTGTGTGTGTGTGAGTTATAATTAAATTTTTGACATTGAGCAATGCAAGCTTAATATGGTATGATAAGAAAAATAAATGCTCGGACGGGACTTGAACCCGGACCCCTGGATTTATATCCCAGTGCGCTACCGATTACGCCACCGAGCAAATCTAGTACAAACATTAATTTTTCTTATATATATTCTCATTATTACTAGATGTAGTGGGAACTCGGTCTCCACTGATTTTCATGCTATGCTTGCAGCTTTACTAGGGAACTGTAGGTGTGGTAGCTTCCCGTTGCTTTCCACACCGGTGAAGGATGGTGATAATGATGATGATAAGGATGATGATGATAAGGATGATGATGATGATAATGATGATGATGATGATGGCCATATGATTTCGGGGACCGTTTGGGCCTTAAAGTTTTCCTAACATTTGTCTTACAGGTGAGGAAAAATCCCGATAAAAACCTCATCCAGAAAAACTGCCCCGACCGGGGATCGAACCAGGGCCCGCTGCGTGACAAGGCAGCATGCTACCTCGAAACCACAGTGGAGGACTTCCTTTATAGCCTTTATGGAGCTTAAATCCATTGTTTTATTAAATCACGTACAACAGTAATATTTTCAGACAATACTTCGGTATTTCTTCTGTTTTTTACCAACAACTCAATGTAGATTGAGTTATACACTGCTCAAAAAAATTAGGGGATATTGTAGAATAACCTATTAAGACTATGTTTTTTGGAATAGTATTAGATGCAATCACTTTCTATTATTCCAAGATAATGTAAATAAGAGTTTGAAGTTGTTACGTAACCTCGGTACCACACCGGAGGGCAGTGTCTGTACTGTTGATATGAAAGGGTGGTGTGGGGGTGAATGTTTTGTTGCTGTTTTTAAATCCAGTCCAGTTTTCAGTTAGTGAATGACTTGCCTTAGGGACAGTGATGCCTCGACAACGTGATTTACCTGAACCAATGGCTTGGAGGGCCATAGGAAGGATGGAAGCTTGACAGACACAACAAGAGGTGGCACAAGCCATTGGGGTGTCTCAAAGCGTGATTTCCAGTCTTTGGAATCATTTTCAAAGAACATACTGTTCACAGAAGAGCCGGACAAGGTCGATCAAGGGTAACAACAGCAAGGGATGACCGTTACCTCTTGTTAACAGCCCGTCGGAATAGACAGCAGAATGCAACTCAACTGCGAAATACACTTCAAACAGCAACAGGACGCAGGGTGTCAACTCAAACTGTCCCTAATCGACTGCATGGAAGTGGTCTCTATGCCCGTAGGCCCATGGTGTGTACCAGGTTAACTCCACAACACCGTAGAGATCGCAGAAACTGGGCGGAGGAACATCCTGGGTGGAGGATGCTGAATGGAGATCAGTTCTTTTTTCTGATGAGTCGCGATTCAACATGGAATGTGATAGTCGGCGTGTATTCATCTGGAGAGAAAAAGGGACACGAAACAATCCAACTTTTGTATGTGAAAGATCCCCATATGGTGGCGGTGGATTGATGGTGTAGGCAGGAGTCAGTAGTGGTGGACGTACGGACCTCTACGTTATCCAAGGTGGTACTTTGACTGCGGTAAAGTATAGAGATGAGATTCTCCGACCTTTTGTCGTGCCTTATGCTGATGCCATAGGCGATTTTTTTCTTTTTATGGACGATAATGCACGACCCCACAGAGCTGGCTTGGTGGACGACATGCTGGAAGTGGAGGGTATCGAGCGTATGCAATGGCCAGCTTCCTCCCCGGACTTAAATCCGATTGAGCATGTGTGGGATGCATTAGGCAGGTGCATTGCAGGCAGACCAGCACCTCCCACAACTGTTCCAGAGCTGCACATTGCTCTTATGGAAGAGTGGCCACGTATCCCCCAAGAACTCATTGCTAACCTCATTGCATCAATGCCATACAGGTGTGAGGCAGTGCTGGCCGTTCGAGGAGACCATACACCGTACTAAAGAAACATTTTCACCCATGTTAATGTTGCTTTGTTTGTTTGCCATATTCCTAATCAGGATCTCTTTGACATCTGTACAGAGGTTACGTAATGACTTCAAACTCTTGTTGACATTCTTTTGGAGTAATAGAAAGTGATTGCATCTAATACTGTTCCTAAAAACATAGTCTTCATAGGTTATTCTACAATATCCCCTAATTTTTTGAGCAGTGTACATTATTTAGATCGTAAACTGTCTATAAATAAGAACTACATAACGTTTCATTAATTTTTACACGGTAAAAAAAAGAATACAAATTATATACTAAAATATAGTATAGTAAAACAGCAGGTTCGAATATCAACTCCTCCACTGTTTTAAGACATTTGTAATATTGTATGTCTGGTTTTAAAAAATGCCATTTTAAATACCAATTGCTTTTTTTTTGTACATCCTAAAACAATTTTTTACAATTATTTCTTCAAAACTCTAAATAAAAATAGTAAACAATATCAGAACTCAAAATGTAAACATTATAGGCTTCCTCAGATCTTTATACCAAATATTCTATTTAAGCTGCATTTCTTGATTTTCCCAGAAGTTTAACTTACTCAAAAAAATTATATATATATATATATATATATAAACGAAAAATGTCCACCGCTGTGGTCTCGAGGTAGCGTGCAGCCTTGTCACGCAGCGGGCCCGGGTTCGATCCCCGGTCGGGGCAGTTTTTCTAGGTGAGGTTTTATTGGGGTTTTTCCTCAATGTAAGACAAATGTCAGGAAAACTTTAAGGCCCAAACGGTCCCCGAAATCATATGGCCATCATCATCATCCTTATCATTATCATCATCCTTGACCTGTGTGGAAAGCAACGGGCAGCTACCACACCTAGTAAAGCTGCAAGCATAGCATGAAAATGCTATGATTGCAGTAAAGGACTTGCCTTTGGGCAGAATTACTATGAATGAATATAAACGAATGTCTGTCCTTTATGCATTACTACATAATTCTTCCGATTGTCATGGGGCTTTTTGCAAAATGTCCAGGAGTTTCCCTAGAAGATTTTAGGCTATAAGAGAATTGCAATACTCAACCCTTTAAAACCCTTAAAAATGTAGTGAAAAAAGTATTTTTTGGATTTTTGTGGACGCTTAAATGGCTTATGCCACCTAAATCATAACAAATACATCAAATTAATGTACACATAATTGAACATCTAAAAAAAAAAAACGTTCAAAAAAGTCCGCAACAGCATATATATATCTTTCTTTTACGGATAACTCATAATAACCATTTTTATCTTTCAGCTCATTGATGCCAAGAAGATCGGGATGACTAGATTCCCGGGCATGTATACCAGCGCATGGCAGGTAGGCCTATTCTTTTACGGATAAATTTCAATAACTATTTTTGTCTTTCAGCTCATTGATGCCAAGAAGGTCGGAATAAGTAGATTCCCTGGCAACGCCGGGTAATGAGCACAGGCTACCTAAAATGAATTAGGATATAAATGTATAATTATTTTTCTTTTAACTTATTCAACTAGGCCTACTGTAAATATAACAACACATTTCAATTATTTAGACGTAGCAGCGCACGCCGGGTATTAGCTAGTCTAAAATATTAAATTAAATAAAACCGCTCTATCTCATAGAATACATTGCCAATTTAAGCGTTAATTAAATTGCATTTGTTATCAATGCTACCAGGTTGTGAATACGATATTTCTGATATTCAGTCTCGACATTGGCGTGTTTGTAAACCACTTCTGAGGTTGGGGTGCCTGGAAAGCGGGGTTACGCTGCCCCGTGATATATGGAAGGTGATGATGATGGCAATGATGCGCCAAGAGAGACCTTAATCCTAAACCTAATCTGAATGAGACGAGAGTGATAGTGATGAAGATAATGACTAGATAGTATTCGGGGACCGTTTGAACCTTAAATTTTCCTTACATTTGTCTTACAAGTGACGAAAAACCTAGAAAAAAAACTTCACCCACGAAACTTGTCCCGACCGATGATCGAACTGGGCCCGCTGCGTGACAAGTCAGCACGCTACCTCGAGACCATAGTGGTGGACTAAAATCATACTATATACTGATATAGGCTATTACGATGCAGCAAGCATGACTGCTAGAGCGATTTTTAATTTCGGGTTTCAGGTAAACTCCAATTTCTAGTGGCCGGATTTCCCTGTGTTGTTTTAATTACCTTTCCGGTATCGTTTTAATGGCATATAATGAGTTTCGTTGCGAAATATTGAAAATTTCGATCGCTAGAGCGCCTTTTGAATTTTCGTTTTTTATTAACTCCAACGCCTAATGGTCCGATTTTGCTGGTTAACGAACTTATTTTCTTTTTTTAATTTATCGCTATATGCCACACTTAGTTTTGATAATTATATATATATATATATATATATATATATATATATATATATATATATGCATCCGCCCGAAGACAGGTCCTTCACTGCAATCATAGCATTTTCTTGCTATGCTTGCAGCTTTACTAGGGAATTGTAGGTGTGGTAGCTTCCCGTTGCTTTCCACACCGGTGAAGGATGATGATGATGATGATGATGATGGCCATATGATTTCGGGGACCGTTTGAGCCTTAAAGTTTTCCTGACACTTGTCTTACAGGTGAGGAAAACCCCCGATACAAACCTCACACAGAAAATCTGCCCCCAACCGGGGATCGAACCCGGGCCCGCTGCGTGACAAGGGAGCGCGCTACAGCTGTGGACATATATATATATATATATATATATATATTCATCGGAATTCTCTAAAAATAAAAGTGAAGTCATCTATCTGTAAAAATAAGACTTGTGGTCATATTAAACCTCGGATTCCTAGTTTCTAATAATGTAGCTTCAGGATCCTAAAATAGGTTCAAAAAACGGAAAATAAATTCTAAATATAAAACTTTAAGTTTTTTTTTTAAAATTAGTGATACCACACAATATCAAGATCATTGATAGAAAAATGGATGTGAAAATTATGGATCTCGCATATCGTTAAAATATATAAATTATGTAATTTCGTTATAAATGCAAATTCAGGCTAAAACACATTAATAATAATAATAATAATAATAACAATAATAATAGTAATAATAATAATAGTAATAATAATAACAATAATAATAGTAATAATAATAATAATAATAATAATAATAATAATAATAATAGATAAAATAGCCTTTTTTAGGCACAATAAAATTGTAAAA